>CM075855.1:50518957-51118957 GCA_037975125.1 Latrodectus hesperus
ATAAGCTTGTATATTAATGAGTCCTTTCTTAATGAGAGAAAATTCCATTCTTTCGGAACTTTTTAATGCATGAAAATGCTGACATATGCTTGTATTTCAAATAAAATGCAATTTAAGTTCATCAACTTATTTTGTGAATTGAACATATATACAACTGATATATCCATTGAGGAAGACCAATATATTGTGTTCAATAAAATTGTGTCCTTTCTTATTTACTCGTCCTTATATGAATTACTAGTTTATTAAAATTTTTGAAATTGCAGATTCATGCTTTCCCAGCTTGCCGCAAAGAGGAAAAAAAATACCAATAATTTGCCTGAAATATTAAGTAATTATCTTTCATTATGTAATATGTGTTTATGGTAAAAATTAAGGAAGATATTTGAAATATCGAGAAATAACGATGCTATTCTAACAAATACTTAACCTTTGGGCATGACAAAGGGATTTAACCATTTTAGAAAAAACAAGATAAATAGTATTCAATTAAGAAAACTATTTTTTCCATTTTATATAATATTCTAATTGTATAATTTTCTTAAATTTGCAGTTTTTATTATTTTTAATTGAATAATTGCATTCAATGTAATGAAATAATGTTTAAAAAGTTTATTATCCTTTAAAATAAGGGTTCCTGAGGTGAAGCTTTAAGTTTCCCTTTTTTAAATTCCTAGTAAAAGTGTGATTCCTTTTTTCAATTTATTTCATACATTTAATTGAAATTAGAAATATTTGAAAGTTCATCGTAACATGGAAAATAATTCAGTTTATCGTTTAGTGGTAAATTGAGGTAAGGAAAATCCTATTAATAATTTCAATGCACGTTTTTAAGAAGTATCAGGAATTTACAAAAATTTCAGAACATCTGTTAAAATATACCAAAAAAAATTAATGCTCAATACTTAAATCATGAAATTAGCATATATTTACATAGTGTTAATCAACAGATAATTATTTTGTGGTTAGAAGAAAACCATTAAATAGTTGCTTTAAAAAACAATGAACCTGTTCATTGTGAAACTCATAGTGTAATTATATAATAAGAGAATTATGGGAAATTAATCTGAAATCAGTAAACTTTGTTGCAATTAAAAATTTATTGATTTAAAATTAACATTATATTAAGAAAAATAAGTTCAAATTGTGTTTCTTGTCTTCTCGGTGCATTATCAATAATTTAAAATTTATTTTGTGAGTAATTTTGCATACTTTGTTAATTCTTTTGCATAATTCTGCTTAACTGTTTTTTTATTGAGAATATTAAACACAAAAATTCACAAATGTTTTGAATATTAATCTAAAATGATATTTTTAGTTAATACTTAGTTTTATAATGTAGAAATGAGGAATTTATTTTACATGCAAAATATAATGCTTCAACATACTGTCCGATATTCAAGAGGCAACAGTAAAATGGAGTTGCCAGAAAGTGACAAAACTCGGAAAACAGAGACAACAATGAACAATAAGTGATATTTATTTTGAAAGGATATGTATAATACAGAATGAAAACGCATGCAAAATATAGTCTTTCAACATACATACACTAACCCACATTCAAAAGGCAACACTAAGAAAGAATTACCAGAAACTGTCGAAACTCGGAAAATATGGGGAGACATCAACGAACAATAATTTATCTGCATTTTGAAATCATATCCACAATACAGAGTGAGAACAGGATCAGATCGGTAGGTTGTAGGAACAAGTTGAAGGCGATACACGAAGTAGCACGTCTATGCACAGAGTTAATCAGACTAAGGATTGCGTCCAGAAGAAGGACTCTCCATTCCCTGTCAACTATTTGCCAAAGTATGTCTTCTGAAGAAAGCAATGACAGGGTCTCCAAATGGAATTCCAATCATGTCCCAAATACGTTCATTTGATGAGAAATCTAATGAATGAGGTTGCCAGGGAAATAGTTGTACCCCTTGCATGGCATGTTAGCAGAAACTAGCAGTGTTCACTCAAACATTATCTTGCTGATAAAGACCATTAACGTAGTCTAGTTTACACGAACTAGAGATGACCTGGAAACGTGCACAATGGTTCTTGAAACTATGATGCCTCATTGTCGTGCAGTGACGCATTCTAAACTTCCTGAGAATTGGACTTGTCTGCACGTCGACTATCACTGAAGAAACAAAAGCGTGACTCCCCTCAGAAGATGATGCTGTGCCACTCCGTTATCCACATCACTCTAATCCAGCACCATTTCAGAGATTGACGTCCAAGTTGTTGTATCAAAAGCAGTCATTTTAACTGATGCCATGAGCGCTGGTCAATAAAAACCAATTGATAGCAAATGATTCTGCTCGATATGGGAGCATCCAGTGTGTTTTGCACATGCTGCAGAATTTCCGTAGAGGTGTTTTGCGTGGCCTCCACCGGCTCCCGTTAGATGCGACCGTGCTGACGTCACTCTGGCTGCACTGGCACTCCCAAATGTTTTCTCAGTTCCTTGTTCCAACCACCTTCGCCATAGCAGCAGCACTGTAGATGAGTGCAGGTGTCTGTCAGCTGCGATTTGCCGCATGAACCAATCTGCTCTTCTCAATCCGATTACCATTTCCTTCCCATACTTGTTTGCCCGCTGGAACTGATTCCATCGATTATATTCTGCAATTAGAAGCGTCCTTTGCCATAAAAACAAACTTTCGGATATTATTTTTGAAGCAGCATTAACAACGCGAATATTGCCCACTCTGCTGGTTCCTCAACTTATATCCCTTATAACTTATATGTGCGCTGGAGAGCTGCGGATTTCACATCATTTGAATAAATCGGTAATTTGGGTCTACTCTGTTATTTGCATTATTTTCCGGCCGCTCTCTCTTGGTGTTGCATTTTCATTGTCGAGCTAATAAACAAAATCTATTCATTTGGAAGTTTGATTAAATTTGAGTAAAATCAATTGGAATTTAAGCATTATTTTAAGAATTTTCTTAAATAAAATTATTCTTAAATTTAAGAAAGATTTTATTTAACAAAAGAAGTATTATTTAAGAAATTACAAATTTGATGGACATTTTAATTTCAAACAATTTACTTTCTGAGTTAAAAATTACCAGAAAGTGTCGAAACTCGGAAAATATGGGGAGACACCAACGAACAATAATTTATCAGTATTTTGAAATCATATCCACAATACAGAGTGAGAACAAGGTCAGGTCGGTAGGTTGTATAAACACGTTGACGGCGATACACGATGCAGCACGTTTAGGTACAGAGTCAATGAGAGTGAAGAGAGCGTCCTGAGAAATGACTCTTCATTCCCTGTCAACTATTGCCAAAATGTGTCTTTTGAAGGAAGCAATGACAGGGTCTCCAAATGGCGTCCAATCATATCCAAAGCATGTTTGATTGGTGAAAAATCTGGTGACTGTGGTGCCAATTGAAATAGCTTGACCCCACTGCATGGCATGTTGGCACATACTAGCAATGTTCGCTCATACGTTATCCTGCTGATAAATGCCCCTGAACATCCCGTGAAGGTAGGGAAGAGTCACCGACTTCTGCACATCTCATCCATGTAAAGTAGTGCTATGTATACGAGCACAAGGTGATCTGCAAACGTACCTAATGGCGCTTGAACCCATGATGCTACGTGGTCACGCGGCAAAGATTTCTAAAATTTCTGCAAGATTGGACATGTTTCCACATAGACACCACAACTATTACGTAGTGACTGTCACTTATCCATAATAATCACTCTAATCCAGCACCATTCCAGACGTTGACGACTATGCTGTAGTATCATGAGCAGTCTTCTAACCTGATACCATGAGCGCCGGCAAGCAGCAACCAATCTCGATGGTCCAATCTCGATGGCAGCAACCAATCTGCTCTCGATGGGAGCAGCTAAGGAGTTTTGCGTTGCTGCTGAATTTGGGTAGACGTGTTTTGCGTGGACGTCACCGCAAACCGTGCGTTCCGATGCGTTCGATCGACCATGTTGACGTCAGTCTGGCTGCACTGGCATCCCCAAACGTTCCTCAGCTCCTTCTTCCAAACATCTTCGCCATAACCGTAGAACTGTGTACGAGTTCAGGTGTCTGTAAGCTGCGATTTGCCCTATGGACCAAGCTGTTTTTTTCAATCTGATTACCATGTCCTTTATAAACTTGTTTATCGACTGGAACTGACTCCATCAATGATTCTCTGCTATTTGGCATTTTTTTACGACAAGGACAAAAATTATGCAATTATTTTTCAAACAGCAATAACGGCACCAATATTGCCCACTTTACTGGTTTCTCAACTTATATCCTACTCTGTGTGCGCTGCAGAGTTGCACATTCCATGCATTGAATAAATTGATAAGGTGCGTCTACGCTGTTATTTGCATAATTTTCTGGCCACTGCTTTTTTCTGTTGCCTTGTCAATGTCGGGCTAATAAAGGAAATCTGTTCATTTGCAGGTTTGGTTAAATTTGATTAAAATCAATTGAAATTTAAGCATTGTTGTAAAAAATGTTACAACTTGCAAATTTGATAGACATGCTATTTTCCAAAAATTAACTTTCTCAGTTAAAAATTGAAGCGATTAATTAAAAATTATTATTATAACAAAAAACCGTAAATTGCAAATCTTTTGAATAATGTATGTAGCACATATATAACCCTTGCTTTGCTCTCATAAGTTGATGTAATGAGCCTATGTGTGTAAAAATTTTAATGAATTATTTATTTTTAAAAGTTATTAAAAGAAAAAAAAACAATGGTTTAAGAAAGAATTGTTTCGACAGGAAATTCTATTGTTTCGGAAATTTTTAATGCATGAAAATCCTGGCAAATGCTTCGAATTCAAATAAAAAGGCAAATATAGTTTATCACTATGATTTTGTGAATATAACTGATATATTTAACAGATGTATCAGTTAATGTTGATGATCATGTTCCACTCTCTTACCCACATCACAGTAATCCGGCAGCATTCCAGACGTTGACATCTATGCTGTAGTAACAAGATCAGCCTTCTCAACTGACGCCATGAGCGCAGGTACATAGCAACTAAACAACGGCAGATGGTTCTACTCGATATAGGAGCTTCCAGTTTTCTTGCACATGCTGCAGAATTTCGGTAGACGTGTTTTGCGTGGCCGTCAATGTCTCCCATCAGACACGTTCGATCTACACATGCTGAAGTCACTCTGGTTGCACTGGCACCCCCAAATGTTCCCCTGTCTCTTTTTCCAACCATCTTAACCATTGCACTGTGGATGATTCTAGGTGTCTGTCAGAATTTTTTAATGCATAAAAATGCTGGCATATGCTTGTAATTCAAATAAAAGGCAAGTAAAGTTTATCACTATGATTTTGTGAATTTAACAGATATGTTCAACTGATATATTAGATGAATGTATCATTTAATTTTTGATCAGTTGGATAATGATCCTGTGCCAATCCGTTATCCACATCACGGTAATCATGCAGCATTCCAGACGTTGACGTCTATGCTGTTGTATCAAGAGCAGTCTTCTTCACTGACGCCATGAGCGCAGGCCACTAGCAACCAAAAGATGGTGGATGGTTCTGCTCGATATGGGAGCTTCCAGTGTGTCTTGCACATGCTGCAGAATTTCGGTAGGCATGTTTTGCGTGGTCGCCAAAGCTTCATACATTTTTCTGCAAGATAGTAAGATTATGTATGTGAGAAATATAGCCTAGTTGTAAAAGAAGAAATGCTTAAATCATATGATGAAAAATCTTAAAGCTGCAATTTGAAATAAAATAAAGGACAATTTGAAATAAAATGAAATGAAAGAAACCTAGATATCAGTGAATTTACTATTAAAATTTTCAGCATAAAACTAGACAAAGAAATGCAGTTAAAAACATGCATTTAAAATATAAAACTTGTAAAGAAGAAAGATGCAACAACACTTTCAGAAAAAAAAATCGGAGATCATCATATTTTTAAACTGGAATAAAAAATAAAATTTATAAAATATTAAAAGAAAATCCGAAATACCTTTCTTATAGTGCAGAAGCGTTTTTTTGTTTTTTTTTTTTTAAGAAAATAAAATTAGTTTTAGAGAATAATTATTGTTCCTACAAAAGGAGAAAAAGAGAAAATAACAAAAGATAAAAAAGTTATATATATTATAAATATGATTATCTTATAATTTCTTCCAATAGCTTTTGTATATTGAAAAATTTAAAAACTTATTACATTTTCTTACACATACAAATAATGGTGATGTTGACAATGACGAATTTATATGGTTAATTTTATATTTTACACACACACACACAATTACACATGTTTACTATTGATTCTTTGTTCCTATGAGAATTTCCTAACAGAAAATTCCTATAAGGATTCTTTTCGGGATTATATATTCATTAGTATAAAAATCTCCTTCGCATTTCAAATATTATTCCGATATTTTTGGAAAATTATTTATTAATATTATTTTGTAAAATAATGCTGATTTTAAATCGAAATGTAAGAAAAAACGATAGTTTTATTTAAATATTGGTTTTATACATACAATTGTGTTTAACAGGAATTTTTACTCCTTTTGTTATCCATTAAAAAGATTAATTGAACAGATAATGAGTAGATTTTGATTAAATGAGCGGATAGATAAAGAAAGAAAATAATTGCTTAATACTAAACCAAACATAAAATTTCTTTTTGATTAGCTAGTAATTTAATTATAAAGTATTTTGCAAAATGTAAAATATTTTTCAATGAAAAATATTTCCTGTCCACCAGTAAAATTTACTACACACATTGAAATAGGTACATTTAATTTCTTACTTGGGTTTCGCATTAAATTTAAGCTGCATGCTTTAATGTATTAAGGAGTTATGCCTCATGTTAATTAAGTTCTTGCGGAGAAAAATATTATAATCGAACTTTTCTGTTTTCTTATTGGTAAAATAATAATTTATTGCTTTTGATTTGTAGAAGAAGTTATATTTAAAAAAATAAGGAAAGAATTTATTCCAGTTAATTATGTGAAGGCCTCCGTTGTAATATAGTTTGCGCTCCTAACTCACCCTAGTTCCTTCCGCTGGTGTGGCGTGGATGTGGACAGGAGGGTGCCAGCTCAGGTGTAGCCTCGTCACCTGACCGTGGTTCAAAATTACGAGGCACCTTAAAAAGAGCAAAGTCGTACTTTCACCTTCGTGGTGCTCTGATCCAAACGAAAGACGCTAATCCTATTGACTTAATTCGCACTGCCAAAGGCAAAAGCGAGCTTGGCTTGTCCAAATGTCATAGGAAAACAACAACAACTCATCCAAGTGAGGAGGTTACTAACGTAAATTTAGAGAAGAGTAGCTGTAACATTGGAAGGTAACAGACGGGCCTGCCGTAGGTCTTCTTTTAATTCCTTTTTAATGTTATGTTTAAATAAATGTTGTTTTTTATTAAATTACAGTCCATTGCCAATTCTTTAGTAAGTAGGACGGCTCCTATATTTTGGGCATACAATCAGCGTAAACAAGATAATAAAACTATGGCTAAGCAACAAACAACTGTTTTGAATCGGCAGTGTAGTGTCATCAAAACAAAAATCGTGAGATTGGAATCCCTTATAAGAAACTATCAGGAGCAATTGAAAGTTATATAGAAATTCAACAAAAGTTAGATGACGTTAAAGCCATAAACAAGAGTATTGATGGAATAATAATTGAATACTTTGCCTCTTACCAGAAGAAGTAAATATTGATGAACATTTGAACAACATAGAAGAGCTGCAAAGAAGCCTAGAAAATATTGAAGTAAGGTTGAAACTCTTGATTTCTCAGTTTGAAAATACGAATGAATCTAATAAGAAACAAAATGAATGTCAAAATTCATCTATAGTTAAACTTCCGCAAATACCTTTCTATTTCTTCTTCTTAGAATTGGGTTTGTATGTCATTGGGCACCTCTGCTTTTATCAGCATTTTGTACTATTAATTCCAAACCTAATGTTTCCTTGTTCCAGTTGCTCGGGTCATCCACTTTATTAATAAAGTCCGATAACTCTTAAATGGAGTCTAGGTGTAACTCTCTAGCATGGATGATGCCTAAAGAAGTTAATCTAGGGAGGGCAAGAGCCTCGCATTCGTAAATGATATGCTTGGCCGTTTCCTCTTGCGTATGACATTTCCTGCAGATAGGGTCTTGCTGAAACAGTCCCATTTTATGGAGGTGTTTTCTGAAATAGTAGTGCCCAGTTATGATGCCTACAATTAAACGCATCTTCGGCCTAGAGCATCTTAGAATTTCAGAGGCAATCCTCGCTGATGATCCACAGATCATACTTTTAGCGTGGGCTTGACCAGGAGTGTTGAGCCTATCTTCATACATCTTCCGTTTTTCCCATCATCGAACATTGGTTTTTGCGGTCTTCAAATTGATACCACAAAAAGGTGCAAACACATTTACCCATTTTTTTGGTAATTTTGAAGATTAAAATGTTTTTAAAAATTTATTTAATTTTTGATTGTTAACAATAATGATTTAAATGAAACGCAGAAATTTCATTATTACAAGCATCGTTAAAAGGGTAAGCAAAATTCATTCAAATAATAGTTAACACTTTTAGTTCCTTATTAAAAACTCTGGAAGAAAGGTACGAAAACAAGAAATTAATGTTTGTTAATTTAAAGGCGTTTTATTGTTCATTTATCATTATTTTTTTTCCAATATTTTTCCTGACATGAAATGAGGTTTTATTTACAGGTAAACAAAAAAATAAATCGATGAAGTGTGAAATGCAATAAAATGACCTTGTGTTTAGACGTACTGAATTCGAGATTTTTTCCATCCGCTTCGCAACGCATTTCAATTGGCGGCTTATTGGGAAATGCGTAAACACGTACGTTGTAGTGGGCAAAAATAGTAATTTTATAAAAATCGAGGAGGGAAGGAAATAAACAACACAGTAGAACTCCAATAATCCGAACCACTTTGAGAATTTCAAAAAATAGAAGGAAAGAAGAAGAAGAGGAAAACGCGAAAAGGAATGAGAAGAATAAAAGGAAAGGTTAGGCCAGATAGAAAATGAGAATGAGAGAGAGAGATTTGTCAGTTGTGAGGAATACAAAAATCTTATTTTGAGAATTCGTGGTTGTGCAGAAGTTAAAGCTGAAGAGATAGAGAATAGAGATTATGAGTGTGATCCCCTAGATTTTAATGATAGAAATTACAAATGATGTTAAACTTATTTCAGGGGTTGATTAAGGATTTGGCTTTAATGTCAGAGTAGAAAAAGATACGAGACCATCCGCTAGTGAAGCATTTGCTGGCTTTGAATTGGGTGGAGTACGAGTATTACCACAAGTAAATTCTCACTTTCAAGTGAGATGTGCAACTTAGTTGCCGGAAAACGGTTAAAGGCAACGAAACAGCTTATTCTCATCGAGATGTTCAGCCTGCAATGACGCGGACTCACATATAAATTCATTTTTATCTTTAGACAAATTAACTCATGAACCTTCAAAAGAACTGAGGAAATTTACGGCCACATATTTTAAAATACTTAAGAGCGCAGAAATTGTTAGATTTTAATTGAATAAATTATCGGAATCAATATTAATCAACATTATTTCTCAAAACTAAATAAAGAAACGCGTGAACAATAAAAATGACTCAAGTTACAAAAGAGCTTCCAAATTGGAAAGAATTTATTAAATTTTTGGTAAAGCGTAATCAAATGTTGGAAAATGTAAACAAAAATATACCTTCAAATGTAAAGCATAAAAGAGAAAAATATTTAAAATGTAAAAGTTTGATGATAAATCAAATTCCAATTGTCCGATATGATCAATTAATTCCTTTCTCATTTATAAATGTAAAAAATTTCATGAAATGACTATTAATGATTGCTAAAACGAAATAAAAAAGAAACATCTTTGTTTTATCTGTTTCGAATGTCATTAGCTAATTTGAATTAGAAGCATATTCCAGCTGCAATTTCTTCCATTAAAAATATCCGAAACAATAAAATTTAATGTAGAAATAGTTCTTTTTGAAAACCGCTGTTTTTCTATACTAAAAACATATAGACGGAATAAATCGGATAGCGAACATATTCTTTTTTTACAGATTTTACTTATCAACCGATAATCCACAGCACTCTTTATGCTTATATAGTTTATCAAAAATATAGAATCATTATTTATCCTTGAATACTTTTATTAGATGGATCATTTTCAGGGAATTTCTTATTTTAAGTTATCTATTCCATTGTGAGACGAGCTATATTTTTCAAGTTCAGCCAGTGTTTTTACTAAATTATCGATTAGAAATACGTTTGATGTATTCTTCGAATGATTGTTTTAACCAACATTCCACATTTTATAATCGGAAAAAATTCTCAATCTCTTACATTTCTTTAATTTAACAGTTTCTTGTATGCAGTTAAATTAAGTATTATAAGCTCGAAATTTTAGCATCAGTTTGGTCAAATATGTTTTCCTAGAAATTACTTACGAAATACATCGGTTTTAGTACAAATAAAATTCTCAGCATTTATGCTTATTTAACTTCTCATACTGTGTAATTTTTTATAATATGTACAATACAATAATAATAATACAACAAACAAATTTACTATCTGAAAATTCTGGGTATTTAGAATTTTCAACAATCATTAAGAAATTTATATTTTGTACAGCAAATTAAAAAGGGTGCCTAAAATAATGGATTATCAACATAACAATAATTTTGCAAAGTAATATAGTGTAGGAGCATCTTTAGAAGTTAAATAACTTGAATCTTAATTAAAATAGACGTGCACAAATATTGTAGTTGGGTGGACAAGAATGATGTAGAAGCTTTTCTCATGTAAAAGCAGCAGTTCTATCAGACTGAGAAACTCAGACGGAAGATAAAAAGATCTTTACTTTCGTCCAAAAAATCACAACGGATCAATGATGTGTAACTCCCATGAATGAGCAGGTCATTGAAGGAATGCAACTGAATTCTCATATTTACGAAACCATAACTGCTCCACTACGGTGAATCTGGAATTATCTTGATAGGTCCAATCTACAGGGGTGAGCAATATTTGCGCAATAGAATGCAATGGTTGGCGAAAAGAATGAATTAATCTGTGCTACTGACTTATCTATATGAGGTGACTAGGGTATCTACTCCAAAGCAAGAAATAAGGCCAAAAATCTTTTCGGAAATACCTCCGTGATTCTCTCTAAGAAGAAAACAATTTTGTAGAATTTTAATCTTATTTTTGTTACGTAAAATCGCTCTCTCTTGGGGAATGACAACAAAGTTAAGTCAACTAACAATATGAAGATTCCACTGCTTCTCTATCGAAATTTCTTAATGGTTTTATGATCATTGCACCATATTTTACTCGCTTTTTCTGTTTTACATCTGTCACAACAGGGTCTGCTATCACAGTTGTGTGTCAATTATTTTATTCATGCAAATCTTTTCGTACTGTATGGACTGATTTTCGACTTTGTTGATATTCCTACTGTTTAGCAGTCATTATCACCATCGTTTTTTTCCTACTGGTCAATCTCTTTTAAAATGTCCATCGGACGCTTGAAATGACATTGGTGTTCCTTTTACAGATGCTTCGCTGTTGGATTGTTATGATCATTTTATAAATACATCTCTTTTGACAAGTTGCCTATAAATACTCTGGACAGCTGTGCCAATGTGGTTACCGATGAACCGAACAGTCTACTTGACTCTAGCTGGTTTCTTTGATCTCTGACGGGCTGAAGTAGAGTAGTGGTTATAGCATCGGCTTTCCTCCCGGAAGGGCAGTGTTCGATTGCCATTGCTACCAAAAACAAAACGAGCACATGCGATATACGTGTTCGTTAAATCTGTAGTCGGTCGTTGAGTTGTTACCATGGACGTAATGATCAGTAGATTTTTTATTCCTCCTTCCAGATTATTGTCAAAATTGTGGGAGTGGATCCTCTGGTGGTGTTATCTATAGAAGGAGTTAAAAGCCAAGTCATACTTCAACCTTCGGAAAGCCCTGGTTAAACGAAAGATGCACCTCACTAACTTAAATGTGCATAGCGAGCTTGGCTTATCCTAGTGTCATAAGTAACAACAGCTCTGAAAGATTTTTTATTTTAGCTTCATTAGAAATAAAATTAAATGAACAATGATGCATAATACACACACATCCTTGAGATTAAAATTAGCATATATAATATAAAATATAGCTATTACGGATTCAATTTAGTTCTATAGAATCATACATTGAAGTCATTGTTTGTAGCGAAACGCTTTAACAGTAGAAAAAATGGTATAATTTTAAGTATTTTATAAACAACACATTGAGCAAACATCAAATAATAATGAAGAAAAACACTGATGAATGTAATTTCGATAAAAAAAAATTCACCTAAAATTCGTATTGACGACAGTCATTTGGTAACTAAAAACTGTGCTTGTTAGTTTAATGTTTATCCATATATAGAAAAATGTAGCAAAAAAACTTCTAAAAGTTAAATTTTAAGTTATATCAAAAGTATAGTTACACCAAAATTCGTTAGAAAATAACTTCAAGCAATTTGAAATAAAAAATAAGCATTCACATTTCTATAAGAGATTATAATATGATGTTTAAATCATATTTTCTTACATGACTTTTGTGCCGTATGGTAAATAAGATAAATCGCCAATACATTGGTAAAAAAGAACATTTATTTCGAAAAAAATTCATTGTGACTAATATACAGCTACACACATGCCCAAAATCATCTTTATATGTGGAGACTATCAGTTTACTCAAAAACTGTGAACAAAATTTATGTTATTTCTAACGTCCAGGAAAGTTGGGCTTGCAGCCAGGTCCACCTCCGGCATGCTTACTCCTATTATCAAAGTTTAATAATAGAGTAAGAGCGGCCACAATGATTGTATATAAAAATAAAGAAATCGATATGTCACGAATAAGACTTATCAATGAAGCAGAAACCAAAGCAATACTGACAACCATAGAACATATAATTAAGCACAAGATAGATATAAGTCATATTCACTTACACAGATTGACGCTCGGTTCTTGGAATAGTTAAATCCAGCAAACATA
Source organism: Latrodectus hesperus (assembly GCA_037975125.1). NCBI lineage: Eukaryota > Metazoa > Arthropoda > Arachnida > Araneae > Theridiidae > Latrodectus > Latrodectus hesperus. Next base: position 50,531,989 of record CM075855.1, read on the forward strand.
ATAGCAAGACAGTAGCAAAATTAAATTAAATTTTTCTGTCAAAATCGAAATAGATTCACATTGTTTTGGGTCAAAGTACATCAAGGAATTGAATGGAATAAGCTAACAGACATAGAAGCCAAAAAAGCCACAAGAAATCAATAGTTATCCATAATGTACCATACACAAAACAGCCAATTAAAACATTGACAGGAAAGCAATTAATACAGTTATGGCAAATAAATAAGAACAATTCAAATAAAACTAGAAGATCATTCGCTATCTGTCCTAATGTTACAGAAAAAAGATTATTATCAGATTTTCTTATTAATCAAGTAAGAACAGGACATGGTGCATTTGGCAAGTATCAGAAAATATTTCATAACAAAAGAGATTTATGTCAATTCGACAATGAAATGCAGGATGTTGAACATGAAATTTATAGTTGTACACATTTTACAGGATTAAGGAATAAACATTATCCCAAGAAATACAAAATAGGACCATCTCAGAATTACTTAAGCATACTGGATTCCGGCAAGCAATAACAGAAATTATAAACGAGATATTTATTCAATCTCTACTTCATAACAGTCTACTGGATTAAATATTCGTTAAGTTAACTGTATTATCATTTATTGTTGTTGATTTGTTTGTCCTAATCTGTTGAGTTTGTTGATATTGTTACAATAAAGGCTAGCTGCCTGTTTTATCTTCCATCAGGGATTTATATTTGATGATTGATTATATTTTGTTATGATGATTGATGAATCAAGAAATCTATAAATTATAATATATTTTTATTTCCAAATTTATAATACATAATTAATTTGTGGCTGGCAGTAAAGTGTAAAAAATTAATACTTACAATATCCATACATGAAATTTCATATATCACATACCTTAGAATCATGTTAAATAAGTACAACTTAATTGTCTTATGAAAATATGCTTTATAATTCATTATGCAGATTTAATTTAAAAAAACATCTTCATTTTAATGGAAAACATTTAATGTATTTAAATGCGTGTATTTGATGAATTATGATAAATTTACAAAATAATCCAAAGACAGAAAAAATAATTTTATTCTAAGAAAAATATAAAATCAAAACAGCAAAGATAACAGAGTATAACAATTTTTTATAATCCAACCAGTTATACATATGTAGCATACTATTAAAAAAACTATACAAATTGTGTGTGAGATATAGAACTAATATAACTTACATTTAATTATAAAATTTGGAATAATCATTGTTTTAGAATAGAATGCACAGTTCCTTATATTCTTGATTATGATATTAGAACACAACTAATAAAAATAGTTAAAAAATAGAAGTCAGAGAACAATTAAATTCGATTTTTCTCTAAACATATATAAAGCATTTGATAAACAGATTAGTTTATCAAAATTTGTAGTTATCAACAAATTTGAACGAAATTACGAAGATTGGTTTTAGTAGAAAAAAATTTTACATTTCACTTTTAATTGTATTTAATTTTCTGTTAGATACTTTCTTAAGTTGTAATTTATCTTTTAATTTTTAATTTTACTAATAATCATTTCTACCTTTTGTGTAGTTATTTAGTAGTATATTGCTCATAACTTTTATGCACGATATTATTAAATTTCTTACCGGTTTACCGCATGCATAAACACCTTCTTAATCGATGTTATCCTCCTGAAGTTTTTCTTTTATTAGTAAAAAGAGTAAATGACGTTGATTAGAAACTCTTAAAAATTCGTTTTCATAAGTATTATTAATACATATTTGAAAAATTTTGAACGTAGTTATACAGATTAAATGTGTGAGATTGCTAGGCCACAAAACTCCACCACAATCAAGTGTTGACATATATCCCTTAATGCTTTAATCAACATCTTAATATAAGTCTTTATCAACAGTTAATTTATTTTTAGACATAACACAAGATTCAGATACTACTCTTGCTACATAACCGGCATTATAAAGTATAACTTTTAAATTGCTATCAACGACTTCAACAATTTCCGATAAAAAAATAACATCTAAAAATATACTGGAGAAAAGTTACTTTCTTGTTTTTCATTATCTTTTTTAATATTTTCTAAAAATATTATTTCAAAATTTCCTAATTTTGCTGATTCCAAAGTCATTAAGCTAAGTAGCTTCAATTTCCTTTCAGACTATAAGATTTGTGCAATAGATACGAGATAGTTCCCACCACTCATCAATCTATACTGCTCAAAACGGGCTTTAAGGGTGTCAGTTTGGAATTTCCTTAAAAGCACATATTTAACATTTAAGTTATCAAATATGTACTTTGTGATTAATATTGAAGTACGAGTGGTGTAAAGCAATGAAAAGTAGGTTTCCTTGAAGAGTTTTCCTGTTCGTGAAGTGATGGAACAGAAAGCCATTCCCATTTTTCTAACCACAGAAATCACTTAAGAAGTTATATTGTGAGAGCTGGAACTTATTAGAGGCTCACAATAAAAATATCTTTTATGTTTTCCTTTCTGAGCAGTTTTAGATTTTACTATTTTCCACCATTTCGAAAATATGTCAATAAATTGTATGGTTCCGAAAATATCTTAACCAGTTTGGTCCTTTAATACCTGAAGAGCTGCAATTATTTTTTTATCAAAAAGTTTCAATGCCTGGGCAACATTTTGCCTTTCTAAATGACTTGAATATCAAGTCTTTCTTGAGAGGCTTGGAGCAATTTTTACAACATTTTCACAATCTTCATTGTCTAGAGTCCTTAAATGTAAAATGCTGGCATATGCAGGAGTAGTTGAACAGTTGTTTGAGAGAGATGGCATAGATGGTATAAAGAATGTTTGATTACTTTCTTTTTGATTCTTTCCAGTAGTTTATCATTAAGGTTTAACTTAAAGCTCTCAAAGTCCTTTATCTCATCTTTTTCAGACCACGCCTGGAAATGTTTCTCATCTCTATGTTCTAGATTTCTCATCTCTATGTTTTCTAAAGATTTTGTTCTTTCTTCTCGACATTTTCTTTTAGCAATCAATTTTACAATCTTATAAGATGGTTGCTCTGGAAATATAGATGGATAAGCTCCAGTTTTCAGATCAGGTTTTATCCTAGGAATAGTAAGCACTGTTCCATCTTATCGAGTAGCTTCATTGTTTCGCTCCATGAATTGCTCGTTAAAATGTTTCATGCAGATAACAAAAGAGTCGATTGCCGTAAAATTTTCTCTGTAAATCAGCCGTTCCTATTTTTTCTTTGCACCAGAATCTTTGGGAAAGCTGAATACATTACTATATTTTTCTCCTTTATAATTAGATCTACAACCAGGTACGCAACATGTACGTGGCATCTGTAAATAAAATTGCATATTTTATTATAATGCAAATATTTGTTATGGTACATTTCTGTCAATTGTTAGTATACAATTTTATTTGCCTAAATATCTTATAGGAACTTATTGTACATTTATATTTTTAGTAACATGAACGTTTTTCTAATTTAACTAAAGAAATTAAGAGTTTCGAGCAAAATATTAAGAGGAAGCCACAACGACGTTAGAAAGCACATATGTAGCTAAATTCAAAATAAATATTAAAGATACGTTATATATATATTTCTTTGTAATATGACGGAACTTGAGAACAATATTCTTTCTATGGTATTGTGTAAGAATAACTTTTTCCCTATCAGGTTTAGTATTAGATTTTGAAATTATGTCGATGTTCTGTTATGAATGTAACATTTCATCTTGATATATTAAGGAAGACAATGCTAAATTTTACATTGTAAAAGAAGGACACAGACAACTTCCACAAAAAACTTCAACGGATCTTTTGGGAACATGAAAATCATTGCCACTTTCCGCATTTCAAAATGATCCCACGGGTATAATGAGCTATATACAACAATTATATGTTATGGTTATTCTAAAAAATTCATTCACCCGAACGAAAAGAAAGTGTAAGGTGATACCCGAGTTGCATAAGAGGAAGTGAATAAACCATATGATGAAAAGGCTTAGAGCTGCAATTTGAAATGAAATAAAAGACTGAAGAGTGAAATGTTTTATACTTGGTAGTTCCGCAAAAAATGTAACTTGTGAGAAGAAATTGTTGTGGAATGCCAACACGAAAGGAATAAAAGATGATACTCCGAATATTCAAAAGATGAAAATTTCGAATATTCAAAAGATGAAAAAGATACTACCAATGTATCAAGACAACGTACAAAGGAAAATTTCTCTTCCTTGTTCTTCTCTCTCCCGCTCTCTCTCCGTCAGCTGCGAATATTAAAATGTAAATGATTATCTGCACACATGTATTTGGGTAAAATTCCCGAATTATATATTTTTACCTAACAGGAGACGTGAATATGAAATCAGCCTAGAAAACAATCAGCGAATTCAAGACTAAAATTTTCAACACAAAACAAAATACAGAAATGTTAAAACATACATTTAAAATTTAAAACTTGCAAAGAAGAAAGATGCAGCAACACTTTCACAAAAACAACATCGAAGATCATTAATTTTTTAAATTGCAATAAAAATAAAAATATATAAAACATTAAAAGAAAATCAGAAATATCATGCTTATAGTGCAGGAGCTTTTTTTAAAGAAAATAAAATTAGTCTCAGAAAATAAATCTTGTAATAAAAAAAAAGGGAAAAAAGAGAAAGTAACAAAAGTTAAAAAAATATGTACACTACTGGCCATTAAAATTGCTACACTAAGAAAGCGGCACACCATACACGTGAAATTTGCATGACAGGTAGAACTTGCTGTGATGTGCAAATGATTAGATTTTCAGCGTATTCATACAAAGCAGGCGACAGTAGCGACATCTACAATGTGTATAAAACCAGAGATTTGACAGCAGTTTTCTTATACTCAATTTCCGTTTCAACGTTGTTTTCGGCAAAGAAAGTTGTTGTAATGCCTCGTGTAAGAAGAAGAAATGCCTATCAGCACATGTCTGACTTTGATCGAGGAAGGATTATAGCCTACAGGGATTGCGGTTTATCGTACTGCAATATTGTTGCTCGCGTCGGCCGAGACCCCATGACTGTTAGCAGAATATGGAATCGATGGGTTCAGGACAATCATAATGAACGTCATGCAGGAACTCAGCGACCCCCCCATCACTAACAGCAGAGAAGACAGACATCTTATCCGCATGGTCACAAGGGATCGTACAGCCACGTCACGAACCCCGAGTCGAGAAATGGAGTCATTTGCAAGGCAACAAGTTTCTGCTCGAACAGTTCGACGACGTTTGCAGCAGTATGGATTGTCTGCATGGCGACAATGGCTTCGGCTACCATTGACGCTGCGTCACAGACAGGAGCGCCTTCAGTGATGTGATCAGCGACGAACCTGGACGCGGGAATGGCATCACGTCATCTTTACAAATGAATCTCGGTTCTGTATACAGGACCATGATGGCCGCATCCATGTTTGGAGGCATCGAGGAGAACGTGCATTGCCAGCTTGCATTGGACATCGCCATACTGGCCCATCTGCTGGAGTGATGTTATGGGGTGCCATTGGATACACGTCTCGATCACCTTTTGTTCGCATTACCGGCACTTTGAACAGCAACCGTTACATTTCCGATGCGTTAAGGCACGTGGCTCTGCCCTATCTTCGAGGCCTCCCTAATGCTTCGTTTCAATAATGCACGACCGCATGTTGCCCGTACTGTTCTGAACTTCTTTGATACAGAACAGGTTCGACTGTTACCCTAGCCAGCACGTTCTCCTGATCTGTCACCAATTGAGAATGTCTGGTTAATGGTTGCCGAGCGATTGGCACGCCATCACTCACCATCCACTACTGTCGATGAACTGTGGCAAAGTGTTGAAGCTGCATGGACTGAGATCCCGTACATGTCATACAATCTTTGTTTGACTCCATGCCTAAGCGGATAAATGCTGTTATTGCAGCCAGAGGTGGCTGCTCTGGATACTGATTTCTCAAGATCTATACATCCTAATTTCCTGTAAATCTAATCACTTGTTCTTTCCACTATAATGTATGTCTCCAATAAATATCGTTCTGTTATTTGCATTCCTTCTTGGTGTAGCAATTTTAATGACCAGTAGTGTATATTATAAATATGTTCATCATATAATTTTCCTTCAATAGCTTTTTTAAATGAAAAATTTCGAAATTTTTTTACATTTTCTTACACATACAAATATTGTTGATGTTGACAATGGCATTATTATATGATTAATTTTATATTAAAATTGCATATGTTTACTATTTATTGTTTGTTGCTAAAAGAATTTCCTACCAGAAAATTCCTATATTCCTCAAAATTTCGCAGACAGATTGAAAGGTAATTATTAGCTGGATTATGATTATTTATATATAAACTTCAGATATAAATTATAAAAGAAATTCATACATTATATTATACATCACTGTGGTTTTGTAGTCTTTGTGAGTGCTTTTTTATATTTTGTATCTTTTCCGAATATTATTATCAATATATCAAGGAAATAAGATTCGTACAAAAATGATTACTAAACATAAAATCTTATATCTTCAATTCAATGCATTTTTAATGCACAAAAATAATTTTCAAAAATAAATAATTCATTTAAATTTTTATACAGATAAGGACATTACATCATCTTATGACAGCAGAACAAGTGGCATATGCTACGCCTACAGTTTAAATGATTTACAATTTTGATGATTGAACAATGATCTTTTTATTGTAATATATACTAAAACTTTAATCAATTTTATATGAAATGATATAAAATTTTTGTAAAATAAGAATTAATAAGAAAATATCTATCGATAATTTTCACGTAATTATTAAATATTCATTATAATTCAGACATTATTCAAACTACTATTCAAGTTATATTTAAATGAAGCTTATATATAGATTTAAAACCTTATCAGTCAATAGATAAATAATGATGTTGTGTATCTATAAAATAAAGCCGATGCTTAAATTTTTGCTTTTTGACTATAGTTGATAAAGTTTATTCCTCATTCTTCTAATAAGGAAATGAATAATAATTTTTAATTATTGCTTCAATTTTTAACTGAGAAAGGTAACCGTTTTTGCGATTAGCATGTCCATCAAATTTGCAAATTGTAATATTTTTTAAAATAATGCTTAAATTACATTGATTTTACTCTAATTTAATTAAACTTGAATTTGAATAGATTTATTTCGCTTAATAACCGTATTATTTTGTTATTATGTGTATATTGAAGGATTATATTTTACATGTAAGATAATTTGCTTGGTACAACATTATGAAACTTAGCAACATTACTCAAATAGATAACTGATTTTGTTAAGTAAAAATATAGTTTTAGATTAATTTTCAAAACATTTGTGAACTTTTATTGATGAAATTCTCAATAAAAATATAAAAAACAATAATTCAGCAGAATTATGCAAAAGAATTAATAAAGTAAGTATTTAAAATATTGTTAATTTACTGACAAGACAGGAAACACATTTTGAATTTAATTTTCATACGATAATGTTGATTTTAAATCAATAAAGTGTATTGATATCAGCTTAATTCCCCATAACTCTCTAATTAAATAATGACATAATGTGTTTTACAATGAACATGTTCATTGTAAATTGTTTTTTGAAGCAATTATTTGTTTTCTTTTAATCATATCATAATCTGTTAATTAACGGTGTGCAAACATATGCTAATTTTATGTGGTTCATAACATTTAAATATTCATCATTTATTTTTTTAAAACATTTTAACGGGTTTTCTGAAATTACTGTAAATTCCTGATACTTCTTAAAATTGTTCGTTGAAATTATTAATAGCATTTTCTTTGCAGTACATTTACCATTAAACGATAAACTGAGTTATTTTACACGTTGAGATAAACTGTCAAATATTTATAATTTTAAATAAATATATGAAATAAATTGCAAAGGTGAACCATACTTCTACTAAGAATTTAAAAATTAGGAAAACTTGTAGCTTCACATCAGAAAATTTTATTTTAAAGGATTGTGAAAATTTTAATTATTAATTCCATACGTTAAATGCAATCTATTAATTAAAAATTTTAAAAATAGCAAATTTGAGAAAATTATGAAATGGTAAAAAAAAATAGTTTTAATAAATGAATATTATTTATGTTATTTTTTCTAAAATAATTAAATGGATTTGTAATATCCCAAGGTTAACTATATATATATATATATATATATATATATATATATATATATATATATATATATATATATATATATATATCCTTGTAAAAACATTTATTTTTGAAAAACATTGTTTTTCTGTACTGGAAACATCTAGATAAAATAAAAACTCTTCAATACTTACTAAATGTAATTTTTTCTTATTAATTTTAATGTATAGGCTACGAATTATTACTAAGAAACTTGAATAGAACAAAAAATATATTTTGGTGTGTATCACTGTACAGCGAGTGATCGGTTAACGAACAAGTTGGACTGCGAACAAATTGAACAATGAATTCTTTCCCCAAAGATTTTTGTGTTCGAACAACGAGCACATATTCGGATAACAAACTAAAACGAATTCTAACGAACATTTCTCGGTTCTGAAAGATGATATGCAGGATTGCTAAACACAATGGGCCACAAAAATCTTTTTCATTCCAATCGAAAAAAGTTGCTTTCCTATTAAACTTCAAAGTTCTCTGGTAAAAATTGTTTTAACAATAGAATATTTATAGTCAAAGTAGATCATCATTTTCGGTTTTTATTTCATTCAAAACCGAAATTGATTTTACTTTGAGCACCACCTCCCCGTCCTTTATTTGTTGCTGAAGGGAGAGGATGTAAGAGCAATAGGCTTAGAATGGCACTTAAGCCAAGCTAATATCAGTACGGTTAGGGACCTCTACAACAACAATGATATTAATCACTTCTGGAAAGTCTTAAAAAGGAGAGAAAAGCAATCGACATTGGACATCTTCTTTTATGCCCCATAAACAAAAAATGAAAAGGACTGATTAATATACAAGTTTATATGTTATGTATTATTTTTTAATAAACTTACTAAGAAATTTTAAACATTCTTTCTTAATTTAATTTTAGGTTCTCAGAACGAATGAATCGATTATATAAAAAAATCTATGGTAAATCGCTGATGGGATAATGAACAATTCGGATAGCGAACATAGTCTTGAAACGGATTATGTTCGATAAACGATCACACACTATACTCTTTATATAATTATACGGTTTATAATAAATTTAGAATTATTCATTATAGATTAATGTTTAAATTAGATGGATTATTTTTAGGGAATTTCTTATTTAAACATCTATTCCATTGTGAGATGAGCAATATTTTTCAATGTTTAACTAGTGTTCTTGCTTAGTTATCAACTAAAAATACGTTTGAAGCATTCTTCGAATGATTCATTCCACTTTTTATAATCGGAAAAATTCGCAGACTCTGACATTTATTTAATTTATCAAGTTGTTGTATACAGTTAAATTAAATATTATAATTTTGAAATTTCAGCACCAGTTTCGTTAAATATGTTCTACTTCAAAATACTTATGAAATATATATCGTTTTTTTTTTCTACCAATAAAATTCTCAGCATTTACGTTTATGTAACTAAATTAAATTTCATACTGTTAATGTAATTTTATGGAATAATATGTTAGATAAAAAAAATTATTATCTGAAATTTCTGCGTATTAAAAATTTACATCAATCACTAAGAAGTTTATATTTTTCCACAGCAAATTAAAGACGTTATCCAAAATAATGGAAAATCAACATAAAAAGTATCTAACATCTAGTATAGTGTATAGTAGCAGCTACTGAAGTTAAATAACTTGAATTTTCCTTAAAACACATGTATACAAATACTTTCGAGGAGGGCAAGAATGACGTAGAACCTTTTCTCATGCAAAAGCTGCTCTTACTGTCTTAGAAATTCAGAAGGAAGATAAAAACAAAATCTTTACTTTCGTCCAAAACAGATCGCAACGGATCAGTGATGCGTAATTCCGATGAATGCGCAGGTCCTTGAAGGAATGCAACTGAATTCTCATCTTTACGAAACTATAATTGAACAACTCAACTACGGTGAATCGGAAAATTATCTTGATAAGTGCAATCTTCGGGTGGAAACAGTATCTGCGCTATAGAACGCAATTGGCTTATGAAAAGAATAAATTATTCTGTGCTAATGACTTATCTATATAAAGTGACTAGGGTATCTAATCCAAAGCAAGAATAAAGGCTACAAATCTTTTCAGAACTACCTTCATGATTCTCTCTAAGAAGAAAACAATTTTGTAGAATTTTAATCTCATTTTTGTTACGTAAAATCGCTCTTTCGTGGGGAATTAGAAGAAAGTGAAGTCACCGAACTATGAGATTCCACTGCTTCTCTATCGAAATTTCTTAATGAATTTATGACCAGTGCACTACATTGTACTCGCTTTTTCGGTTTTACATCTGTCACAACAGGGTTAGAAATCACAGTTGTGTGTCAATTATTTTATTCATGCAAATCCTTTCGAACTGTATGGACTGATTTTGAGTTTTGTAGTTAGTCCTATCGTTCAGCAGTCATTATCACCATGTTTTTTCTCCTGCTGGTCAATATCTTTTTAACGTCCATCTGTCCTTTGGTTTTTCTTTTATAGATCTTCGCAGTTGCGTCATGATCATTTTATAGTGACATCACTTTCGACAAAGTGCCTAATAATACTCTGGACAGCTGCGCCAATGTGGTTACCGATGCACCGAACAGAGAAGTTGACTCTATCTGGTGTCTTTGAACTCTGACGGGCGGAAGTAGAGTAGTGGATAGGGCATCGGCTTTCCGTCCGTTAAGGCGGGGTTCGTGTCCTAGTGCCGCTAAGGATCCAACGAGTACAGGCGATATACGTGCTCGTTATATCTGTGATCGGACGTTGAGCAGTTAACATGTGTGTAATGATCTGAAGAATATTTCCTCCCCTTATAGATCAATGTCTAAATTGAGGAAGTCAATTCTCTAATTCTGCCATCTATCGGAGGATTTAAAGAGTAGTCGAACTTTCACCTTCGTAGTACCCTAGTTAAGCGAAATACGTACCCTACTGACTAAATTCACACAACGACCTTGCTTGTCCAAGTGTCATAAGAAACAACTCTGATAAATCTCTAATTTTAGGTTCATTAGAAAGAAAATTAAGCGAACAATGATGCATAATACACACACACGAACGTGCACACAATTGAGATTAAAATTAACAATAAAGTACAAAAAATAGTTATTACGTATTCACTTTATCCTTATAGTATCATAATGAAAGTCAGTGTTTCTAGCGAAACACTTTAGCCGAAGAAAAAATTAAATAAACTTGAGTATTTTATAAGTAAATTAATAAAAAAATCAAATAATAATGAAAAAGAATAATGATGAATGGAAATTCCATAAAAAAAAATTCATATAAAATTGGAACTAACGACAGTATAATTGGCAACCACAATGAAAGCTTGTTAGTTTAATAATTGATCAATATATAGAAAAATATAGCAAACAAAATTTCCTACAAGTCAAGTTTTACATCAAAAATTTAGTCACACCAAAATTTGTTATAAAAAAACTTCAAAGCGCGCACAATTTGAAAGTAAAAAAATAAGCATTTATGTTTCTAAATGGGATTATAATATGACTTCCAAATCGTATTTCCTTTTATGATTTTTGTCTTGTCTGATAAATAAGCTAAATCGCCAATTCAGTGTTAATAAAAAGAAGAGTAGCACACATGCCCAAAATAATCTTCATATGCAGAGACTCCCAGTTTATTAAAAAATTGAACAGCAATTTTGTTATTTTCATACATGGTACATTAATTGGGAAGTATATAATTTCGTTTAGTTTGATTTAATATTGCATTTTTTTAAAAAAGGATATTATATAAAAAAATAACTGTTCTTTTAAAAAAGTTACCAGTAAATAATTTTTAAAAATCTTTAAAAAAAACCGTAATGTGGAAACGATTTCGAAAGCTGGTGGTTTAGCAGAAATTAGCTTACAGATCTCTCCCTTTGAGACGGAGTGGATCTATTGTTGAAGAATTTGCAAAAAGTATACTTGTGGAATGAGGCATACAATTTGTATATTCATTAGCTGTCAAAAATGTGTGTGCCATAACAAGATCTCTATACTTATTACCATTGCGAAAAAGAATGTTTCGTTTCAATTTTCAGTGTTTTAATAAAGCAGGCAATGTGCTACGCCCTTTTTCATATCAATTCCAGAAAGTAAACATGTAACATAAGGACAACAGATTAGAATATCAAATTTCCAATAATATATATTTATTTCTAGAAAAATAATATGTGTTTTAAATCACTAATATTAAAGTGATTTTCTCAAATGAAATTTGTATAAATATGACATTGAATAATTTGACAAGGATCACGTCCTTTTTCTAAACTCTAACAAAATGTAAGATAACGTTTCTAAATCATTAAATTTTGGCTTCAGTTTTTTTCAACATCAATATTTTATAGTTTTTGTTATTTGTTTTTATTGGTATCCCAACATACAAATCTTGATATTTTTCCACAAAAACTTATGTTTTAATTTCAAAAATTGCATTTCGAATCCCTAACTTTTGAATTTTTTTGCTGTTACGTATGTATAAAAAGGTTTTTCTTATAAATATTTACTTACATAGAAATATAATTCAAAATATTTCATCGAATCATACACTATAATTTGCATCATATAGCATGCAACTGTTCAAAATGCAGAATACCGAAAGTTTAACCAACAAAACCAAAACTTACTGCCATAGAATGTGCTTGTAATCAACTCGACAATCCCATGATGTGAGGAAATGTACTAACGGAAATGGTAGACAAAAAATATTTATTTCCAGGTGCAATTGTTGAAATGCTTCCATTTAGAGAATGACATTAAAACATTTTTAAAACATTTTTCACAAGTTTTTTAAGAAAAATCTGCTTGCTTTGGAAGACTGGGTGGGTTCTTGGTTAGCACTACATTACGTTCATCCTTTCCCAATGTACCACCAGATTTCTGAGTTAACAATGCATTAATTGGGGTATCTGCACTTTAGGTGCATCTTACAAAAATTATGGTGTTATAGTGAAATTAGCACTTTCTTGTAAGATATGCTGGGAAACTTTTGGGTCAACTTTCCTTGCCAAAGAGAACCACCATATTCACGAAAACTTGATATCAATAATAAAATTTTGATAGGCTTATTGAGTTTGGAAATGATCATTCGGCTATGAAAGCATTCTCTAGAGTACTCTGGCGTACGCCACAATGGATATAAGGCAGCTTCTAAATTTTTTTCTAATTTAACTAAAGAAATTAAGAGTTCCAAGCAAAATATTAAGAGGAAGCCACAATGACCTTGGAAAAGCACATTTGGAGTTAAATTCAAATTAAATTTAAAATATCTATTACATGTATTTCTTTGTGATATGTGACGGAACTTGAGATCAATATTCTTTCTATGGTATTGTAAGAATAATTTTTTCCCTATCAGGTTTAGTAGTAGATTTTGCAATATGTCGAAGTTCTGCTATGAGTGTAACATTTCATCTTGAGATATTAAGGAAGTCAGTGCTGAACTTTACATTGTAAAAGAAGGACACACTCAACTGCCACAAAAAGTATTTCAACGCATATTTTGGGAGCATGGAAATCATTGCCACATCTCGCATTTCAAAATGATCCCACGCGTATGATAAGTTGTATACTTCTGGACAATTGCTAAGGACGGATAACACTATCATCCATAGCAACTACAAAATGAAAGGAAGCAAAATGTGGAAAATTAGAATAAGTGCGGGATATAGTAAGAAGTATGCGTATGCAAATTTTTTTCCACGTCTGTTCATCACGTGATAGCGTTCATAAGAGCTTTAAAGGTTTTGACGCGTGTGGACAGTTGTTGTTTCAAGTCAAAGTTTTACAGGAAAGATTTAATAGACGAACTTGAAATTTTTGGCATGTCTTCCCGAAAACACTTAGATGATTTTATGCGTGGCCGAATTATTGGAAAGACCGAAGAAAGGCAAAAAATAACAGATGTTGCCAGGGAGTTCAACATCGTTCACAGCGTTGTTTGACGGCTGTGGAAGTCATTTAAAACTGTTGAAATTCCTTAAACGAACAAGAGTCCATGAATCGCAAAAAGAATATTTTAATGAAGCAAGTTACAAAGAAAAGAAATTATACATATACTAAACTAATAGAACAGAACATGGTGTATTTATAGATTTTGGACGGCTTGAACACAACTACCAATCAGAAGGCAGTACAGCAGACGATTTGTAGCAGCAGACGATTGCGGACGTCTTAGAAGATTACAGTTTTACAGACGAAAAGAGACTTACTTTGTGTTTCTTTGCGATTACTTGCATTATATTATTTACAACACTCGCCCTTAATCACGAAAAAGCATGCACAATAAAATCATATAAATCAATAAAAATAAGTATACATTAAGAAATTACAGTCGTTCAAGCCATCCAATATTTACATTAACATGATATAATCTAATACAATTTTAATACACATAATGGTAGAAGTTCCTTTAATTTAAACTTAGATGAAGATTTTGTAAACATATCAGCAATTTGTAGGTTAGATGAAATATAGTGAACTTTTATATCATGACAATTCAAGAAATATCGAATAAATTTTAATTTAATGTCAATATGTTTTAATCGACCTTTGTTGTTTTCATTTGTTACACACTTAATTTTTATCCCCACACTTTTTATATTCCAGTTTTAAAGTTGAAGTACCTTTCAGGTATCTCAAAATTCTTTTCAATGCACATCAAGCACTATCAGTAGGGTGTTCTTGAAGTTGACTCAAACAGTTTACAGCATAAAGGATATCAGGACGAGATGTATATGCTAAATAAATTAAAGATCCTATTAGTTCTCGGTAGGGTCCACAAAAAGCACTTCCTTTCTCAAAAATAGCTGCTGTTGCTCTTACTTCGATGGGAGTAGAGATTATTTTAGCATCAAACATTTTAAATCGGTTTAATAAATTCAAAATATGTATTTCTTGATCTAGATACAGTCCATCAGGTGTAAATGTTATTTTAATTCCTAAAAATTCAAAAACTGTTCCAGATTTAGACATTTCAAATTCTTTTGATAATAATCCAATTATAATTCTGATTTCTTTATCATCAGTACCCGCAATTAATAAATCGTCCATATAAAGTGCCATTAGAATTCTTTTACCTTTAGACTGACGAATAAAAATCCATTGTTCACTATTTAATGGCTTAAAGTTTAATTTGAGAATGAAATTTAAAAACTTTACATAACATTGACGAGGTGACTGCTTAAATCCGCATAAGCTTTTCTTTAACCGGCACTTCCTTCCACTATTATCATCATATCCTTCTGGTTGATCCATGTAAATAATTTCGTTTAATTCACCATTGAGAAATACAGTTTTAACATCCAGTGAATAAACTTTTACATTTTCTTGAAGAATAATAGTATAAACACTATACTTAATGCGGGAATACTGAGAACTGGTGAAAATGTTTTATCATAATCCACTCCTACTCTTTGCATAAAACCACGAGCAACGAGTCGAGCCTTATATTTTTCATCACTTTTTACAGAATTTAGCAGTATGTCCTTTCTTCCTGGAACCAGGGGGTATATGTACCCCTCTGGGGCTTGAGCTAGCCACCAGGCGCGTCGGCAGGTGGTGGATCGCCGAACGTCCTGTAGGAATGACAGGATAGCCTTGAATATAGAATAAGAGGCCGCGAACCAGCTCCCGTAAACCCTGGTGTTATGCGATCCGTGCCTAGGGCTAATTGGCACCGCGGTATTGGTGTCTTAACGGACCCTCTAGCTGCCTGGCAAACTTCTA
Organism: Latrodectus hesperus; assembly: GCA_037975125.1. Taxonomy (NCBI): domain Eukaryota; kingdom Metazoa; phylum Arthropoda; class Arachnida; order Araneae; family Theridiidae; genus Latrodectus; species Latrodectus hesperus. Next base: position 50,547,851 of record CM075855.1, read on the forward strand.
GAGTAATTTGCCTTGCCCAGTATCTCAGGCAATGCTGGGTGGACTTATATTACCTGAGCTTATTAATTGTTATCTTGTGGCTGAAAAGACACAAGAAATAACAAATCTTTCTGCATTTTCAGGTGATGCCTCTGAAGTAGACCTTGCTGAAAAAGACAAGGGAACTCAGAGGCAATTTTGTAAAGGGGCAGTAATGAATCTTTTACTTGAGGTAGAAATGACCTCCAAACCATCTTCTGGTGAAAGCCAGGAAGCTATCCCTAGCATGACTGACTTTCTGACCAGATGGGACTGTTTCAGCAAGACCCTATCTGCTGGAAATGTCAAACGCAAAAGGAAACGGCAGAGCATATCATTTATGAATGCGAGGCTCTTGCCCTCCCTAGATTAACTTCTTTAGGCATCATCCATACTAGAGAGTTACACCTAGGCTCCATCTAAGGGTTATCAGACTTTATTAATAAAGTGGGTAACCCGAGCAACTGGAACTAGGAAACATTGGGTTTGGAGTTAATGGTACAAAATGCTGATAAAAGCAGAGGTGCCCAATGATATACAAACCCAACCTTAAGAAGAAGAAGAAGAAGAAGATGTCCTTTCTTTTTACAATGAAAACATGTGAGTTCTCTTCTCGTAGAAAAAGCCGCACTATCCACAGTTTGTTTCATAAAACGAATACTTGTTTTGTTTCTTGAATCATTCAAAAGAGCTTCAGAGTCTATCAAACGCTGTGTTACAAAATCTAACGATAAATTCTCACTTGGTTGATTCTCTAATGCAACCTTAACTTTTAAATTAAATCTGTAACATTTAAAAATTACATTTCCTAAATTTATGTAAATTTGTGTTTATTTATAATTTCTTAATATTTTACCTTAACTTAAAATTCCTCCACTGTATTACATATGAATTCTAAAGCATATTTTTATAAGACTATTAAGTTGTACTTATTTAACATGATTCTAAGATATGTGATAAATGAAATTTCATGCATAGATATTGTAAGTATTAAATTTTTACACTTTATTGCCAGCCACAAATTAATTATGTATTACAAATTTGGAAATGAAAATGTATTATAATTTATAGATTTCTTGATTCATCAATCATCATAACAAAATATAATCAATCATCAAATATAAACAATGTTTTCAAGTTTTCTGTTTGAGAATTTAAATTTTACAATTTTTCCTCCTTTTAAAATATGTATGCAATATTTTTGCATTTTTCATATAAAAAGAAGCTATTGGGAATTCTGAGGGGTTTTTTTTTACCAGAAGATAAAGTATTTTAAAATTAAAAACACAAATTTAGCGATTTCTTAGAGTGTTCACACTTAACAACATGAAAAATTTTAACGCAGGAAATTTACATTTTTTCTACACATTTAGCTTCAGGATATCTTACTAATTTTTGTTTTGTTAGTTTTTTTTATTCTATAATATAATATCTGTATGACATATTTTTATTTAAAAATATTAGTTAGTAAATTTTTAAAAACAATTTTGAATGATTTTTTTCAAAAAGTAATTTTTTATTAATAAATATTCACACAACAATTGTATCTAAAGTTAATTTAGTTCTTGAAATTTCGCTACCAGTTCGAGGTTTCTGTATCGGTTCCGGTGGTTTCCACTGCATTCCAATCGTGACGTCACGAAATAAGCATTGGGGCTTTCTTTCTAGGAGGCTTTGATATACCCTAATTACTGCATTGCGAACTCCTCAGAAGCCTGGAAAAGCATTGGGAAAGGATGAACATTATGTAGTGTTAACTAAGAAAGATCATGCAAGCCGAGGAAGCAACTTGTAGACGAGACCACGCCTACCATTTCTTAAAAAGTAAACAGATTTTTCATAAAAGAACTGGAGAAAATTTTTTTAATCATAACATTCTCTTTTATAATTGCAGTAGCAATGTCCATCTGTAAATGGAAACTTTTCTACATTTGCATCTCGAAAATGAAAATTTTTTGTCTATTGTTTCCTTACGTAAATTTCCTCATTTCATGCTGATTTCGATTGTGGAGTCGATTACAAGAACATTCGATCGCAGCAAATTTTCGTTTAGTGGGAACAACTTTCGGCTTTCTACATCTTGAACAACAGCATGCTATATGATGCAAATTACAGTGCATGGTTCGATGAAATATTTCGAAAGATATTTTTATGTGAATAAATGTATATGAAAAGTACTTTCTTATACATAAGCAACAACAAAAAAATTCACAAGTTAGGGAAGAGAAATACAATTTTTGAAATTAAAACCAAAGTTTCTGTGTCAAAATATCGAGATACTGCTCTTATAACAATATCAACAAATAACAAAAACTATATATTATTGATGCGGCAAAATCAAAAATTTAAAGATTAAAAAGTTATTTTACATTTTGTGAGAGTTTAGAAAATGGGCGTGTTCAACAGTTGAATTATTCAATGTATTATTTATACAAATTTATCATTCCACTTAATCACCTTCATATTACCCAAAATGTGGTGTTCAAAACATATTACTTTCTAGAAATATAAATATATTTTATTCGAAATTTGATATTCCAATTTATTGTCCTCATGTTACATGTTTACTTTCTCGAGCAGATATGAAAAAAGGGCATAGCGCACTGTCTGCTTTATTGAAACACTAATAACTGAAATGAAACATTTTTTTCCGCAAAGATGATAATATGATAGAGATCTTTTTATAATAAATATACAGTGTAATAGCATATGAAATTCTACAATATATGTTTCCTTCTGCATTCGCTTCAATGTCAAATCCTCTCCTTTAGTAATATAGAGAACTCTTTTCTTAGTTTTTACATATTATTATACACCATGCTAACTGTGGAACTAATTATATATAACACATTTTTTAAATTATTTATTGGTACTTTTTTTAAAATAAAAGTTTTCTGTGTTATTTCTGCAACATTAGTACAGATAGTTAAATGGCCTTGTAGTTTTATTTGAATTGTTTTAATTTATTTGCCATAAGTTTATTAAGTGTTTTCCTTTCGATGTTTTAATTGGCTGTATTGTGTATGGTACATTGTTGGTAACTATAGATTCCTAATGGTATTTTTGGCTTCTGTCTGCTAGCTTATTCCATTCTATTCCTTGATGTGCTTTGACCCAAGGCAATGTGAATCTATTTCGATTTTGACAAAGAAATTTAATTTAATTTTGCTACTGTCTTGCTATTATGTTTGCAGGATTTAACTGTTTCAAGAACCGAGCGTGAATCTGAGTGAATATGACATATTTCTATATTGTGGCTTAGTTATATATTCTATGGTTGTCAGTATTGCTTTGGCTTCTGCTTCATAAACAGTTGCTTCATTGGTAACTCTTATTCGTGTTATATCAATTATACTATTTTTATGTCCAATTATTTCGACCGCTCTTACTCTATTATTAAACTTTGATAATAGGAGTAAGCGTGCCGGAGGTGGACCTGGCTGCTTGCCGCGGCATTGGAACTAACATATAAATGTTGTTCACAGTTTTTAAGTAAACTGATAGTCTCCACATATGAAGATGATTTTGGGCATATGTGTAGATGTGTATATTAGTTACAATGAATTGTTTGCAAAATATATGTTCTTTTTATTACCACTGTATGGGCGATTTAGCTTATTTACCATACAGCACAAAAGTCCTATAAGAAAATACGATTTAGACGCCATATTATAATCTCTTATAGAAATCTGAATGTTTATTTTTATATTTCAAATTGCTTGAAGTTTTTTTTTATTAGAAATTTTGGTGTAACGACACTTTTGATGTAACCTAAAATTTAACTTTTAGAAGTTTTTTGCTATATTTTCCTACATATGAATATGCATAAAACTAACAAACTCAGTGTTTAGTTGCCAAATCACTGTCGTTAATACCAATTTTTGGTGATTTTTTTAATCAAATTTCTATTCATTAGTGTTCTTCATTATTATTTGATTTTTGTTCAATGAGTTGTTTATGAATTACGCAAAATTATATAATTTTTTCTACTATTAAATGGTTTCGCTACAAACAATGACTTCTATATATGATTCTATAGAACTAAATTGAATCCATAATAGCTATATTTTATATTATATTGTTAATTTTAATCTCAAGGATATGTGTGTATTATGCATCATTGTTCATTTAATTTTATTTCTAATGAAGATAAAATAAAAAATCTTTCAGTGTTGTTGTTACTTATGACACAAGGATAAGCCAAGCTCGCTATGCACATTTAAGTCAGTAAGGTCCATCTTTCGTTTAACCAGGCTTTCCAAAGGTTGAAGTATGACTTGGCTTTTAACTCCTTCTATAGATAACACCTCCAGAGGATCCACTCCCACAATTTTGACAATAATCTGGAAGGAGGAATAAATTTTCTACTGATCATTACGTCCATGGTAACAACTCAACGACCGACTACAAATTTGACGAACACGTATATCGCATGTGCTCGTTTTGTCTTTGGTAGCAATGACAATCGAACACTGCCCTTCCGGGAGGAAAGCCGATGCTATAACCACTACTCTACTTCAGCCCGTTAGAGTTCAGTAGCACAGACTAATTCATTCTTTTCACCAACCATTGCATTCTATTGCGCAAATATTGTTCACCCCTGTAGATAGCACCTATCAAGATAATTCCAGATTCACCGTAGTGGAGCAGTTATGGTTTCGTAAATATGAGAATTCAGTTGCATTCCTTCAATGACCTGCTCATTCATGGGAGTTACACATCATTGATCCGTTGTGATATTTTGGACGAAAGTAAAGATCTTTTCGAAGTCTGAGTTTCTCAGTATGATATAACTGCTTTTACATGAGGAAAGCTTCTACATTATTCTTGTCCACCCCATCTACAATATTTGTGCACGTCTATTTTAATTAAGATTCAAGTTATTTAACTTCTAAGGATGCTCCTAAACTATACTATTATGCAAAATCATTGTTATGTTGATAATCCATTATTTTAGGCACCCTTTTTAATTTGCTGTACAAAATATAAATTTCTTAATGATTGTTGAAAATTCTAAATACCCAGAGGTTTCAGATAGTAAATTTGTTTGTTGTATTATTATTATTGTATTGTATATATTATAAAAAAAATTACACAGTATGAGAAGTTAAATAAGCATAAATGCTGAGAATTTTATTTGTACTAAAACCAATTTATTTCGTAAGTAATTTCTAGGAAAACATATTTGACAAAACTGATGCTAAAATTTCGAGCTTATAATATTTAATTTAACTGCATACAAGAAACTGTTAAATTAAAGATATGTAAGAGATTGAGAATTTTTTCCGATTATAAAAAGTGAAATGTTGGTTAAAACAATCATTCGAAGAATACATCAAACGTATTTTTAATTGATAACTAAGCCAGAACACTAGTTAAACATTAAAAAATATATCTCGTCTCACAATGGAATAGATAACTTAAATAAGAAATTCTCTAAAAATGATCCATCTAATATAAGTATTCATCAATAATTAATAATTTAAATTTTTGATAAACGCTATGAGCATAAAGAGTGCAGTGGATGATCGGTTGATGAACAAATTCTGTAAAACAGACTATGTTCGCTATCCGAATTTTTCGATAATCAATATTCCATTTACTATTGATTTCTTTGTGAAATCGATTAATTCTCTCTGAAGACCCTGAAAATAAAATTAGAAAAGGATGTATAATTTCTTAATAAGTTTATGTAAAAAAAAACATTACATACAAATACTCTGGTATATTAATCAGTTTGTTTCATTTTTATACTTATGGGGCATTAAAGAACATTTTCAATGTCGATTGCTGTTTTTCCTTTTTTAAGACTTTCCGGAAGTGATTAACAGCATTGTTGTTGTAAAGACTCCTAATCTTACCGATGTCAGCTTGGTTCGGATACCTTTGTAAATCCATTGCTCTGACATCATTTCATCAATGAATGAACGACGTGATTGGGTGCTCAAAGTGAAATCAAATGTTGAATGAAATCAAAACCGAAACTGATGGTCTACTTTACCAATAATTATTCTATTGGTAAAACAATTTTCCCAGAATAGAGTTTTGAAGTTTAATAGGCAAGCAACTTGATTCAAGAAGAAGCAAAAAAATATTTATGGGCTTTGGCAACCCAGCACATCGAACTCCAAAAGCCGAGAAGTTTTTGTTAGAATTCGTTTTAGTTCGTTATCCCAATATGTGTTCGTTGCTCCGAAAACAGAAATATTTCCTGACAATGTTTGTTTTCTGATTTGTTCGCAGTCCGAACTGTTCGTTAACCGATCATCCACTGTACCGCGATACATAGTAAAATATAATTTTTGTTCTATTCTTAAAGTTTCTTAGCAACAATTCTGAGCTCATCGATTAAAATTAACAAGAAAAAAGTTACGTTTAGGTAGTGTTGAAGAGTTTTTATTCCATCTATATATTTTCAGTATAGAAAAACAACGGTTTTTAAACAGAACTATTTCTTTATTAAATTTTGTTGTTTCGGATTTTTTCAATACAAGAGAGAAATTGCTGGAATATGCTTCTAATTCAAATAAAAGGCAAGTAAAGCTTATCACTATGATATTGTGAACTTAACTGATATATTCAATTGATTTATCAGATGAATATATCAGTTAAATCATAATCAGTTGAAGCAGATGATCCTGTGCCACTCCGTTAACCATATCACTCTAATCAAGCAACATTCCAGATGTTGCCTTGTATGCTGTTGTATCAAGAGCAGTCTTCTTAACTGAGCGCAGGCCAATACCAACCAATGGACTTCAAATGCTTCGGGTTGATATGGAAGCATCCAGGGTATCCTGCACATGCTACAGAATTTCAGTGTACGTGTTTTGCGTGGCAGCCAACGCCTCCCATCACACGCGTTGGATCTGTTCTTCTCAATCCGATTATCATGACCTTCATAAACTTGTTTGTCGGTTGGAACTGATTCCCTCTATTATTCTCTCCAAATAGAGACGTCCTTTGCGACAAGGAAAAACTTCAAGCTGCAAAAACGACACGAATATTGCCCACTCTGCCGGTTCTTGAATTTATAACTTATTCTATTTGCGCTGGAAAGCTACTATTTCACATTATTTGAATAAATCGATAATGTGCGTCTATTTTGTTATTTGCATAATTTTCTGGTCACTCCTCCTTGGTGTTGCATGGTCAATGTCGGGCTGATAAACGAAATATATTCGCCGTATATTAACAAAGCAATACGGCTAATAAACGAAATCTATTCATTGCAAGAAGCCCGGTGGCTTAGTGGCAGCGCTTCACGCTCCCATGACACAGGTCCGAGGTTCGATCCTCGGGCTGGGCAAGGTTCACTCAGCCTTTCATCCCTTTAGTGGGTCGATTAACTGAGTACCAAGCATGCTTGGGAACTAAACACTGGGGGTCTTACGTTAGGCTGACCACTTAACTGAGACATATGCTTAGCACCCCAGGGCCGGCGGACATTAAAAAGTTATGGACACTGTAGGCCTTGGCCCACATGGGCTGTCGTGCCATGGAGTTTAGTTTATTCATTGCAAACTTCATTAAATTTGAGTAAAATACATTGAAATTTAAGCTTTACTTTAAGAAATGTTACAACTAGCAATTTTAATAGACATGCTAATTTCAAAAATTAACTTTCACAGTTAAAACTTGAAGCCATTAATTAAAATTTTAATGGTTTTCTTTAATGGTAGGATAAAAATTAATCCTTATCAACTATAATCAAGAAGCAAGAATTGAAATACCAAATTTATTTTACAGATAGACTATTTCATTATTTATCTAATGACATCATGATAGGTTTTAAATCTGTATAAAAGCTTCATCTATATATAACTTCAATAGTGGCTTGAATAATGCTGTCTCTGAACTATAGGTTATATTTAAAAATTATGTTAAAATTATCGACAGATATTTTCTAACAAATAATTTTTACTTTACAAAAATTTTATTTTATTACATATAAAGTTGATTAAATTTGTAGTTTATATTATAAGGAAAAATCATAAATTGTAAAACGTTAAAGCTATGTGCAAAGCACATGCCACTGGTTCTGCTCTCATAAGATGAAGTAATGGGCCTATGTCTATAAAAATTTAAATGAATAATTTATTTTTGTGCATTAAAAATGCTATATATTAAGCTTATTCGATCTTATTTCCCTGATATATTGATAATAATATTTAGAGAAGATTCAAAATATATAAGAAACACTCACAAAGGTCACCATGCCGGAATGATGTTTAATTTGAATGATGTATGAATTTCTTTTATAGCTTATATCCGAAAGTAAAATAACAACAATCCTGCTATTAAATTAACTTTAAATCAGTAAGCGAAATTTTGAAACTGTATCTGTCTAATATTTTTTAATTATTTAAACTGCTTAAATTTGTTTAAAATGATTTTAATAAATTTGCTTTTTAAATTGCTTAAACATATTTGCATTAGAATAATTATGTTTTTGAATATAGATAACAATGAAAATGATTTAAAATACGTGAAATATAGAATAGCCTTTTAAATATTTCAATAACTATAAATGTCATGTTAAATAAAGATAGTAATGACTGCTTGATTTTTCAATATTAATTAATAATTAAAAATAAAATATAATATTTTTCTAAGTATAAATAATTGTTCATTTTAAAATAATTAAATGGAATAAATTCTTTCCTTATATTTTTAAATACAAACTTACCTACAAATCAAAAGCAGTAAATTATTATTTTACCTAGAATAATAGCACAGAAAAGTCAGATTAAGATATATTTTTCTGCAAGAACTAAATTAACATTATGCACAGTTCCTTTGTGCATTATAACTTGAATTTTAATTAGAGCTTAAATCAACCCATTTTAATGAGCAATAAATTTTACTAGTGCAAAAGAATATTTTTTAAACAAAAATATTCTCCATTTTGCAAAATACTTTACCAGTAAATTACTAACTAATCAAAAACACATTTTAGGTATGGTTTAGTACTAAGCTATTATTTTCTTTCTTTATCATTATGCGTTCATTAATTGGAAACCTACTCATTTTCTTAAAAACGAAACTTGAAATACCTGCGCAATCAATCTTTTTAATGATAACAAAAGCACTAAAAATTCCTTTTAAATGTGATTTAACGTATAACATCAATATTTAAATAAAATTATCGTTTTTTCCTGTAATTTCGATTTAAAACCAACATTATTTTATGAAATATTATTGATTATGAATTTTCCATGTGCCTGCATAAATTTTCGATAGCAAAGGAGAATTCAGTGCTAATGAATATATAATAGAGTAATGAATTTTTATAGGATTTTTATCACTTTTAAAGAAAGAATAAAATAATCATGCTTTAACGACGAAAGCAAAATTAATTTTTTCTAAAATTTATATGCAATGTAACACTTTTTAAATTGTAGGGCTCTAATTTCAATAGTTTCGGTTTGAAGTCGCCTGTTTTCTTTTCCACTTTTATTGAAAAATACTTTATTTCATAAATAAAATATACTTTAATTCAAAAATAAAAAAATACTTTATTTCAAAATACATATAAAAAAACTTTCAATAGAATTATTTGCAATATACCAAATAAATTTATGTTCATGGTGAAGAACCACATTTTTTATATAAGAGGTTTAGAAAAGAGTATGTAAAATTTTAAAATTTCACTAATTGTTGTTAATTATTTAAGACATATCACACAAACTTAATCGATTAATCATGACTTTAAAACTCAAGCACATATTGTTTAACTTAAAAAAGTACCTAGAAATAAAAACTCCATTATTAAATATAAAAACCATGAAATATACAAATTGTTGTTGTTACTAGTGACACTTGGTCAAGCCAAGCTCGCTATGCCTTTGGCTATGCGAAATTAATTCAATTGAGAGTATCTTTCGTTTAATCAGAGCACCATGAAGGTGAAAGTACGACTTTTGCTCTTCAAATCCTCCGATAGATGACAGCACTGAAGGATCTACTCACTCAATTTTGGCATTTATCTGAAGGGGGAGTAAATTTCTCCAGACCATTGCACCCATGGTAACTGCTCCACGACCGACCTCAGGACTTTCGATTCCACAGATTTTACGAGCACGTATATCCTATGTACTCGGTGGGTCTTTGGCGGCATTGGGAATCGAACCACACCCTTCCGGATGGAAAGCCGATACCCAAATCACTAGACTAACACGGCCCTAAATATACATATAAAAAGTATAAATGTTGGTAGACGTAACATACAGTGTTACTAAACATTTCTGGCTCTAAAAGATAAAAATTTCGGGAATCTTGATGTGGAACTAAAATATAATTTTATAAACACAAAATATTACCATTTTACTCATTTAAAACTATTTTTCATTGATGAATAGATATTATAAGAAAAATAGTAAGAATATATAATTGTTGAGTTATTTATTATTATATTATTAATAATATTGGTTAGTTATTTATGCAGCTGTGGGCAATATATTGATGACATTCATGCAGTTTCAATATATAAGCAATATCAGTTTTGATGGGAATGGAATTGTAAAATTCTCTTGTTCATAAATTGAATTTGATATGCATTAATAAATTTGAAATTTTGTGGAACAGTAAAATAAAATTTGTATTAGTTTAATTATTTATTATATTATTTTGGTGAAAATTTATCTTCTCTTTTTGACTGCTGACTTTGACCAAGTTATTATGTACCAATGAATTATGTAATCCCATATAAAATGCATATTAGTTTCTTGAATTCAAAGTAGTGCTCTATTTTTAGAGTTCATCATTCCATATATCAATATGTAAAATAATAATTTATCCTAAATAATAATATGCTTATTGTCACATCTTGAAGACACATAAGCCTGCTACATGAAAGACATTCTCATATGGGATGATATTTGTAAAATTGATTTGAATTTAATATTCATAAATTAATCAGCTATTAGATTGTCAAACAGTGATCAAAGCATTTTGAATATTTAATTGTTTCACAGCTTATGTAGCGATAAGTAATATGGAAACTAATTTTTTTATACTTTCACGTTTACAAAGAATTTTTTCAAAGTTAAATAAAAAATTAAAAAATTAATTTCAAATTTAGAAATTTAACTTGATAAGCAGTCATTTATACTATTATTTAAGTTGTACTTTGTGAATTTTTTAAATAAATGTCTCCCGTAATTGTAAAAATACATAACAGAGAAATAAATAGATAATTTAATAAAACTATTTATTTTAATATAATGACAAAGAACTAAATTAAAGAGTAAAATAGCTTCAATCAGAAATATAAAAGCTTTGTTTATACGAATAATCAAAGAAATTTGTTTTAATAATATCAAGGAAATTTTGAAATGTAAATAAATTATAAATAATATCGCTCTCTATTTACATACTCTAACATTTAAAAAATCATAATTTTTCATGAAACGTAAGTTTCATGAAAAATAAAGATTTTTTTATAGTTATTCAATAATTTAAATATTACTTTTTAATATTTCATTTATTTATAATTTCATTTATTTATAATATATATATATATATATATATATATATATATATATATATATATATATATATATATATATATATATGTGTGTGTGTGTGTGATGTGTAAGTGTGTGCCGCCAGAGGAACACTCACATGATTTTGGGATTGAAAGCGCCACCAGAGAACTTGCCACACAGGCTCAGGAATATTCACGGCCTTGACGCCAGAGACGCGGAGGAGATGACGTGAAGACGCGAATAGATGTCGAACTTGATTTGAATTATAACTATCTAAGATGTTAGATCGTGATTTAATTCTAAATATTGTAAATAACTTTTTCCTCATTTTGTCCAAAACCATAATTAAATCATTTAAACAATAATGTGTCTTTTCCTGACAATGAAGAGAACCCACAAAATTGGTGTCAGAAGCGGGATAGGAAGCAAGATTGGAAGAAGTGGGATAGGAAGCAAGATTGGAAGAAGTTAGATTAGGATTTTCGTGTTGATATGATGGTTATGACGATGATGAAAAAATTGTTAATTATTTTATGAACGTACTTTGATTTTCAAATTTGGTACTCCGAATATTTTAACTTTGGATTTTGGATATACTGCCTTTACAAGGATAAAAGCAACTGAAAAGGGTATGTACATTTTTTTCTATTTCAAGATGAAGTTAAATGATATCAAAAAGATACGCATTGCATTGCAGATCATTAAGTCGGACAAAGTAAAAGTTCTACATAAATTTATTTTCAATTCTGACGGAGATCGGTCAAATCGAAAGCGTATAAGAGAATTTTCTGGTTTTAATTTTGGTATTGAAAGTGAAGAATTTAAAACGAAATTAAAAGTAATAGAAGATAAATTTTCTTTGAACGAATTAATTACAATTTCTAATATTTTAAATATCTTTTTCGAAGGAAATAAATCTGAAATAGGAAAAAGAATACTTGAGCAATTGTGTTCTTTGAACTCTTTAGCTGAGGAAATGAGCGACGCCTGTATGAAAATGTTTTTCATGTCAGACTTTTGAGCATAAAGCTTCGGAATGTCCGAAATCAAAAGAAACAAATTCATTTGAAATGAATAAATCCGAAAATAAATGCAATAAGTTCTGAAAACTTAATTCTTAAGGATGTTAAAATTGGTACTTTGAATGTAACTTCATTAATTGATACTGGAAGTCAGAAAACGATTTTGAAAAAGAGTTTATTTAATAAAATTAAAGACACTGTTAGTTTACAATCTTCGAATATTTCGTTGACTGGTTTAGGAATGAAATCAATTAAACCACTAGGTTATTTTAATGCAAAAGTTGAAATTGATAGTTCGAAAGCTAATACAAATATTTTTGTTATAAATGATGACTCTGTAAGTTTTGATTTAATACTAGGAACTGACATTATTAATCAAGGTACTTTTATAATTATAACCGGTGAAGTATCGTTTCACAGTAACAAGAACGAAATAGATAATTTCTTAATTAATTTTGTAAATCTTAATGATGAATCGGAAAGCAATTTAAGTCACATTAAAGATAAATCATTGTGTTCTGAAATACATTCATTAATAAAAAATTATGTTCCTAATAAAATTAAAAATGTTGATGTTAAGATGAAAATAAATTTAACAGATGAAATCCCTATTTGTTCATCCCCCCAACGACTACCACCTTTTGAGAAAAAAATAGTTGAAACTCAAATTGAAGAATGGTTAGCTAAAGGAATAATTCGTAATAGTTCTGATTTCTCTTCACCTGTAGTATTGGTTAAGAAAAAAGCTAATTCTCACAGACTTTGTATTGATTATAGACGGCTTAATAAGACGGTTGGTGAACATTTCCCTTAGCCAGTTATTGATGACGTAATAGATAAATTACATTCTTCTGTAGTGTTCACAACTTTGGATTTAAGAAATGGCTTTTTCCATGTTGACGTTGAAGAAAATTCCCGAAAATACACTTCATTCGTTACACACGATGGTCAGTATGAGTTTTTGAAGTGCTTATTTGGATTAACTAATTCTCCGAGTATTTTTCAGAAATACATTAATAATGTGTTTCGACAATTATTAAAAGACGGTGTTGTAGTGATTTACATGGATGACTTAATTATTCCTGCCGAAAACGAAACCGAAGGTGTTAGAAAACTTAAACTTGTCCTGCAAACTGCGTCGGAGTATGGACTGGAATTGAATTTAAAGAAATGTAAATTTTTGAAACGTGAAATAGAATTTTTGGGCTATAAAATAATAAATGGTAAATTACACCCGTCAACAAATAAAACGAAAGCTGTAATTAAGTTTCCCGAACCAAAAACAACAAAAGACGTTCAAGAAATGCGACTAGATTTTATTAATAATCACGATAACCTTAGAAAAGAAGCTAAAAAACAAATTTTAAAAGTTCAAAATGAAAATCGCAAAACCTATAATTTAAGAAGAAAACAAGCAAGAAAATTCAAATTAAATGATATTGTTGCTATTAAACGTATACAACAAGGTCCAGGTCTCAAGTTAAAACCCAAATAATTAGGCCCCTATATATACAAAATAATAAAAGTTGAGCAATGACACCTACGATGTTCAAAAAATTGGTTTTACCGAAGGTCCCCTGATTACTAGTACTTGCGATGAGTACATGAAGCCTTGGCCCGATGTAACTTAAAATGTGCTGAAAGAAGAAAAGAAGACACCGATGACGACCAACTCCTGACTTTGACTTTTTTACCTACAGAATTGCTATTTTTTTAAGATTAAAACTTTTTATTTCAGACTGTTATTTTTTAATTGTTTAAAAAAGAATAGTAACTGAGATGTGTTCAAGACGTTTCCTTTTGAAGATGGCCAATGACGAAAGTGAAGAGCTTCATCTGGTTAGAGCTACCAATGCTCTAACCAGACGAAGAAGTCCTCCACGACGGAATCTCAGATTCAAGGGACAACGACGATGATTTGGATGAGAGTTGAAAAGACGAATTAGACGAGAATTGACAACACTGTTTAAAAACATTTTTTGAACATGTTACTGCTCCTTTTCATTTTTTTTCAGGAAATTCTGATTCCAGACGAATGCTGAGGTCAGCTAGTGTCATCAGAATGGCCGATTGTGGGATTGAAAGTGCCGCCAGAGTGACACTCACATGTTTGTGGGATTGAAAGCGCCACCAGAGAACTTGCCAGAGAAAGGCTCAGGAACACAGACAGGCTCAGGAACATTCACGGCCTTGCCGCCAGAGACGCGGAGGAGATGACGTGAAGACGCGAATAGATGTCGAACTTGATTTGAATTATAACTATCTAAGATGTTAGATCGTGATTTAATTGTAAATATTGTAAATAACTTTTACTTCATTTTGTCCAAAACCATAATTAAATCATTTAAACAATAATGTGTCTTTTCCTGACAATGAAGAGGAGAACCCACACACACACACACACATATATATATATATATATATATATATATATATATATATATATATATATATATATATATATATATATATATATATATATATATATATATATATATATATATATATATATATATATATATATATAATTTAAGTTATATACATTGTTCCTCTATAAAGGTGCCACAATTCAAGTTCTCATGACTTGAAATTTAAAAAGTAATGCGATGCAAAAGATGTCTGCTACCACACATGCAATAATATTTTATATAATGCGTTGAATATTAAAAAGCAAACCTAATCAACAGGCATTTGAAATGTTTTTAAATAATTCACAGTTAAATCAAAGAAAATATTTTTATACAAAATAATGTATAAACTTAACTTTTATCTCAAAGAGTAAAGTATAAATGTGGAATAATATACGAGATTAAAATCGTATGACTTAATATAAATTGCGATTAAATTTTATCCCAAATAAATATTCCTTCAAATAGATTTTCCGATGTAATTTAAATACAAACAATTCTAAATTTATGACAACATTCTTTGAATTGGAATCTTATAGATTACAATAAGAAAAAGAAAATATTAAGAATATTTTTCAAACGTTACTTAATTCGAAAGCTGTAGCTCTTTTGAAGTAAAAGATTATTTTTAAAAATGGATCATATGGCACATAAATGCAACACTTTATAACATATAAAATTATAAAATAAAAAATATATGTAAAAAAATATGTGAATAAAAGTCAGAAAATTTTGTAATCACTAAATAAAATAGAGATGAACGATGATTGTAATAACAACTTTTATTCAAATAACAAAGTAAAATAAACTGAAAATGTTATGATTTTTAAAACGAAAAAGAAATGAAAAAAAGCATATAAGAAATATTTGCAATAACGAACTGTAAGCAAATCAAAAAATAATGAGTAGTTCTTGAAGATGCACGATGTTGCGGACAACAGCTCTTGCGAGTGCTGCTACCAGTTCCATGGCGACGAGACAATTCAAATCCCATTTCGGCTTTAGATGGTTGTAATGGTTCAGAATCCACATTATAGTAAATTCCTATCTAATGAGACCTCGAATACAAGAGTAATTGTTGAGTGACAAATAAACCACACCATTGAGACAACACAACAACACCAGTGAGACAACCACACCATTGAGACAAAAGCTCTTATATATGTATTGTTTAGCGTTATTTTCTATTTTGTCCTTTGGATAAGATAGTTAAAGATAGAAATGTTTTAATCAATTTATAACTTTTTTAAAAGTAACAAAATAACAAGCAACTTATAATAAATTGTCTGCCATATAAGTACTATTATCATGATATTGAAATTTTTTTCTTTACTTTTTTACCCAGTTACTGATGATATATTTCATATATATATTTTGCTTGTTGTTAAATATTACAAATTAAATCAACAATATTAGAAGATATTATATTTATTTATTAGAGTCTTCAAATCTAATTTTTCATTTAATTTTATTATTTGTATCATTACCTTGAAATTTCTCTTAATAAATAATAAGAAAATAAAATAATATATTGATAAGACTTATTTTGCCGACCTTTTCATAAACTACAATGAACACAGACAGAGAGAGTAAAATCATTGTTGTAAAACGGATATCTACTAAATTAGTTGAATATTTGAATTTTATAATGTACTTGGGTAACACTATATTTCCATATTCAAAGGGATAAATACTTTAAATTTACAACAAGAAAACTACCTTTTTCTCCAGAGTGATACGATTTGACATATTTAAATACATTTCTCTTTTATTTTAAAGCTGGTTATATAATTTTATTTAAAAAGACATATTTTTAATCAGTTTAAATAATCTATTTCCTATATTTTAAGAGCATAATTTTTAATGAAATAAATTCATATTTGACAATAAACACAAAATATCTTATAAAATTTAAACATTATATATTTGTTAGATTATTATGAAAATTGATTTTTATTTATTAAATAAACCTCTATTTCTGTAAAAAATAAGTAAACAATATTATTTTCAATACATATTTTTAAAATACAGAGACGTGAATCATAAATTTCAAAATTATATTTCAAACAACTATAGAAAAAGAAAGAACAAAATGTTTGAACATTGATGAGATAGAAGCTTCAAAATGGCCATTAGATCTTGAAGCACAGGAGGCGTAGCAGCCAACTTTTCGGTAAAGAATTGTTGAATAGAGAACCGAGCCTAAAGGCTAAAAATAGGACATGAAAGAAAAAGCAGAGTTGTTAAGTTTTGAGCATTGTTTCAAGAAAAATATAACTTTAGAAACACAAAATATTTATCTAAAGTTTTCAAGTGCCTCATTTGGGATATATATTTATTTGAAAATGAATAATCTTATGCTGAAACAACGAGAATTTTATTATTAAATAAGGATTATTTTAAATATTTAACTTTTTTATTTCAGAAATCTCACATTTCGTTATCTTATCACTCAATATTTTCACAAAATATAAATTGAATTAACATGTTATAATAAACTTATATGATTTAGTCTGATTTTTTCATGCAATTTAACTCTAAATCTGAATAGTTGTAAATACAATTGTCATTTGTTTATAATTTAGTTTAAATTTGGTAGAGAAATATTCAAGTGAAAATTATTGTGCATCAAAATTGTGTGCTAATATTTGAAAACCAATAAAGTTTAAGTTGTAAATTCTAAGACAGGAATAAATTCTGAAACAGATGATGACTATTTCTTTTTTCAAATATTTTAATAGCAATTTCTATGCTTCTCTCTTAGATAAGTAATAAAATTTTATTTTATAGAATTTCTTTGATACTTTCTTAATACTAAATATTAAGAAAAAGATAAATGTAATAGATAAATTTGTTTATTTCACATTTTTTGATTTTGTATTTATCCATATTTAAATAAAAACTTAACAAACGCTGTTTAAATGTAATTTATCGTTAATACTTTGCATAATAATTTTTTCTGTTGTAAATAATGGTTAAATAAAAATATTTAATCTCTTGAAATGAAGTTTAGACACACACACACACACACACACACATACACACACACATATATATATATATATATATATATATATATATATATATATATATATATATATATATATATATATATATATATATATATATATATATACATATATATATAGAGAGGATTTTTACAAAAGAAATTTGCCTAGATTTCTTAATGATATTGATAAATGCGCATTATGTTTGACAAACATTTATTTTATTTTTTAATACAAACATTTAGGTATTAATAAAAAAAAGTTAAAATTTTATTATTATGGATTTTTTAACAAAACTGCTTCCCAGTTTCTTAAAGAATACATGAAAAAATCGAATAACAATATTAAATTTTTAATTAATTAGCCATAAAACTATTTTATTATTATTTTAAAATTTTACACGTGTTTTCAATATAATAAAGATTTTTCCAAAGTTTTTTTCATTAATAATCATTTTATGCGGATACAATTTGTCTTTATTATAAAATCTAATCTTTTAGTACATACTAAGAAGCTTTTCTGCCTGCATCGAAAAACTATTGGCATTTCATTTTTATCTTTCA
The DNA here is from genome assembly GCA_037975125.1 of Latrodectus hesperus. NCBI lineage: Eukaryota > Metazoa > Arthropoda > Arachnida > Araneae > Theridiidae > Latrodectus > Latrodectus hesperus. The sequence continues at coordinate 50,566,359 of CM075855.1, forward strand.
ATTGATCTTCCCAAATATTGTTTTGTGTTATATGTTTTAATCGTTATACAGTGATTCTAAATGATGCTTGTTAGAAAACACTTCTATAAAATCTTATTATCTGTTACTTTTAACGATATTTGTTGCAAAAAACTTTTTCGCTTTTCCTCAACATTGAACTATTCTGTTTTTTAAAACGATAGAGATTAGTTGAACATAATTCGCATTTTTTTAATATAAAGTCTTCATAATTTTCATTTTTCTATTGTCAGGTTGAGTGATTGGAATGATTGATTAGTTAATTGTTAAAACATTCTCTTTTTTAAAAAAAAACATCCTAAATGTTTTTTTTAAATTTTATGTGTATAAATTGTCCTATAAATGAAAATTGATGTGATGCCCTCTAGAACTAATCTTTCTTCGAACAATGAATAATTAAATATCCTAAACATGATTAAGTCTTGATTGGAAGCATTATGTAAAAAGTTATCTTTTTATTAATATTTTTAAAGCTTTTTTTATTTCTTTTAAAATTTGGAATGATAATTATTTGAACCTTTGATAATTAATAAAAATAATTTGTTAAATTTCTAATATGCTATATATTTATATTCTTTTGGTAACATAATTTAATTTAATTATTTGTCATTGGTATTGCCATTATTTTAATGAATTTTCCAAAAAAACAGCTGATAAAAGTAGTCTTTAATTTTACTTCGACGTATATTAATTATATTCACTAAATATATTATTTTTTAAATGAAGAAAAATGTATATATGGTAAGACTAAATTAATAAAATATTTTAAAATTTTCCATGCAGGACTTAATACCTTAAAATAATAATTTGTTTTTAGTTGCCTTACTTAATTTTAACTAATAATTAATATGATTTTTATTACATTTTTATGTAATTTAGTTATGTAGTCAGTATGACGGTAAACAATAATTTTAATTTAATTATTGTTTGCATTGCTTATTGAATTTATAAATTCCTTAGTTTTCCGTCATTTTTTCCTATTTTTAAGCATCTTCCTCATTAGTTTTGCGAGTATTTATAAATTAAATACTTCTGATGTATTCCTGTAATTACAAATAATAAATACTTTATACTATGATATAATTATTTTGATCTATATGTAAATAATATAGCTTATTAAATTATTACTTAAATTATTTTTTATAGTAGATTTATTATTCTTATTATTATTTGCTTGTTTGCATGAGCAATTCTAGTGAAACCATTTAGAGAAATTAGCATTATTTTTGGGAGAAAGATTAATTTTAAAATGCAATAAAACTTTGTAACTATCGATCAATACACTTCACAGACTTCACAAAAAATAATTATTTTGCTGAGCTCTAAATAATATTTCTCAATAATTCTGCTGTAAGAATTTATAAAAATATTCTTTATGCTTGTATTTGAATCATATATTTATATAAAGAAAAAAATTATTTTTATTTACATTATTACATGCATTAGAAAATGGAATCAATAAAAATCTTATCCTAACAAAAGAATATTCAAGTAAATAATAAATTTTTCATTTTGTTCTTGAGTTATAGGAAAGAAATATATTAAATAAATAAAAATGAAAGAAATATTTTTGCTTTTTTTCAATATGTAGTTAATACATTTCTAAAATAAAAACACGGACAAAACAAATGAATGTTTTGAAAAAGGCGAAAATTGCATTGAAAGTAAAGTTCAATTTAGAAAAAAATATTAAGTATATAATTATTTTCTATCGGTTGTATAATATAATATATCCACATAAAGAAGCACAAAATATGTTTCTTTCCTTAATGAAGTTAGAGTCCTTTAAAATGTCCACAATTTTACACCAGTCGTTTGCAATTCTTACTCCTGATATGAGGTTGTGTTTAAGTATAAATTTAAAATGTTTTTTTATATAAATTAAAAGTATTTTATTAATGTGTAATTTATCTCAATGGTAAATTACTTCCTGTAATTTACAATTGAGATAATCCCCCTCGTTGGAAGAAATATTGCTGTCTTGGGCTGTCGTGTGTCTCATCCTATAGGGTTGTAGGGTTATCTTGGCGACATTTGGAAAAATAAATGTAGCTTGGTATTTTTTGTTTTACTTGTTAAAATGTCTATAACACAAAAATTCACAGAAAGATACAAAGATAGGTCTTATTTGTAGCAAGTTTTGATCATTGACTATACCAATGAAATAAAAATAAAACGTATGAAAAATTATAAGATATTTATAAATTGATGGAAATTTGCAACAATGAATGAAAAAAAAATTGAAAAAACGTTGTTTATTGTATGTTTATACCATGTTCATACTATGTTTATTATATGTTCACACAATCAAATATTATTAAAAAATTTGATGAATGTTTAAAAATCTTTGATTTTCAGTATGTTTGAACGCTAATATTACAGATGATATTTTCAACGATTTCTAATCAATTTTTCTGACCATTTTACAAACTACAATGAAACATATTTTATTATTTCAAGTATATGTTAGTGCCACATATAGGTATGTTGCAGAAAAATTTTAACTTATGAACGCGTAAATACCACAGTATTATTTCAGGAAATAACGGTACTTACAGGATATCTTTATTTCTTAGTTGTTTGCTATATATTATTGGTAGATATTAAACTGCAATTATACGAAATCCTGAGAAATTCTATTTTTTTAGGCAATTTCTTGAACAAATTGAAAATGATATAAAATTTATTTTCAAAATTAAAAATACTTGAAAAAAATTTTAGATTTAAATTTCTCTAAATTTCTAATAAAATTTAATATCCATATCTCTCTTTCCACTGAATATCAAGATATGTTTTGATTTTCTTGTTGATTTACTTTGGATTTTAAATTTCTCTATTAAATTATTCGAAATTTCAGAAATTAATCTTAAATATTATTTCTGATCATTTTTATTGAAACTGGTTGTAAGATATATTTAAATAAGTCTATTTTTATTAGTATTTGTTCACTAATTTACTATTTGTTTTCTTTATGAAGCTTATGGGAGGTATTTAATTTTTTCAATAATGGCAATTGAATATTAAAAATCTTTAAAATATCAATTTGCAATTTACGCAATTTGACTTATTTATATAGACACAAAATTTGTTTTTTCTTTTGATATATACGCAACTGTGAATGAAATATACTGTGTTATATTATAGGGGAAATGTTTTATTCTTTGAATATAATAAATGAATTAACAGAATAATTTAAATATTCAATAAATTAGTTAATGAAAAATATGCAAGAAGATTCACATTTATCGAGAAATCGCTTATTGTGTATTAGAAAATCAATATTTTTCCTAGACCATTTTTAACAATTTATCATCTGTTCTCCATGAAAATATATTCTTTATGCAGTGATAAAATACTTCAAACCCATTTCAATCAAATCTTTTAAAGGAAGAAAGATTGTCACTTAAAAATGTTTTAAATTGGTACATTAATTTCAAAAATAAATGTTATGGGAGCTTTCTTGTGTTTTTTTTAATGAACAATAATATAAGATCTAGAGAGCAGCCCTTGAGGACCAGAAATAACATGCAAAGAAGAAAAAAAACTACAGCTGTAATTTTTTCAGATATTTTTTTAAAAACAAATTCAAACGCAAAGAGGGATTTTCAGTTGACTTTCTTTCAAGATTTTTTACTCTAACTCCTGCATTCGAAATAACAAATATTATTTTAATGATTTCACTCTTTTCTTATCATGTAGCTTGTTCTTATTTGATATGCTTAAATGCTTAAAAAATCGAAATAGTTTTCAAAAAAATTATATTTTCAATTCTATAAATCGAGAAATTGACGTAGAAAATGAATGCAGAAAAATTATGAGGTTGACGATAGCTTCTTTTTACATATTTAAGTTATGAAATTCAAAAATATTTTTTTGAAACGCTAACATTATGATTATTATTGCCATACATAGTTGCAGTGACTTAAAATATAAGAATTATTGAAAAAAATGGAACTTCCTATGTAATTAGTTAGCATCAATAACTTATATTTTCTATTTCAATATTCTGCAAATATTAATATTTAATATTTTTTTTCCAAAATTTTAAAAATATATTAAATAGTTTTTTACTACATTAACATCTTAAGAATTTGGAATGAAAGCATATTATGAGTTTAGAGAGTTTTTTGCAACACTCCATTATTAATAATATCTTATTAAAATGATGTTGTCAAACAGGACATTTTTTTTAAATAGACAATTAAAAATAATAAATATATATTGTTGTTAATTTCATTTTTGAATCTCTAGGTCTAAAAGTCTAAAATCTAAAAGTAAACGAAACTATTCTTAAGTGTTAAACGTTATTTTTTTTACCAAGTATAGGTTTATTAAGGTGTATATTACACATTGGTTATTACAATATAAATTTAACTCTAGGAAAACATATTTTGCATTCTAGGAAAACATATTTTGCTTTAAATAATGTATCCTTCGAGTAGAATGTAAATTTGATATGAATAATATATTGACATTTTTAATATTTCTCTTTCTATATTTTTGAATAACTTATTTTATATCTATTGATTTTAAGAATTTGATAACAATTTACATAAATTTCAATAATACTTTTAAATTTAAAATTACTAATAATATCTATTCTAAATTTAATTTAATGTTAAATAAATAGTTTTAAATTAGCCTAACGAAACATTAAGCTTCAAAAGTATTGTAAAATTAAATTCAGAAAGATATTATTTCTAAATATTTAATAAACTGTTATCCTATTCCCGAATTAATATTATGCTATAAAGATATTTTGATTTGAATCAAAAACAAACGCGTTTGATATGAAATAAAAATCATAAAAATTATTTCCTTTATTAAGGAGGCACTTGTAATTGATTCGAATGAAAATTATTTCAAATACGAAAATTCTCTAGCTGGAAACGTGTTGTAATTTAACTTCCAAGTGATGCAGTTCACTTAATGAAATAAATATCTATTTAAACTAAAATGGATTCAAATGACTAAATATTAGGAGTGTGCATGTTGAGAGGAAGCATTTAAAGTGTTACTGAAAAATATAAAGCTCGCAATTTATTATTTATTTAAAATAATTATCAGCAAGAGAAAATAGCTAATTCTTGCTAAATTAATTATTTTGTGTAATACTGGAAATGAATTATTTTATAGACTTTAATTCGAATAATATGACTTAAAGTAAAATCTTTTATTTTTAAAGGTCTAAAATTCAGAACATTAAAATATGAGAATTAAAATTTAGTTTTACTTAATACATTTGAATTGATTTGTTACTTTATTATTTACTTTTGTTATGTATGCATTAAATTAATAAAAATTGATATTTTTCAATTCAATTTTATCAAATTTTATCTGGTGTTATTTAATCTGAAAGCAGTAACGAAGAATTTTTATTTATTATAAATATAGAAGATTTAAATTTTATATTATTTGTAAAATTTTGTAAAATCTGCAATAATTTCTTGTCATTTTGTATTTGTATTTATTCAAAAATCATTTTAAAAGAATCTTGTACTGTTAAAATAATATTAATCACTCTTATGTTCATTAAAAATATATACACATCAAACTTTCTGAATGGTATTGGCTTCATTTGATAATCCAAGCTTTTACTTTAATATTTTGCATACATTTAACATGCTGCAGTCAATAATTAAATGATAAGATATCCTGAAACAGGAGGATATTCACAAAATTAAATGAAAAGTTGTGTGTGTGTGATTAGTTGGGAAAAAATAGCATTTGATTCTTGTATAGCAAGATTTTAGATTAACTAAGTGTAATGATATGCAAAATAAAAAGTGTGCGTTTGCTAATAAAAACATTGGGTAATTTTGGCACGTTTGCCAAATAGTCCCTTGTAAATTCATAAATGATGCTTTCTGAATGTGGTTTTAAGGTCTAACCTCATTAAAGTTAAATTATGCTTGCTCATATATGTATGATTGAGTTTAATAACACAATCATGAATTCTTTGCAAGGTTCTAAGAGGAAAATACTTTTTATGCAATTTTTCTATATCCAAATGAATCGAGATATTTTCGGTCAGAAATATGTATCTATCATTTTGCATACCAAAACAACTTGACTTCACCTGGAGTTTTTATAACTTAAAAATGTCGTTACTGTAGTAAATCGAATTTATACCATTAAAAGTTAATTGGAAAATTAATTAAAGTTACCAAGTACTATTATCTATTCATTGAAATAAACGGGAATAATAGTCAGTAATTTCTTTACACAATTGTTAATTATTAACCATTATTTTCTAGATGTCTACAATACTTTATCAAAATCTAGATTTTTTAATAATTTGTGGCTTACAAACACATTTATTCTTAAGTTTAAAAATTTCACATAATTAGCGTAGATAAATCTAAAAACAATTGCTCCGTTAATATTTCAGCACTTTTCTATAGTAATTTCAAATATAAAAACATTTGCTAATTAAATAAGTTCAGGTAATAGTGACGTCAGGTAAAATAACATAAAATATATCAATATCGAAGATACAGATTTGAATAAGATGGTATGACATTCTAATCTGTAGGTTCTCCATATATTCCGAATTAATCCTATGTTATATAGAATCTAAGACATTAAATAGTAAGGTAAATGATAAAATATAGAATAATAAGATATAGAATAGTAGGAATCACAGTAATTGTGTCATGTAAAGAATAGTAATAATCGGTAATAGTATGAGTTGGTTCGTATTTTCATTTATATAGATATGAGTATACTAAATTGTATTAGCTTTCTATATTAAAAAATAAAGTATTTATAAATTATACGACTTAAAAACAATGTTTATCAATGCATTTTCATAAAATTGAATTTAAAATATAATTTTCAATTATTAACAACTAAATTTCACTAGTGAACTAGTTGCATTTAAGGAAGCCCTCTCTTTTTACTTATTTCACTACCATGATGATTCAACCGAGGGTATGGTATGCTTTACAGATTCAAAATCCGCATTAGGAGCCATATGCAATGGTAAAACTACAATAACACAAGACATTAATGCTCTTCTCCGCCAAATTAACAAGCCATGAACACTCCAATGGATCCCTGCCCAAGTTGGTTGGTATTGAAGGGAATGAGTGTGCTGACATCCTTGCAAAGGAAGCTTCGTGATTTGGACCAGCACAGCACAGTAACTTTCGTTGATGTTAATGCAACCACCCGACCTAGAATTTCCGACCAGCAATTCAGTAAACCATCCCTCCCAGACCTTAATTGCCCCAGAAATCTATCTTCAATAATAGCCAGACTTTGAATAGGACATTTCAAAGGCATGAAAATAGTACCTGATGACACAAGATCCTATACATCCTGCAGAAACTGTCCAGATTCTGAACTTTCACCAGGCCATATTTTTGACTGCCAAGCAATCATTAGATCTCTGTTTCAACTAGGTGGACCACCTCAAGAGATTCTCTACAGCCTCCAGGCCCCGGAACTGGCGGTCCTCATACAGAAAACTTTCGGCACTATCTAGGACACGACAACAACAACAACAACAATTATTAACAACTGCATGAAAACCTTTCATATTCATATATTCCTATTCTAGTGACTAAAAGAAAGTAACACACACACACACACATGTATGTATATATATATATATATATATATATATATATATATATATATATATATATATATATATATATATATATATATGTATATGTATATGTATATGTATATATATATATATATATATATATATATATATATATATATATATATATATATATATATATATATATATATATATATATATATATAATGTATATGTAAACTCTTTTGTCACGGTGTACAGTTGTATTATCGTGCATGAAGTATTCATCGCCCATAGATTAATAATGGAACATTGGAGAGGGCGCTTAATCTGCGATTACATTTAGGTGTCTCATGGTTGTTTGCTTACTCTGGAGGACAACTATAGCACCACTTCCAAGCTAGTGGAGCATGTGCCATACCATAATACTCCCACCAAATACACAGTTTGAGAGTAAAATAAAATATATTCATGGTTTAATGGAGTTATCACCTGATTCGACACTTTCAGAATCAAATAAAGTACAGCGTAATTCATTCGAACACATAATCCGTTTCCAAACCTCAAATAACCAGTGTTTTTTTTTTCCACGACACCACTGAATACGAATATTTGCATTTTAGGCAGAGACTAGTATTTTACTTCACTGGCATTTCTTATTTCGAATAGTTTGAGCTGAAACCTATTGTGAAGAAACTTTGCTTGGCAATAATTATCGCTTGAAATAGGATAGTGTCCGTGTTGTACTGTTCAGTTCTTAGGAGACGACACCTATCATACTGTTCGAATATTGTTCTCTAATCTCTTTCTGGACAAAGAGAGCAGATTTTGGTTTTAACTTGTTAAAAGCTATTATATAGCTATTTTTAAGAACCCAATTGAATTTGCTGTCTTTCGATATCGCGGTAACTACTAAATGGGCATCAACAATGATACCTTTTTCATTTGGTCAAAGAGATTTCAGTGGTCAGTTTGTGTGAATACTCACACACACACACATATATATACAAAATTTCGAGAAATGAAATATATAAATAAATTAATGAAACAAAAATCGCAGTATTCTTTGATAATAATTTTACTCAGAGCAGCAAATTCATTTATAAAATTTTATTTGTATTGTTTAATTTTTACTGAATACACTGGTATTAAGCTGAAAATATATTTTCTTGACTAAGCGCGTTTTTTCTTATTCGTAAAAAATATTTAATAAGAGCTTTAAAATATTTTCATATTTTTAACTAAATCACCATCATTAACTAAAAATTTTTGAACTCAGACTCCTACATTGCATTGTTTGTTTTTGAAGGGAAGAATTTTTCTCTGGCAAGCTATGATTTATTAAAAGTAATAAATAAAGAATAATTCTTAAAAATCGAAAAAAATAATTCAAATTTATTTCTAACAATTTAAAACAGCGAAGGTTGTATTAATTCATTTCAACGAGAAATAACTTCTGTATTAGAATAAATAACTATTTTTGAATTGTAAACAGAATTTAATATTATATTAAAACATAAAAGTGTAATAAAATGATTTAAATAAAATAGGATTAATTCAAAAGTGTTGTATTTCAAGAAGTATTATGAGCATAAAAATTTCAATATAATACTGAATATTTCGTTTTCTATTTTTTTTAAAGTTTTATATATTTAGCAAATGTACCAATTATTTTTAAAGTATATAGCTTAAGTCAAAATATTTTGGTTGTACATATATTTAGAATAACTTATAAGTAATGAAAAATTAATAACAAAATATATGTAAATAATGTTATGCATATCTTATTTATCTTCATAAATATTTCTTTAATTAAACTTATCTTGTACAAGTAAATTTTTTGTTCATCATGTTAAGCAACTACTTTTGAAATATTGAATACGTTATATTCAAAAAATATTTTTGGTGATTTATGTAAACACATAATTGCAAATGATGTACTTGATGATAATGATATATATATATTCTAACTAAGATAAATTTAATTAAGTTTTACTTATGATTTCTAAGAAATTTTGCCATTTGAAACACAATCTGTTGTGTTTAAGAAAGTACTCGCATGTAGTGTGCCAACTTAAATATTGATAGTTTAGCCTGATATTAAAATTGCTAAGTTTTTCAGTAAGAATTTATTTCATCTAAATAGTTATCGAGTGATACCTCTGATTTTGATATTCAAATTTCAAATGTTCACTTATATGAATAAACAGAGAATTAACTGATGGATGAAACGGAAGTTATTGGTGTCCGAAAAAATTAATAAAGTAATTAAGTGACAAGAAGGAAATAATAGATGAACATTTTTTTCTTTCATACAGCAAAAGTATTCGCTTATAATATCAAACTGTAAACAAACAGAAAATAAAAATAGTGTTTTTTTGAATAAAGCATATCAATAATAGCATATATTTGATTAAAGGAATTATTATGATTTCCCTCTTAATAGGGTAAGTATTACTAAATATAGATGCAAATAAGACATTATAAAGAATCAATGTTTTTTAACATTAAAAATAGAATATAAATATGTTATTCATTTTTAATTCTTATTGAATATTTCTTCCATTAAACTCTATATAAATCGGTGCTTATAAAATACATTGTCAAATATATAACACTTTGCTTCTGTTTTTCAGACATAGATAAATTCAAATATAATGTTTCTGTTGAATTAATACAGAAACTATTATTATCTTAATTGTAACTTAAAACAAGTAAATGTCTTAAATTTAAATGGTACAAAATAATACCAAACGCGAATGGAAATATAAACATTTTTACTTTATGAAATGAGAAAATTTTAAGTGCCATATTAAATTTATTTTTTTAAATAAAATCTATTCATTTAACTTATGTAAAAATAAATTCCTAAGAAAAGCATGAGATTAAAAACAAATAAATGTACAATGAATTAAAAAAAGCACATGACGATTGTCACACGAATCTTAGCTTCATGATTTGTGTAAATGCATATTTTTCTTATTTCTATTTGATTAATTACGTAAGTAAATTACAGATACTGAAATTTAATTATTGGTATTTTTTACAATTTTCTTCTTTACATTAAGAGAAAAATTATTCTGTTTCAATCTAATTAAATCACGCTTTATTGTTTTTAGATATAATGAAAACAAGAACAACTAAAACATTTCATTCCATTAATGTAAACTCTCTTTTACTGAAATATTCCCTGTAGTCTTTCAGTCAAATTTTTGTGAATATTGCTAAATTGAATAGTTTTTAGTCGATCTCTTTTTGCAAAATCACTTTTTTAAAAAAATTAACTTTTTTAAGAATTTAAACTGTTTCGGGCAAGAATATATAAGAATTAAGGTGCTGTACAAACATTGAAACTGTTGTATTTTTACTTTATTTGCTATTTTATAAATTTTGGTTAATAATTGATTTATTCAGGATATATTTGTAAAAAACACAATTATGCCTGTAATATGATGCTAATGATCTGACGTTGAAAAAGAAATTTCCAATCTTTTTTGATACTTGCATTACAGTTAAACAAAAGGGAATACTTAAAGTGCTTCTTTTGAGGAAAAACAGTTTTTTGAGATATGTTTATAAACTATTTACATCAGGATATCATATTATAAGCGTATGAAACTAATATTGAATCTAGAAATTTATGTTCTATATCAAAGCATTTGTATTGCAACTAGCATGTTTATAACAATCATAATTTCAAATGACTGAATAATGCTTGAGTGAAGTCAAAAATTATTTATAAGCCTTTTTTATCTTCAAATAAGCATTTTAATCTTATTTCAGTAATTAAAACAATTTATTAGCCTTCCATGTTGAAAACATGGTCATCATCCTATTTCGTTTTCCACCATGGTATGAATCAAAGCAAAAATAGTCTGTCTGGAAAATAAACCAAATATATATATGGTGGATAATATAAATCCCTTTACTGATTAAGAAAATTGATTATATTTTTCTGTACAACACGCTACAAAGGCCGTGAACGTGAACGCCTGCAGGACTCCCTGTACCTAACCCAGAGAGGGTTCTACCAGTTTGGGTGGAGTCTGCTGGAGAGAAAGAAAGAAGCACCAGTAGGGAACCGCCACCCCTGCTTGTGGTGCCAACGCAACAGCTCAAATCAGCGTAGGAGGGTAGTTGCCTCACTGCTTCATTGATTCTTCTTCATTGGTTCTTGGGCTCTCATCATCGTTCAGGGATTATTAGCTCCCTGTGCTCCGAGAGGAATCTTATCAGCGAGATGATTTTGGCTTTCGCTTGCGGATGGTGGATAACATTTTTCAACCATTCTATTCTCAGGTGTTCGCTGGGGATAGTAAAATGCCAGGAGCTGGTGAGTGGGCACGATGTGGCATAATGAAGTGGGTCACCCGTATGACCACAGACACAGTTGTAGCTTTGCAAAGTACCAATCCTATATAGATAACTCGGGAATGAACCATGTCCCGTGACGAACAGGGTAATTTATCTTGGCCGGCATTGGTTATTAGGTTTAACCTTTGGAATTATATCATGTACCAAGCGACCTGTAGTAGCTTAGTCTCATGACAGTTGCCAGGTTTGAATAGCCTTTGTTTTGAATTCCTTTTTGTGAAAAGATCTTGGAGTGGGCAGATTTATTTGGAGTTCGGTCGCTGTTGTGGCTTTTTTTGCCAATCTGTCGGCGGTCTCGTTGCCTTCTAGTCCGACGTGCGCTTTAACCCATCCGAGATGTAGGTTGTTGGAGATGTTGATCTCTCATTGGATTTCGCGGACCAGTGGACTTATTGTGGTGGGGTTGCTTATGGCCATGAGGGCTGCTTGGCTGTCTGACCATATGCTGATTTTCTCTGCTCTTGTCTTTTCCCAGGTTACAGCTTTAAGAATGGCATACAGTTCCGCCTGAAAGACAGTATTGTTTGAGTTGAGCCTGAATTTCTCAAAGTGGATGATGTCACCGACTAAGATGGCTACAAAGGCTGCTCCTACATTATCTTCCATTTTGGAGCCATCGGTATATATCTGACAGATGGTCTGATCCCTTTTTGAGTGTTGGTCATCTCCTAGGCTGATGTGGTTGTCTACTTGGAAGTTTCCTGGGTGGATGGTGAGCTTGGAGATTTTTTCTTCAATACGGTCTGTGCAGGTTTGCTTGATGGCGTATTTGGTTTTGGCCTGCATTTCGATGAAAAGATGTAGGGGCATAATCCCTGTAATTACTTGGAGAGCTGAGGTGGCCGTTGATCTAAAGGCTCCTGAGGAGGAATTTTCTTTGGATTTTGTCCAGTAAAAGCTGATTTTTTACACGTAGATTCCTACCCCATATCATTGCCCCATGGGCCATTAGTCTTTCAGCAACCGATTTGTAGAGGATGGCTCTGTGTTTTTGGGAGAAACCCCAGGTGGATCCCGCCAGCCGTAGGAGCTGTTGGTGTACTCTAGAGGCTTTGGCTCCTTGATATTTAATATGAGTAGACCAGTTAAATTTTTCGTCTATTATGACGCCCAACAGTTTGAGTGATTTAACTCTTTTTATTTTTAGGTTGTCCCAGTAGATCTGGGGGCCACACTGTAATTTTGTAAACAGCATATAGTGTGACTTGTCTACTGAAATTTCCAATTTATGGTTGGTGGTCCACTTCCTGAAGATGTTAAGAGCTTCCGTGGCTAGTCTGCACAATTTTCTCTCGCTATTGGCCGCGACCACAAACGTGAAATCATCTGCAAAGGCTTGGAGGGTGATATGCGAATTTGGGTCGATGTCTTTCCCAATTGAGGACCAGTTAAATTTTAAAGGTTCGTCTGCGAGCAGATTCCACATAATTGGGCCGCTGCATGATCCTTGTGGGCATCCTATTGATAGTTTTTGTATTGCCAGACCTTGGTTTGTGTTTATCGCCACTTCTCTGTCTTTCCAGGTTACTGATAAGGATATTACGTATTTTCGAGGGGCAACCTTTGCTGTCTAGAGCCTGCATGAAGGAGTTATGCGGGACTGAGTCGAAGGCTCCTTTAATGTCAAGGGAGATAATGCAGCAATGTTTAGCCGAAGTCTTGGCTGCGTTGATATTTTGCATGAGGTGTTATAGTGCATCCTCCACTGACTTCCCTCGTCTAAAACCGAACTGGCTATCATGAAGAAGATGGTTATTCTCAATATAGTAAGTGAGTCTTGTAGTGATTATCTTTTCTAGTAGTTTACCCAATGTTGGTAATAATGTAATCGGTCTGCATGACTTTACCTGGTTTGTGTCTTTCCCTTCTTTATAGAAGAGAATGATGGTTCCGAATTTTAGGCTCTGCGGGAAATGGTTAAGTTTCCAACAAGTCTAGAGGAACGTAGTCAACAGTGTTGAAAAGTTTTGGTGGATTACTTTAAGGATGATATTGTCTATTCCATCTGGTCCGGGAGCTTTTTCATTTGGGAGAGATATTATTGTTCGAGTGATTTCTCCTTGGCTGAGGTCTGGTTCTGTATTATCTTCCAGGGAGCTAAATGGGTAGATGGAAGATGCTTGATATTGATAAAGTTCTTCCAGGATTTTCTTCGCAAAGGTGATTGAATTGCCCGTTTGGGTTCCTGTGCTTAACAAACTCGATGGGGGTGCAGATTTTTTAAATGTAGTTTTATAGATTTTCCCATATGGGTTTATAGCGGAGGTGCAAATTTAGCGCCAGCAGGCTCTTTTTGCAGATCTAATTTCTTTAATAAAGGTGGCTTTAGCTTTTTTATATGTAAGATGGAGTCTGGCTTTGCATTCGTTGTCTGCGCGTTTTGCTTGGCGTCTGAGGGAGTTGAGTTCTCTTTTCTTGTTTGCCATTGCTGGAGTCCACCAATTGGGTAAGATGTTATGTTTATGCTTGGTTTTTTTATAAGCTTTGGTACAGCTAATTATAAGTTGGTCCTGTAGTGCTAAGGTGGCTTCATCCAATTGGTGTTTTGTGCAGCAGTTTAAGAGGTTCTGTGTTATTGTTGTTCAGAAAGGACGGAGAATATTTATGAATTTTTTATGGTTCCCATATTTAGTTTTAAATCTTGTGATTATATGAAATATACGGAAGGCTGATGTCCTAACCATTAAGCTACTACAAGGGCCGTAGTAGCCTAATGGTTAGGACATCAGCCTTCCGTCCGGCAGTTCAGGGTTTGATTCCCAATACCACCAAAGACCCACCGAGTACATGCGATATACATGCTTGTTAAATTTGTGGAATCGAAAGTCCTGTGGTCGATCGTTGAGAAGTAAACATGGTTTTAATGGTCTGGAGAAAATTTCCTCTCCCTCCAGATCTATGCCATATCAATTGAGGGAGTGGATCCTTTGGTGGTGCCGTCTATCGGGGGAGTTTAGAGCAAAATCGCACTTTCACCATCGTGGTGCTCTGGTTAAACGAAAGAGGCACCTTACTGGCTTAATTTCGCATAGCCAACGGCATAGCGAGCATGGCTTGTCCAAGTTTCATAAGTAACAACAACAGGAGTTATAAAAATCATATATCCTATTTTAAATATTAATAATTTGAAATTACACTATCATTGAGTAATTGCGACTATATATTCGCTATAGATTGAATCAATTAGATGATACTTGCACTATTTGTTATTTCACTAAATCATTAGTTTCGCAAGATGGTTTTCTTACCCATCACACCTACACGAATAAATAACGTTTATTTGTTTTCCATAAATGCTAACTTTATCAACACTTTTAAATGTACTGTTGAATGTTTATATGAAAAGCAATTAAATAGCATTTCAACAAGATAGCGCATTTGGTCATAGAAGCCTATTGGGAATAGAAGAATCTCGGAATAGAAAACTTAAAAATGAATTATCTGGTTCCATATGTTCTAATGCAAATCATCAGTAATAGATTTTATATAAAACAAAATATTTTAATCCTCAAGAAGTACTTTCGTCCAGATATTCTTATATTTATTGTTGTAAAACAAGCAATACAAAGCTGAAAATTCCAAATGTTCCATCACCTTTAATAGTAAACGCTATTTATAAAATTTGGTTTTATGATTTTGTCAAATCAAGTGTACTAACTCCTAAAAATTTACAAACATCCACACAATCCCTCATTTGGTACAAAAATAAAACATTTTCTTTCTATGTATCGCTGTAAATAATGGTATGATCACGATATCACTAAAAGTGAATGTTTCGCCTTTATTTATTAATCAGAAAAACGTTAATTATAATCAACATCTGTGGTAAGGGAATATAGCTGCAAAGATATAGCATCATTCTTGCAAATTCTACCACTCAAATTCTTTAAATTCTTTTGAAAACGATAATCAGCAATTTACAGATCATTTTTAAGCAAGCAACAAATCTCGGCGTTTTAAATCAGCAATGAAATTCTTTATCCTTTTTTTGTCACCTACAATTAAAAGCATTGCAATCTTCTTTTATTTCTTTAAGCTTGTCTAATAGGGAAAAAATGAAATTTCAACTAATACAATATGCCTAAAAAAAGCATTCTTGAAAATACATGTTTTTCATTTTCCAAGCTTAATATTTTCATGCATAATTTCTTGCTTGAAAATAATGATTTTCAAGTTTTCTCTTCTCCGTTTATTATTTTTTATGTTTTTTCTGCTGATTTTGTTACATTTGTGTATGTTATTAAATTATACATATTTTCTTATAGTGCGAGTTATAAGTGATAATATTTAAATATTTTTGAAATTTCAAAGTAAAAGACATAATATTTATTTAATCAAAATCTGCCCAAATTGTGAGTTGCTAGCTAAATTTATTTACTTCATGCCAATCTTGTATAAAATTATAATACTAATGTGAAATAAAAGAAGCAGAAAAAATTATCATAACTTTTATGATATATAAAAATGATATGATCCATAACTTCTTTTAATTTTGCTTGACTTCTTTAATTTTACTTTATAATAAGGTAGGTAGCTTAGCTTTGAATACCACCAGACATCTTGTAAGCATTTTTCTTATTTAAGTTCTAGAAGTTTCTAGGCATTTCTTTTATCGGTATTATAGGTAGATTCTAGTTTTTGTAAGCATTTTTCTTATTTAAGTTCCTGAAGTATCTAGGTATTACTTCATTTTCCTAGAGAATTTTCCTATTTTTCTTCCCTTTTTTTATCTGTATACATTTTCAATTAAGTTCTAGATTTTCTGTGACATTATTTAAATTATCAATCGAGTTCTTTTACTATTTTCGTTTCTGGTATATTACATTTGCTTATAAGTATTAAAATTTAGGTACTTTTTCATTATATCCCCATTTGATAATCTCCGTTACTGGAAAGAAAAAAGACATAAATTATCGACATAAATATAAAGGCGTCGTGTATTGTTTAAAATGGTTTCAATAGAAACTACTAAAAAATAATGCAAACATTTTATATTTATATTTTATAAACTAAATGATTATAACTTATTGATAAAAGTTATTTATAAGCTAATACTTACTTCTAATGGAAACTCTGTTTAGCAATCGAATCGATGATCGATTGCATAAGTAATGTAATAATACCTTTTTTTAATGAAAGAAAAATTTAATTTTGCTGTATTTGACTGTTTTTTTAACTTGGCGATTTGTGACTGTAATGCTGTTTTAATCGACAAAACTACCACTAAGCAATCTTTTACACCAACTAGCGTTTTGTTTAGCTATTATCTTGTTTACATTGTTAGAAAGTTGAGGACGCGTATTACAAAGACCAAATTGAATGCGCAGATTTTCAAAAAGACCAAAGGAAGTTCAAATAGCAGTCTTGTGTACATCTGCTGAATTAATTGGAATTTGATGATACGCCTTGACGAGGTCGAGATGGCTGAACATTTGTCTGCCATGCAAATCTGAAGTAAAATCAGTTATGCAAAGAATTGGATAATGGTCTTTAACAATTTGTGCATTAAGGACGCGAAAATCACTGACTGGTCTCAACTCAACAGTACCCTTTTTAGGCACCATATGTAAGGGAAAAGCATATTGGCTTTTTGATGGTCGCATATGGCGGAGTAGAATCCTGCCCTGAAATTCAGCTTTCGCTCTTTTTTGACAGTCAGGTGCTAAGCGTCTACGCTTAGCTGCAACTAGTGGACCTTTAATATTCATATAAGGAACAGTGCTATGTTTTATAGGTATAAATCAGGATCTGGTAATTTTGTAATATCGCGATATCTTAACAATATTTTACCATATATATTATTTAAGAAAATAGATTTTATGGAAAATATTTTACTATTAATTATTTTACCATGTACTTTTAAATTCGTTGTATTATCTACCACACGCTTATTTTTAGGTCTGGGTATAAATTAAAATGATGTAAAAAAATCTGCACCTAATATTACACTTGATACAATACAAATATAAAATGAGTAGGTAAAATTCCTTCTGAAACCAAAGTTAACAGTTATTGATTCACGACCGTACACATTGATAAATTTGCCGTTAGCAGCACGAAATGTTTGAAGAACGGGGAGTCCACGTTCTTGTTTAGAAGGTACAGTTATATATACATAAAGAAGGATCACTCTCTAAATCAACAAGAAAACATATACCTGTATTTTTGTCCGTTATAAACATGGGACAAAATGTGTAATTCCTGGAGGAGGAGTCTGTCGACCCTTCCCTGGAATGAGCATGGAGGTGCACATTTTCGTGTTTTTTCTTTAAAGTGGGCATGAAAGGAACAGATTTTTTCTCGTGAAGAAGATCGCTGCCCATGATGGACATTCTCATGACACCGATTCTTGCTTCTAGATCAGGATCGTAATTCCGCAATTTCTTTACGTAGTTCCTTTATTTCCTCATAGAATGAATCGAAGCTCGATTTATTTTCTACAGTGAATGATGCTTGTGTAAGAACTTGATTGGAGAAAGTAAAGACATGATGATGAGGAATTTGAAGAATTCTATCGGCGGTATCTGCAGCTTTGTCGGAAGTCAGAGGAGAAATCGATGCTAGGAGCGTCTGCACTTTGAACTGGTGTTACTTGATTAAAAAGTTATAGGAGTAGGGAATCGTCGATGTTGTGGTTTTCTGCTCGTCGTTGCATGATTCGCAGCAATTCCGAAGGCTTCCGGTCACTCAGATTTTCTCCTGCTAACAACCACCGAATTTCTTGGGTCTTCATTTTTGAACAACGTTCCATTCGTTTTTCCTTTAGATTCTGGTATGGATCTGTAGCGTCTAGCTGAATAATCATATCTCTGACGAAGATTACCGTTTCTGAAGGAAGATGAGCTACTACGTAATTGTATTTCGTTTTAGATTCAGCTATAGGCTTTGGAGTCGCTGGTGCGAAGGTACTTTCAATCATATGGAACCACAACAAAGGGTTTTCTTTTATGAACGTTGGTATGACAAGAGCCACTGACTCCATAAATATTCAATTTTGTTGAAGAGAATTGAGCATAGATATATAAAGTTCATAACTTCTCGGGTCACCACTTTAGGGATTAGTGGTCCATGTTCAGTGCGAAGTACAGAAATCAGCATTTAATTTAACGGGAATATATTTATTATACTAATTTTATTTAAAAATTTGATGGCAGAAACGAGAAAATGCTTCGTTTCGATCACTACAGTGTTCTCATTGTTTTGTCCAATTTATTATTTCATAAGTATCTTTATAAAGGCATTTCGATTTAAGTACTTGCAATTTTTAAAGATTCATTTGTAATGTTGTAATTTTCCTAATTATTGAATGATATAAATGAAATATATATGCTGATAATTATGTTATAAAGAATTTTATTTCCTTATGCAAAATAATTCAGATGAAATAAAAATTTATTGGTTTGAATAATTTTATATAAGCAAATTAAATTCTTTATTACATAATTATCGATATACATATTTTTTTTACAATAACTTTAGAATAAATTTATCTGTAAAAATGAGATATTTTTTTAACTCTATGTATTTTTACACATATAGTCAAAAATCATTTTTAAATTTATATAGTCTCTCACTCTCACTCACTCATACGCATATATACTATATATATATATATATATATATATATATATATATATATATATATATATATATATATATATATATATGAACCAGCTTGTAATATTAAACATTCAAAACTTTTTGCTTTTTATCATTTTTTTCGCAAATAATATTTTCTTTCTCTGATGTTAGTGGAGCTATTAAATTAAAAAATTCTTTCATAGTATTTATTAATTTGAATAAAGAAATGTCTTCCTATGTTTTATTTCTTTCATTCTAAGTGAAATAAGTACCAATACGAAGCATTAAAAAATCTTTAAAAAAAACCCTCTTATTTCTATTATGTGAAATCCAGCATGACTCATTAGTTCATTAAAATATATGTCAAAGAATGGGAAACCCATTTTTGTTTATCTTAAACTGCTACCTAAATAAATGCAAGTCATTCCATTAAAGTACAGAAGAAAAGGATAAAATGCATACTCCAATATTTTTTACACTTTGTAAATATTTAAGAAAAAAATTCTTTCGGGAGATTTTAGATAAGATCTTTGAAAAGTAAATATTTTTATGCAGATGAAATGTTCCTTTTAAAAATCTTCACTCTATAAACTTTTCTGGATATTTTATTGTACGCGGCTCATAAGATATTTTTTATATCTTTCTTAAAAGAAATACCAAACATAACATATTTTTAAGATTACATTTGAATAGGAATACTTTCAGAAAAATTTTGAATAAAGTGCCTTAAAACGAATTATTTCATAAACATTTATTTGGAAATATTAAGATGTAAGAGATGAATGGAAAAGAGTTTTTTTAAATATTTTCGATATTATCTACAATCTTGTTAATACAGTAAATTATAGCATGATAAGGAAATATGAAAGCATAGAAATTGGAAATAACTATATCCACTTGAAAATATTTTTTGATTAAATGCCTTAAAAATTAAAAAAAAAAAAAAAAAAACAGATGTAGTTGTATTTCTTAAATACACTGTGATAAAAGTTGCTACTGAATTTATGCCTATTGTAACCATGATAGCTAACCTAGACTTAAATCTTGTTTGATCTTTATAAAATAATAGCTATGAGGTACAAAAATGAAATAAATTTGAACAGTTTTTGGTGTCTAAATAATTTGTATTTAGATACTAAATTGTATTAACTATTATTGATTTAGTATCTAAAGGAAACAGTTTTAGCATTTAAATAAACTCATTTTAAAATGAGTTTAATAAGCATTAAATGCTAATTGGACAAAGTTACTCATTATATATAGACAATTTTCAGTATAAAACTGCAATAGTAGCTTTATTACAAATTTGAATAAGTATAACTTATTTGTACACAATTACTAATTTCTATTAAGAGCATTTTAAATATATTTTTTCTTCTTTGTGTATTTGTTGTTTAATACAAATTAAAAATCATTTTATTACATAATATATGTAATTTCATAATTTAATTTTATTGAATACATTAATACATAAAAGATAAGAACTAAATACTCTATTTTAATGATATTCAAAATATTAGGAATATTATTTGAATTATCATATTGACATTCTTTAACACAAAAATAATCATTTATTTACATAGGAATAAAATTCAAAATTAGATAAAATATATCTGTTTACGTGGAAAGAATTTATGAATAGATCCAATTAACGAAGATTAAATTCAATGGAGTAAAAATGCATATATTTTCATTCCCCACATATTCTTGAATACCAAGTCACACAAATAAAAAAGCTAGAATTTATATATATATATATATATATATATATATATATATATATATATATATATATATATATATATATATATATATATATATATATATATATATATATATATATATATATATATATATATATATATATATATATTCACAACATTATTTCTAAATAAAAAGCATTAGTTGCTGCCAGGGTTATTTAATTATATTTATTACATTCTTGTTTATAATGCTGAAAGAAAAGAACACAAAAAAATTAGATTAAAAAATATCGCCTTCTGGGGAAAATTTTTAAACACACATGCACAAAAATATGAGAGAGAGAAGTACGTTTAAAAATACAAAAACTACATTATTATAAGTTACCTATAAAAGTGAGAAAGTTAAATAGCGAGTTTGGCTTTTATTTATTTGTATCAGAAACAATTTTTTCAGCTGATATAATTTGACAGCTAATTTTAAGAAGCAAAATTACCCTAACTAAAAAATAGAGACGAGTTTAATATTAGTCTATCTTGTAGAATCACATCAACACATCAAAAAAAAAAACATCTAAAGACATTTACTTACTTCTAAGGCTCTCTAAAGAAATCGTGCAAATCAAATGAAATTTATGCCCTTACGGCGATAAGATATACAAATCATTGTCACTCTAGGGCATACACATATATATGTCAGCAGTAGTGCCATCTGCAAGCGCCATAGGGGGAGAAGAGATGGGCAATTTCAACTTTTTTTAAGCATAATAAATATTGATTCACAAGGAATGCGGATTATCCTTCAGAGAAGTTGGTGATCGTGTTCAATGAAACCAAACAAGTGTCACGCGGGTGCAAGAGAGAACGGCGGTCCAACGTGTTGCAATCAGGTGTGCGACGGAAATGCTCGTAGTGGTCTGGTTAGTTAGGGCATCGTTTTCACTATCGGAAGGTAGTGGGTTCGAATCCCGACTTGGCTGAAGATACGTCATGTTCGCTGATGGTGATTGGGGAAAGTTAAAACTTGACGCTGCCGCAATGTCCTCCAATAGAAATGATACCTGTTTCAAAAACGATAATAGTTTGATTTGAATCTGAAGATACCGTGGTGAGAGATTGCTGAATTATTGAGAGCCAATCATTGCCACGATGGTCCTGCACCCGGTGACATGGCTTAAGGTTGATGTTGGATTTCACTCCCACGTCTCTCTAACAGATAACTTATTGTTCCTTGCTGTTCCTCTGTTTGCCGAGTTTAATCACTTCGTTGCCACTCCTTCTTGGCGTTGCGCTTTTAATTACACGTGTTTAAGATGATATAATGTCAACTTGACAGAAGTTATCTACCAAAATTATTTTGAAAGTAAATTGGCATATATATCCTGTTATGATGCCGTTAGATGTTATGGTAAAAGACTGTACAAACCTCAGTGTGTTGGATTAGGGACTCGTAATTGACAGTCGTCCTCTCTATACTATTCTGTGATTCTCATAGCAAAAAATTTTCATTATTCAGAATAATCACTATCTTGGTGTTAAAGATATTCTTTATTTTTATAGATCACACATCAAGCTTTTAGAAACCGATAAAATAACTTGGAAAGGCACTTTATGCTGTTTGATACTTCTTTTTCATGAATGAGAAAATCATCTTCTATTCAATGTACTATATCAATGACTGGGCTCTTATCGTTCAATGAATACTCATATTTAAAACTGTCTTAAGTTCGCGAATTATAAATCCCTGATGAAATAATTACAATAATTATTTGTTGTAAATATTGTGCCAAATTTATTGATGCTATACATTTTGCACAAAATTTTTTAAGCAAAGAAGCTCTTATTAAAAAAATATTTAAAGCTTTTATTAAAATTTTTATAAAATCCCTTTAAATAAGCACTAAATTGATCGCTGAATCTTTCTTCATTTGAGCAGCTCGTGAATTTCATTTCACCATAGAAGTGAGTTTATAGAGGCCATATAAGAATCCACATTCTAAATTTTAATTCTCTTCAAAATCAAATCTCTCATACAAACATGAAATCAGCCATATAAAAATAAAATAAAACCCTTTGAATATGTTTTTGACCTCTCCCTTACACCCACGCATCTATTTTCCTCCATGTTTCATTTCTAAAATGCCTTCTTCAGTGCTATTTGACTAATAATTCCCGCTCTAGCCTTCAGTTCATTTGTATGTATGTTTGATTCCCCTTTTGTCCTTGATATTTGCAGTCTTTTGGAATTTATTTTACTGTACATTCCAATTTAATTAATCTTCTTGTACAAAAAAATACCTTTAAAAGGCAAACAAACCAAACCATTGTCCTCAAATTGTACTCAACAATATATTTTCTAACTAGCGAAATCTTAAAATTACTAAAAATAAATTCATTTTTAGTTATTATTATTAGTTCATTAAATTTAAAAAAACTTTTAGGAACCAATTTTTGGATATATTTATATTATATTGTCTTTCATGACACATTGCACATTGATTCATAACACATTGACACATGACACATGCATTAAAATTAGTATTAAACAAATATTTTAAGGGCTTTTACGGATTCTTTGCATAATATAATAACAACATTTTAGATTTAATACATTGGACATTAAACATTAAATCGATCACTTATAAATGCCCCTAAATAATTTATACAATATTTTCATATTATTATTTAAGTACATATAATTATACAAAAGCATGTACTTTTACTTTCGAAAATTTATTACATAATCCAATTTAACTTGCATTTTCAATTGAAATTATTATGGGTAAACCTGCATTAAATATGTTAATGGGAAAACTACTTGAATACAGCAAACATTTTCATCAATGCCAATAAATGATTTAAAAGGGGAAATCAACGTTTTATTTCCCTTGATCAAATGGAATTAATATATAAAGTACAGAAAATATCATTATTAGGTAAATTTTCAATTGGAAAAACACGCATTTTACTAACTGGAAAATATTCTCTTTACGTAATATTATTAAGTGTGTTTTCATATTATATCCTTTTTACAGAGATATTAATTACACACATTTCTAGTAATACTCATTACGTTAACATTTCATTAAAAATAGATTTTCAAAGCGAAATTCACCACTTTTTTCTATTTTTAACGAAAAATTTTTATCGTTGAAATACCTTATATTTTATTTGAAAATGTCATTGTTATCAACTTTAGTAAATAATATATTCATGGGAATTCATAAATTTGTCATCAAATATACTTCAACAAAACTTTCAACATATATTAAGAAACAGTTAATTTTTTTATATACTTCTTTTTCTGCATCTAAAAACTTAGGAAACAGAAAAGGCTGCCAAATAACATTTTCAACACATATCTAACACGAAGAAATAAAATATTCCTGAATTGTATTCCTAGCAACTTTAACGAGACAAGAGCAAATACAAAGCAAAGCAAGTGCCTATATCAGAGCCGAAGTATGTTTTAGCAAGCCTCATTAGTCTCTGAAGGACCATGACACAAGGCAGACAAAACCAATTTTTATTCGTCTAAAACTATTTGAATAAAAACTAAAAAGCGCCAAAAGACAGAAAAAATAATAAAGAAATAAATGTTGAAGTGATTCAAGCATTTATTTTTCGGAAAATGTAAATATTCAAACGTAAATATTTCTTTGCAATTCCTTTGAACCATGTCCGTTGGGAAATAAATTTTTTTTAATCGTCAAAGAATAAAATTAAAAAAATTGCTTTTGGGAAAATGTGCCTTATTTGCATGGTATTATTATTTGCGCGCATATTAGTTTATGGATGTATTCTAAAAGCATGCAAAGTGCTAAACTTACAAAATTTAGACAAAATTTTGTTTTGCTTAATTTCTAAGTAATTGAAAAAATAATAATAAAAGTTTAATATATTGTTGTCTTCTTTATTATAATTATTTTATAATAAATTTATTTAGTGTATATTTCACTTTTATTGAAATTATATATTAGTTCAACAGTGCTAAATAAAGGCCAAGACAACAATTGGTTAAAAACATTCCATAGATAAATAAAATCTTAAGCTAAAATAGCATTTCGATAAAAATATCGCTGTTTAATAACTGTGTAAATAGGATTATATTACAAGAAATATATTTTTTTTGCCTCCGCAACTTTAATTTTGATTTTATATTCACTATACATTATGGATGAACTTATTTAAAATAATATTCTTGAAAGGGATAAAAAATAAGTAACTAGAATAGGAAATGTAAAAAATATATATATTCAGTCTGTATTAATTTATCAGCATTACAAATATTTGGTGATTTAATATTCATTTTTAAATTTTCAGTGATGTAAAAATAATGCTCTTATTTTAACTGGTCAATAATGAATTGTAACATGAATATATTGCAACTGGGAAAAGTCATTGTTTTAATATTTAATTAGAGGTAAAATATTACTTACCTCTCATAAATATTATATATATATATATATATATTCGTAACAAAAAATATTTTCAATAAATTTACTTATACAATGAATAATACTGCTGACCGATGGCGGAGTGGTTAGCGAATCTAATTTCAAAGCAGCAGGTCCTGGGTTCGAATTCTGATTTGAGCACGCATGTTACTTTCGCCGTGTATGTGTGTGTTCCTTGGTCTTTTCACTTTCGGGTGAAGATTGCATATATACTGGGAATACCATGTATAAGAAGTCATCACCTTCATCCCTTATAGCGCAGAATAGGAATAAATCCTAAGAGCAGCCGGTCATTAGAAAACAAATGAATAGTACTTACAAAATGAGCGATGATGACATATACCGCATTGTATTGGCATGTATTTATGGCTAAATAAACAACTTTTAATTCTGGCTGCAAATATGACAAAGAAAAATTGTACAAACAATTTTGATGAACGGATGACTACGATACATATGATGGTATGTATGATGCGGTATCATATCCAGGCTTTGAGAATAGTTTCTAGAGGAATGAAATGTGATAGATTTACAATATAACATAGATTATTCCTGAATCACAATGCCGTGAAATGATTGTAATTTGGCAATACACCAATCGTTTCACGGCAAAAAGAAGCAGATGTACTCAGAATCAAGTCTTTCCCATCAGCTGTTCTCAACTATGGGTACCACAGTTCGGAGTAAACTATTTACAGATGATTGATATAGTATTGCAAATACGCTTGTAGACCTACCAAATGCATTCAATTCTTGATTACTCATAGTAATAGTCAATAGCCCTGGTGTAAAGAAACTATGATTTCAACATCCATACATTATTATGTTTGATGTTTTGTAATGAGTTCATGTTTAGTTTGGAATCCTTCTTTGGACATTCATTCTTGTTTGAACAACATTGGACATTCGTACAAAGAGCGTCAGAATCTCACAGCTTTCAAGAAAGTATTGTGAATAAAGCCGTTACGGAGAAGTGCAGAACTCCTCATTTGGGTAGAATTATTCTATGCTGCAGAGCACATTTTCATGTTCAAATCGGAACCAATATTTGCGCATGGAAATCTGTCCTGGAGTACATCATTCTGGAGAAATATATAAATAAATATTTACGATAAAATATTGCTTATATGTATAACGGATGTATAATATATAGGTGATAACACCCATCCTTATCAAACAACTTTGTTAACGCGTCCTTCAATATTAAGATAATATGCTTGGAATAACCAGCATTCTCACTAGATTTGAATCCACTGAAATATATATGGATTACTATCAGCTGACAAGTTGCAGCTCGTCAACTACCTCATATATGTGTGCTGGAACCTCGGATCACTTTGTTTACTAAGTTTTGAAATCTTACCCAAGATCAGTTCTCTGCCTCACCGTGGCCTAATAGGACATCCCTCTTCAAAGCGAGAATTCCCGGGTTCGATTCTGCAGTTGTTGAACAGTGAGAGATTGACCTACCTTCTGCATGCACATCTATAGGGATGAGTGCTAGGAAATTCTTCTCGGTTCCCCATCTTCCGGTACGCAAATAGGTTCTGATTATCAATGAAATTTTTTCCACAGAATAATTTCAGTGGTGGACGAAAAATGTCTGACAACAGCCTTAGGATATCAAGTTGTCTATTAGGTGGTGCCAAAGATCAGTCTTTAGTACAGTCTTAGCCATAATAAAACAACGGGAAGTGTTATTGCTTCTGCTAACAAACCTATAGGACAGGAAAGCTGGAAAACTTCCCGGATTTGCTCCACTGTGGCACGATTCTATAACTATGAGAACTTGAGGAAGACAATTCCCAAGGTGGATGAATAATAAAAGGCAAATAAGTGCTTAGACTCACCATTCAAAAGAGTTAAACTGAATAATTTGGTATAAAATTATGCATTCAATAATTCACTATTACTTGGTATTGTGAGAATTATGTTTCAAAACACAGAAAACATGCACCTACTTATTTGCAATATCAAACCAATATATTATTAGTTTTCTACAAAGATATATGTTTCCCAAGTTCCTATTAAGAGCATATGCAGTAAACACTCTTATTAAAACTTTTATGTATATTGTTCTTATCCATTGTTATGTAAACGGGATTTGCGCATATGTCACGTTTTGTTTTGCTCTTACATTTGATTTGTGCACATTGGTGTTATCCTTAATTAATAGAAAGGAGTTCAGGAAAATTGTAGTTTTATATCTTTTCCAATGGAAGGTAGATTTTGCAAAATTTTGAATGTTTTATATATATATATATATATTATTTGTAATTAGAGTAGAAATACTCAGAAGTAGATGAAATCAATTGAATCTTCCTATTAAACATAGGAAATATAACTCTTTGTATTTTCAAACACTGAATTAAATTTAAAAAGTAAATTACTTCATAAATATTTTTTAACAATACATAAAATTTCTCAAAAAAGAAAGAGTATCTATTACACTTCGTCAAATTTGTCAAAATTGGTCTGCATTTACAATTGCTAAACAAGTAAAACCAAATATGAATTCAAAAGTAACAAAAGCATTTTAATAATTTTTTTTCTGCTGTTCATTCTAAATATTTATTTTCTTTAGGAGCGTATAAAAGTAAGCTAGAATGTATTCAACGAAATTTTAAATATAAGAACTAAAAATCCTTTTCTTATTTTTTAAAAAATTTAAACGCGACAGAGGAAATAATAAGCGAAGCAAATCTTTGCATACTTTTGAACTACAAAATAAGCCTTAACGTGACTCTTTTAGTTTTGAGACAGTTTAGTACGATGTTTTAAGAAACTGTTCCTGCTTAACAAGTATTTCGTTAAATTTTAATTATTTTATCCATTAATCGAGGAGAAAAAATAAATTGAAAAGAAGTTTCAGTCGTGAAAGAATTATATTTATTTTTTCAGGAGAATGTAAGTAATCAAATATAAGGAGAGTATTTTTGGTTTTCTTTTTTCAATTATAAGTAACTAAATATTTCCAAGAAAAATTTAGTTGCTTATATATAATGATGAGGAATATTTAGTTACTTATAATTATTTATAAGTAATTAAATATTTCCAGGAAAGTCATCATATGGCTGGGTGGTTAGCGTTCCTAACTTCGAAGCAGTAAGTTCCGAGTTCGAATCCTGGTTTAGGCATGAATGTTCCTTACCCTCTCAGTTATCCTTTCACTTTCGGGGTGTTGAGGACGCACCCACTGCGTGCCCCACTGTATAAGATGCCATCCCCTCCGCCCCTTGTAGCCCTGAATGATATTAAATCCTAAGGGCGCAGCCGGGCGTTAGAAAAAAATATTTCCGAGAAATATTCTTCGAAACTTCCCTAATTCTCAAACGCAAATTAAATTTTCAATATTCTACTATTTATAATCTCATGTGAAATAAAGTTTTATATATTTTTTGTTAAATATATTTTCTTAAAAAAAATTATGCAAAGGTATATGTTTGATTCAATTTTTCAAGTAAATTGAAACTTAATGAATTATTTAATGTGTATTTTCTGCGTCATTAAACTTGAAAATATGAAAATGCAATTGTTATTGAATCAACTTACCAATAATTCAATAAAAATCATAAAGTAAATTTAAAAATTTCTTACATTTATGATGGAATAATTTGATAAATATTTATTCAGAAACACAACGAATGATAAAAGTAACTGCAGATTACAAATCCCCAATTTGCATCCATATGTAAATGAGTTACATAACTGGATATTTGTTATTATGCAACAATAACTTATGAAAACTAATTTTATTTTCACTCATTTAAATAAGAGCATTATTTTGTAGTTGATTTTGTTTTTAATTTAAACAAATTTAGAAAATAGATTTAAATTATTTGACTTGATTATCAAGGGAAGTGGGAATTTTAATTTCAACTTCAATTATAAATTGCAACAAATTAGATTTTCCACAACAGAGAATCATGTATAATTAGTAATTGTGTTAACATCCACGTTTACATATAAGGAAATCAATTTATTTTATTCATTTAAAAATATTTTTCAATGCGTCGTTAAATTTTAGAAACTGAATTTCAAAGAAAACCGATTCATAAAATGAATGGTAATTTTTATTATCAGTTCATAAATATTTAAAAAATAGGAAAATAATTTCCCAAGTTATTAAAAATATAAGAAATTATGAGTTTATGGTACTTCTGTGAGTTTTTTCGAACATTCATTATCAGAATCTGTAAAAAAATTCATAAAAATTAGAGTGATAAAAATACATAAATTTCTTATTTTAATAATATTAATTTCCAATTTTCTAACTTATAAATTTCTTGATTTTTCCTATCTTGTATTGACTGAAAATTTTGTTTCAACTCCTCATTTTCTGAAAGTTAGAAGAATTATTAAAAATAATATTTAAATTTTTCAATGTATTGATTTTCGATTGCAATCAATTGCTATCATTTATTTTCTTAATATTAAATCATTATATTTAAAAACATCAGCTATATATATATATATATATATATATATATATATATATATATATATATATATATATATATATATATATATATATATATATATATATATATATATATATACTATGAATACTACAATACTAGTTTTGCTTAAGTTTATTCTTAAACTAAAATTATTACAAGTAATGTGTTAGAAATTCATAACAAAAGTTACATAAGCCATAAAAATGTTTTTATGGCTTAGTTAGCTATAAATTATTAATATTAATAATTTAAAGTAACAGTATTTAAAATTTGAAGGAAAATTTGGAGAAATTTAATACTTTGTTTAAAAGGGTAAACGTCTGATTTTCAATTTACTATTTTTTATTTTTTTTTTAAATTTGAAATTTTTTATTTTTAATAAACGTTTAATTAAAATTTGTGTCTGTAAAAACTAAAGATTAACAAAACATTTTTATTTTCACTTTTATTTATTAATTTTAATATAGTGGACTTTCTTCGATATAGGTCATTAAATCGTAAATAGAGTGATAATTATTGTTTCATTATTATTTTTCTACTTTTAAAAACTTTATAATTACCAAAAAAAAAATGAGAGCATATGTTAGAGTAGTTTAGAGATTCATATGTTAGAGATGTTAGAGAGAATATGAGAGCATATGTTAGAGATGTTAGAGTAGTAGAAAGATTACTGTGACAGCCAGCAAATTATAAGATTTTAATTGTTGCTTCCGAAATGTTATTTCTCTTAAAAAGACAATTAATTAATAGTAAGTCCAAATTATTTTAGCTTTAGCTAATTTAAATAATTTTAATTTATTCGAATAATTCCATTTCTAATTCAATGTAATCGCACAATCTTTTACTGCTGCTTAATATTTAATTAACATTTTATAAAATTTACGGTATTTATTCAACGAACACCAAAAACTTATACGATATGTTACATAAAAGTAATTTTACTTTGAACAATATTTGGTCCTTCAGAACAAAGTTCCACTTGTATATTGACTAAGTTATAGCTATGTTGAGAAATAAAATAGTTTGACTATATCGATTATAGTATTAATCAATCTATTGGTGTGTTTATTTTAGAAGGTAAAAATCTTATTCGCGGGAATACCAGTAAAAAAAAAGAAACATTGATAATACTTAGTAAGAGAGACAATAGTTAAGGTTTCAAAAATTGAATCAGACTTTTGCGACATATCCACACAAATATAAATATTTTCGAAGACATTTTTTTTAGATTTTTTTCAATCAATAATTTAATTTTTTAGATAGATTAGAAAAACAATAATTAATTGAAAAAGAATGCTTGGTTGTAAAACTGTTACTTTTTCAATCAATTATTTCATTTTTCTCATGGTTTTAAAATTCTTAGCGGTGTATCAAATTATTGATAACAATAATTCTACAGTTTTAATAATTGTAAAAAATTTTCATTGAGAATAAACTTAGAATGCTTTCCAAAGAAAAAACATTTTTCAAGCAAAAGTGAAGTTTTATCTATCAGTTTTTTAACATTCATCAACAATCCACTTTTAAAATATTTGCAAAAAAATAAGCTGAATAAACTGGTAGAATCACTCTTAATTTCTGACTAAATAACAGTAAAAAATTTTGTAAGAATTGTTTCACGCATACTATATCCAACTCCCCATCATTAATTAAAAATAAACATTTTTTCAACCACAGGTTTTTGCTTTGTGAATTTTGGTTCTTCATATTTAAACTTATGAAGGATCCCCGACGCATTGTTTTTATTAATGAAAATAAAATTTTTACTTCTGAAAGAAGAAAAAAACAGAAAGAACTGAATGAAAAATGCTTAAAAATAAAGCAAAAAAACTTGCTTTCGACTAGAAATTTAGTTAATTAATTACAAAGAAATATTCCGTATAAATTTATATGTATTCTTAATTCCAGATTACTAGTTTGCTATCGATGAAGTTTTTTCGAATAATTAATTGTTATGTAAAATTTTATAAATAACAATGGATTAAAATAATGTAAATTTTTTACTAGTGTTTATTATCATTTTAAAAATTGCTTCGCTGAGCGTTTAATTTATTTCTGAAGATTTATACTTTTCAACACATTGTTAGTTAATTATGTTATTGTTTATAAAAATAATGTAATTCATTTTAATATGTATGCAAAGTCATAATGAGCTTTAATATTTATCGCTTTTTATTTTCTTCTATCGTTACGAATTTAAAAATATAAAATGAATATATGTTTATATCAAACAAACTTACCTGTATGTTAAAATTATGACATTTTACAAAAGTTGAAACGCTGAATTTCATTTCATAAAATAAAATCACTCAGTAGACATTGTAATATATATTCTTTTATGAAAATTGTTCACATTCATGTTCAAAAAAATTGTAATTTATGCATTCAAAACCCTGAAACGTCTACACATAACTTTATTTCATTAAATGAAAAAGATTGAATTTATGTTACATTGTAAGTCACACATTAATAATCAGTTAATTTTCTGATTAATTTTAGTATGAAATTTCAAGGAAGCAGTCAAACTATTAGAATTTAATAATATTACCATTTTGGTTCATAACTAATCTCATTTCTTCACATGAGCATTATTATTTAAAGTCAGGATTTTTAAGTAAAAGATTTTTTAGATCAAATTAAATTGATATGAATAGATGAAATATAAATTTAATGCACATTACTTCTAACACTAATAATGTTTAAATTCTCTAAATGTTTTTTTAAATGTACTAAATATTTTATCAAAACTCTCGTTTTTTTCATTCAAGTATATTTTACAAAATTATAAGAGTACTACTTAAAAACAGTTTTCGCAAAACCAAAAAATATTGGTCAAATATTTTTCTAGATTTGATCAGCTTAAGATAGTTATTATTTTTTAATCAGTATTTAATTGCTTTAGGCATATGGCATGGAACATTGGTTAGCTGAAATTTCTAAAATGTCTCTTGAATCTCATGATTCAAAAAGTATATGATGCTAGTAACGATATGATTACTACAATTAATATCTTAGAAAAGTGCTGCGTGATACGCTTTCCATCCTATGCAAAAGTTCTCCAAGCCACCACTCGTTTAATTATTATAAGTTTTATTCAAATATTATACTAATGTTACTTACTATCCGGCCGTATCATCCGGTTGCTCAATCTAGATTTTTGCCTTCAAAAAATATTATTCCAAATGACATACCAGTCGTAAAATTTATTTTTTCTGTTTCCCACTTCATCTTTTTTTCTTTTCAATGATTTAACCATCATATATTTTTAATTTCCGAGGAAAGATTTAAATTTGGTCCTATAATTTCCAAGACTTTAATATATAAGTTTACTTGTCTGAAGTGCTAAAATTATAAATTAATAAATTCTGTTTTGTTGCTAGTTTGTGTAAATTTGTTTATTATCGAGTACTGAAAATTTACACTTTTTCATAAATATTTTATATTTTACACAAGAATCTTCTCAAGCAATAAAAATAGCAGTTTTAAAACTTTTAAGGATCTCACATTTTTTGTGTATCAATTTTGCAGAGCCCTTATAAAATCAAGTTTTTCGAACTTCTAAGTTTGATAATTCTTATCTACACTAAATTGTGAATTTCCTCATGTAATTAATTAACTTTTAATATTCTTTATAACACTACCATTTGTTTCTTTTTTGTTATTAAAATTTTAATCTAACATGATGTTGAAGGAAGCATAATTTGGAAAACTCCAACAATTTCGATTGAAAAATATAAGTAGGTCTAGTATTTATTACACTGAGCACACATTTATTACCCTTATTTGTAACATTGAAATTTCAAAAATTCATTAAGTGAGTGTAACTAACTTAATGAGTGTACCTATCTCATTTTTTCAATTTCTGATTTATTTGATAAAATGTAACATGTTTGTTTCAATCTTTCAAAATGTTTTATTTTATCCAGTGTATTATTATAAAGAATGACATTTTGATCCTTCTTATGTAGCATACTGCGTGTCATAAAATATTTGTTTGCTTATTTGTTCAAAAATGAATCAAGTTCTCTGGTGTTATGTAAAAAGGAATCGAATAAAAAAGTAAAAAATATTAGATAATAAAAATTTTAAAAAATGGAAAAGAAAACTATTTGTCATAAACATAAATTTGAATAAAAAGAGATATTTTTAAAACTTTTGTTCAAAGATGGAAGTTAAAATTATCATTATGTTGCCACGAGTTCGTAAAATCGGGCATGTTCGTAAATTAGAGATTCTCAAAAACGAGCATCTACTATACATAGTTAATCGATCAAAAATAAAACTATTTTTAACTTTTACATTGTTATTGGTATTCCTTTTTTAGAAAAAAGAAAAGTACTTAGGAAAATGAGATATGATTACATTCATTAATAATTTGCACAATGTATTTTGGTTAAAAATTGCATTCTCGATTCTGATTTTCAGTGCAAAATTGTTCACAAAATGTTACAATTGACAATCCATTTTTCTATTCAAGTATTGTTATTAGATATTTTTAATTTTATGGGCAAAATCAAGTTTACGTACAAGAAAATATACCTTACATGCTACAGGTACTATATGAGTAGTGTTAAACTATGACTTTATTTTAAAAATTTTATAACCAGTTTATTATCTAGTGGTGCCATCTGTCGGAGAGTTTAGAGGAAAGGCCTACTTTCACCTTCGTGGTGCTCTGGTTAAATCCAAGATCCACCCTACTGACTTAAATTCGCATAGCCAATGGCATAGCGAGTATGACTTGTCATTATATGTTCCCACTTTAAACTTGGTAGTGCATGCACAATAATCGTAATTCAAATTATTATAATACATTATAAAATCGGTATAAAATATATTAAATTTTTTTATTCATGATTAATAAAACCGTATCCACTTTAGTGTAAAAATGAAATAAAAAATATATTATATGAAATTAAAACCTGTAAAGCCTTATACCATCATTACGTTGTTGAAGAGTAAATATTAAATTCCGCTTTAACTTTTTACAACCACTAAAAATATTTTTATACTTAAAAATATATAAGCAGTCATATTTCGATATACTAGAATAATTACATGAAATATCCCTTATCTTTGCATGTGTAAATATTCCTTCAGCTGCTATTTATTTGAAATATATAGCTTCAAACATTTGAAAGATGAACAAGATATCAATATTAAATAATCCTAGATTAATAAAGAAGTACCTATCTTCGATAGTACAAAAAACATAGGAACATATAAAATGTGTGAATATATACTCAAAATATAAAACATGATTCTCATCTGCAGGCATGTTTTGCTGATATTAACGAATTTACTAAATTATTTCCTTTTGTTGTCATTACTTATGGCACTTCGACACGCCATGCTCGCTAGTCGACAGCTAAGCGAAACTAAGTCAAAAGATCGCATCATTCATTTAATCAGGGCGATACGAAGGCGAGAGTACATCTTTTCTCTAAGACTCCTCTGATAGATGGCACCACTCTCTCATCTTTGACTTTGATCCAGAGGGAGAGGAAATTTTCTCTAGACCCTTACACCCATAGTAATTACTCAACGACCGACCACAGGATTTTTGATTCCACAGATGTAACGAGCATATATATCGCATGTACTCGGTAGGTCTTTGGCGGCATTGGGAATTGAAGCCAGTGGAACGGAAAGCCGATGTCCTAACCACCAGGCTACCACGGCCCTAACTTCCTTTTAATTATAGTTATTGAAAACATAAATAATGATATTTTATTATTACATTATTCTGGAATTTTATTCAACTTGTTTCTTTACATAAAAAGTTCTGTTTCGAGAGAAATAGATTTTATGTATAAAAAATATCAAATAGTCAAATTTTAAGATAAAAGAATATTTTAAATAAGAGTTACAAAAATATTTAGAAATTATTAAACTATGTTGACTAATTTTTCTATTTAAAATGTAAATTAATGTGAATCTAACCATTCTATGACAATAAATTTTCGAAGATAGTTTTTTCAATAAAAAGATATCAGTCTTCACGCAATAATATTAAGTCATATATATATATATATATATATATATATATATATATATATATATATATATATATATATATATATATAATATACATTTGTTTTCCGGAAAACCTATAATCAATGACACTTTATTACAAATGTGTATGTGAGTAAAAACATTTAATTATAGATTAATCTATCTGGTGAAATATGTAAGAAATTTCACAGTAAGTTTCATAGTAAAAATAATAATTTTTACAGTAAAATTAGTAGCCAAAATATCAATTTTAGGTTGCTAGTTAATATTTTAAAATTACTATTCTATAGATTAGGAAAATAATCTGTTTTATTAATATGACACTCTTTATCTTCGTCTCACAGATGCGATATAATTCCCCATTATAACCATGAAATTGAGTTCCAGATATCATGTATAATTTACAAATTTATGCAAAAAGAGAACAAATCTGTATAAAAATGCATGTAAATATTTTAAAATTTCAATAACTAACATTGATATACTTATTATATTAGGAATAATAAAATGATATAATTATTACAAATCTATAGTTTCTTCTTGCAAAATTATTGAAAAGCTTAAACTTTTTTGCACTGAAGACTCGAATCTCTAAAATTAAATTTTGGAAAAATATATAAGAAAATAATTATTTCTTAATTGTTTTTATATGTTCCGTATTTTTTAATCCCTATTAATCATATTACAGGAAGTTAACATCGAATAAAATTCTGTAAACGTTTCTGTTTATGAGAAGCTTTGTTCTCTCGTCTTCCTTTTTTTTCAATTAACAACACCAATAACCTTTTATTTCCCATTTTTATATACAGTGGATGATAGGTTAACGAACATAATCCGTAACAAGAATCTGAAATGTTCGTTAACCAATCATCGATTTACCATAAATTTTTTGTGAAATCGATTAATTCGTTCTGGAGAACCTAAAATTAAATTAAAAAAAGTATGCATAGTTTCTAAGTTTATTAAAAAATATATAATGCATACGTATATTCTTTTATATTAATGTCTTTTTTATTTTTTGTTAATAGGACACTAAAGAACATGTCCAATTTCGATTGCTTTTCTCTATTTTTTTTAAGATTTTCCGGAAGTGTTTATATTAGCATTGTAGTTGTAAAGATTCCTAACCTTATTGAAATCATCTTGGCTTGGGTGCCATTCTAAAACCATTACACTGACACCCTCCCACTTCTTCAGAAATTTTTTTATGGCAGATGTCGGCATTGTCTCGAATTTTAAAGTGGAATTCGGTTTTGAATGAAGTCAAAAGCAGCCAGTTTCAATCGGTAGTCAGTTTCAGTTTTAAATGAAAAATCAAAACCGAAGTTGATGGTCTATTTTGGATGTAAATATTGTATTGGAAAATTTTTTTCCAATATCCCACACAACCAAGTACATCTAATGGACGTCCACGAGAGGTCCACCATATCCAGTGGACGTTATGGATGATAAATAGACGTCTACTGGACGTCCATGAAAGGCTATTCAGTGGATGTTTGCTGGTCGACCACCATGGATGTCTAATAGACGTCTATTAGACACCAATTTATGGACATTAATCCTGGATATGTGTGGATTAAAAATAAACGTCTATTGGACGTTCGTTGTGGATGTAATCTGGACTTCGATGAAGTATCAACTGTAACCGAGCGGCCATCTTGGTTAGACAAGAAAAGCGCTTATTTCGTATTCTATACCATAACTGATAAATTTATTTCTTAATTTTTGATATTTAAGCTATATTATTTTCTTAATCTGAATTTAAAAGAAGAAATGGGATCTTGTGTAGCATTCGGATGCACTAATAAAAGGACCAAGAAATTGAAAGGAATAACATTTCACAGGTAAGAAAAATTTTGTGCTCTGCTTAAGTGTTGTTTATTCGCAGTTTGCTTAGCTATCGTTTTATTATTTAATGTATTAATAATTTCAAAAAATAACGTTAAAGATAGTTTAATAGTTATTAAGTTATATTATTTTTAAAGTAATTTCTAGTTTAAAACAATATTGAAATTCATGTTGTATGTATGGAACCATAAAGCAATGATTAACTCTATGCATGCTTTCTAAGCCTTATGTATGGAATATCGATATTTTAGTACATGGAAATAAAAAAATATATAATTTATGTATAAATTTTCTTTCTAATTATTAAGCTTCTTACATCAGTTAATGTTAACGAATATAATGTGTTTTGATTAAGGACAGTAATTCTACTAATCCTTTGATAATCCAGTTGATTTTTCTTGGTTACCTTAAAATTATTCAAAAAATTTTAAAATTCATTTACATTGCGGAATATTTTTTTATCATGAACTGATATACAGTACTTTTGCATGTTCATCTACTCTTCCTCAAACCTGAGTTTGCAAAGGGTTATAAAAATAGATTAAAATATGTATTTAAGATATTTTAATTGTTATAGTTTTTACAAAATGTTTCTTTTTTAGAAAAAGTAAAGAATAATTTGTTTTTTTTTCATGACAATTAAGCATATATTTGTATATATAAGCATCTATCTTTTATATTGTATAATGTGTCTTCCATAAGTGATTTTAATCCAAGAGAAGAATAAGCAAAATGTTTTGTTTTTATATTCTGTGTGTTATAGTTATTCCAAGTATGTAATTTCATTATCTGTTAAAGTTAGTTCATATTAAAGTAACATTTTTGTTCCAAAACAATAATTATGTTTGTTACTAAAATATTTAGTAATAAATGTGTTGATCAAATTTAATATTCTAGTATTAGTTTTGATAAATTTAGATAAAAGTAAAAGCCTTTATGTCCATCTGTATACATTGTTAGAGAAGTTTAAAACATTAAGTAATATTTAACTGTTGTGTCAAACTGTGCTTTTTTCTGTGATAAATCAAATGTTTAAATATCTATTTGTCAAATCAAATTTTTTATGTATAATATATAAAATATTATTCATTTCTCTCTTGCCATCAAAAGTAATGATGTGTCACCTAATTTGCTGTTTCATTATTTAGAACTGATGAAAAATAGTTAAATGAGATTTTGATTGATGTATATATTGTATGAAAAGCTTAGTAAATTGTTCATATTTTGATTCTACCTCACTGTTATGAAATATATGAACTAATTTTTAACGTGTTGAAAAGTTGTCTTCAAAAGCTCATTGAATAATACATCAATGGATACATTGTAATTGAATAAATAAATGTACCAGGATTTTGCAAAAGAAATAAGAGTTTTATTTAGTATTGTATGTTGTACTTAAAAAAATTATAGTTATACTTAAAATTTTACAATTATTTTAAATACTTTAACTATAATAAAAGAAAATTTGAGAATATTAATAGTAATAATTTTGATAACAAGTCTTTATCAAGAAAAGATATATAGACAAGACAAGAAAATATAATAAATTTATAATTATACTTTCTTTAGCAAACAAATTTAATCATTCTTGGTAATAAAAACAGTTTTTAGTTTATTATAAACTATATATTTTTAATATCAATATGTATATATATCAGAATTATAGGTATAAAGAAGATTAAAAAAAATTTATTTCAGAATTTTTTGAAAGTATAGTTTTTTTATCAATGTAGAGTAGACCTGTAGTGCTTGATATTACAAATATCCAAAATGTAGATATCTAGATTTCTGTCAAATGTCTAGCCCTTACAAAATATGGATATTCAATTTGCAATAGTTTTAAATATCTATGAGATATCTCTCAAATATCCAAAAGTTAATGTCTAGATGATATTTTATGATATCTAGTGGACATCCAAGTTTTGAATATTAATGGACATTTGAATTTTGAATATCTCAAGGATGTGATGCAGATCTAATAGATATCTGGATATGAATTGGAATTGATCTGGTTATCACATAGATATTTGTGGTTGTGTGGGTAATGTTAATTCTAGTGAAGAATAAGCAAATTGTTATGATTTTATATTCTATATGTTATATTTATTTCATGTATGTTTTCTTATTATCTGTTAAAGTTAGTTTATATTAAAATAATATTTTGTCCCAAAAACACAATTATGTTTATCATTAAAACATTTAGTAATAAATGTTTTGATTAAATTTATTAATATTTCTTTATTCAGGAATTAAGCATTAGAAATTTTTCATACAAAATGGCAATTTATCATTTGAGTGTTTACATGAATATGGTTTTGGTATATAGGATAGAAAGCTTAACTTGGGCAGATATCAAGTTAAATCAATTTTGTCTTTCTGTCATTCAGTATTTAGCTGAAATAGTAATACACACAGGACTTAGTTCCATTCTTACTATATTCTGTAACTTTTAATGAAAGATGTTATTTTTTAGTATTCTTATTTCTTTTAATAGTTTTCCAAAAGATGAGCAGCGGAGAGATATTTGGATCAAAGCTGTACGTCGGCAAAATTGGCTTCCCTCCAAACATAGTAAACTGTGTTCAGAACATTTCCCCGAAGAAATGATAGATCGGACATCTCTTTCTTGTGTCAGATTAAAAGATGATGCTTATCCTATTTGCAGAAGGTAAGATTGTTATATAAATATTTTCAAAATTCATAGTTTTTACTAATGAGAAATAAAAAATATCTTTTAATCATTTTAAAAAGTAGGATATATCTTTATATTTAATTCTAAACAATTTTCTTGTAAAATCAGAATTTTCATAATTTATTTGTTGATATTTTTAAAAATATATCTTTTTTTTTTGAAGTTTTTTGTTTTAAACAAAGCATAACATTAATTTTTATTATATTTTAAGAATTTTTAACACTCTGTTTGATATGTTAAATTCTACATCTAATAAACAATATGGTTTTAAAAAAGCTCTAAGTCAATCTGATATGCAAAATATTAAATTCTTTCTAAAGCAAGCAGATGATTATATTTCAAATTTGAGGGTAAGTGTTGGAGGGCCAAAAATTTTAGATTCCAACAGGAAAATTGGATTTTTATGATTTAAAGTATGCATTCAGAGTGTATTGCATTTAGCAGAATCATTAATTTGTCCTGCAAATCCTCCATTATTTTACTTTCTATTTTACAAGGTCAGCCAAGATCATTTAGAACTTTTCTTTTCATCAATAAGATTTCATGGTGGCAGCAACAATCCAACAGCTCGCCAATTCAAAGCAGCTTATAAAAAATTGTTTTGAATGCAGAATTGAAACCTGCATCTTCTGGTAATTGTATTCTTTTAACTGAAATCAGTATTTTAAGTGTACCTAGTCACAATTCACCTATTAGTGTTATTAATATGTCAACCTCTCAAAATAATATTGTACATTCTTCATTAACAACATTAAATAGAAGTCCTGATTTGATGATAGAAGAGCAAGATATACTTTTTAAACTAGACTTGCTTAATGAATTTTCTTGTGATATAATTTATTATATTGCTGGATTTGTAGTAAAAAAATTAAACCAATTTATTAAATGTGAAATATGTTTAAATGTATTACAAACAGTTACTCCCTATAATTTGTCCTTGATTTCCTTCAAATCACAGGGTAAATTGATATATCCATCAGATGATGTTTACAAGATTTGTAAAGTGTGTGAATCTGTATTTAGAAGAAATGCAATGTTACACTCATTTTCAAAATTTAAAAATGTCAGAAAAATAAACATTTAATGTGCAATAAAATTACATTTGGAGGTCTATTACATTCAAAACCTTCCTCTACTTACATTCACATTTTTTTAAAAATGCACTAAAATGTTATAGATGAGTGACATGTATGACAAAAATAAAATTTCTAATCTTGGAAGAAATTTATGTAATTAAAAATAATTTCTATAACATTTTCCAGCTTGTAAAAAAGTCAGAAAAATAAACGTTCAATGTGAATTGGATGTTTTATCTGCTGTGAATATTGAAAAATATTTCCTCAATTGAAACTTCATAAATTTCATCATGTTCCTCTGGATAATTATGACATCTAACTAATTAAAGCTGTAATTAAGTATTATTTTGTTATCCGTGTTAAGCATTATTTTAAAAACACTTTTAATAATGTGAACTCTATAATTATATACAAAATCAATTCTTTTTAATGGTCAATAATATGTTAATCTCCTTTTATAAATAATCAAGAAATGTTTTGTATTCATTAAAATAATATTGAAACATACTGTGTTTATTTTTAATTTCACTATATAAAAGAGATTTAATTAAAATTATTACCATTTTGTGAAAAGGTGTGGAAAAGAATTACATTAGTGATTTATTACATTTAAAACCTTTCTCTACTAACAGTCATTTTTTTCTTTAAATGCACTAAATTATATATATGAGTGACATGTATGACAAAAATAAAAATTCTAATCTTGAAAGAAATTTATGTAATTAAATAATTTTTATAACTTTCTTCTCAGCTTATAAAATATTACATATTCATTACAAATAATTCATTTTATTTCACACAAAAAATATATTCTGGACAAATTGTTTTCTTTATGAAAAAATATCTATTTTAATTGATTTGAAGTTATTCTTTGCTATACTTTTCGAAATATTGGTGCATGTGCAAATTGTACTATTACTGCGCATGCGTAGTTTATGAATCACTCGAGGCGTTCTTCCTTACTAGCATTTGATGCTCCAACCAAGATGGCGACAATGACTTCAATCGGACCTAATGCATTTGATAGGATATGCCCCTCCACTACTCCTAGCTCTATGAATGTTATCGTAACTTGAAAAATTAACCAAGGAAAAATATTCTAAAAATATTATTTGTAAAAATCTTTTAAAATTGGATATAGTTAATATGCAACAAATATTTATCTGATGTAAATTAATTTTTATGTAATCATTTGAAGTGAAGTAATTTACTATATTAATTTTCAATAATAGTAATTATACGGTACACGTTCATTTCATATTATAATTCGTGTTTATGCAAGTATCGGAAAATTTTTCTATTTTTTTAAAATTCTGCTTTTTTACATTTTAGGTAAGTTACTAGCTATTAAATCCTATTTATAGCCTAAAAATTTGTCAACTAGCTTTTGGTAAGATTTC
This sequence comes from Latrodectus hesperus, assembly GCA_037975125.1. Taxonomy (NCBI): domain Eukaryota; kingdom Metazoa; phylum Arthropoda; class Arachnida; order Araneae; family Theridiidae; genus Latrodectus; species Latrodectus hesperus. The sequence goes on from CM075855.1 coordinate 50,609,532, forward strand.
ATGATTGATTTAGTGTAAACTAAGTTTTCTGCTTTACTAATTTATATTAGTAGACAAATGCACAAATTAATGGATTCAGGAACTGATATAAATTCATGAGAAAGTGTTTAGTTTAATTAAATCAAGATTCGGTATTTGAAGACTACGATCAACAAGTGGACCCACAAGAAATTTTCAATTAATCCCTTATTGTAATTTTTATGATGTGGAAAAAAACAGATTTTGGAATAGTCATAGATTGCTAACAAATCCATTCTGGCACGGTAATCTACATGTTTGGGGCATTTGGTACCGGTAGTAGTAACTCCTGTGATTTAGCCACCTTTTAAAAGTAACATAGTGATTTTCATTTACTTTGTGTCCACAATTTATTGAAAAAAATAGTAATTCCATACAAGAAGAAAATAGCTCATAATTTTAATTTGTACAAATTAGAAATTGTAAAAGAACTTTTAAAAATAAAAATAGATTCTTCAAAATTATAAAAAAATAATTGTGAAATTTTTTAACAAAATACTTAATTATAGAACTGAAAAAATATGAATACTAACTAAGTTCATTGTAATTAAGTTTAATTGAAATACATGTTCTACACAAAATGATACTACACCTTAAACTCCTGAATTTTTATTTTTTCATTATGTGATATTGAACTCTATTAATAAAGAATACATATTCTTTATTAATAGAGTTCAATCAGCACAACTTTTACAATTGTCATAATAATTAATTTCAAATCTTTAAATGTTTATTTTCTTCTAGATGCTGAAAGAAAAAATGCAGCTTTGTGCAATATTACTCTTGCAGTACTTACATCCTGTGCGAAAAATCGGTTACGGCATGCAAAAGCTAAATATTTGAATGAATTGAAAAAAATTGTAGAATAATAAAATGTTTTATTCATATGATGTTTTGAATTCATTTTAAAATACATGTTCTATTAGTATAATATATATATATATATATATATATATATATATATATATATATATATATATATATATATATATATATATATATATGCTGCATTTACTTATCACTGTAAGAGTTTTTCAAACATTAATTTCTCACTGTAAATGGTCTATTTTTTTATTTTGCTGTTTCGCAAAAGTCCTTACTGCGTTTTCTCATTTTGTCTTCATATTATATCAAAATATTCTGTTGAGCATTTTTTGTGATGTTAAACATCACAAAACAGAAATGTATCATTTATTTTAAAAAAATCAATTGGGATATCCCATCTGCCAAACTTTTTTAATCATAATGTGTAATTAGAACGTAATATTTTTTTTAATAAATTAAAAGTGATTGAATAGATTTGGTAAATAAAAGGTTACCTTTAATCTCTTAAAACTCTGTTATGAAACTTAATACTCAAAGAAAAATCCATATTTATTCAATATACGTGTGCAGTTTCTTGCTTTAAGTTCATTTATTATCTTTCTGGTTTGATAACGCTCAATTGAATCGATGTCAAATTTCTAAAGCAAAATGTTTTAAATAAAGTGATACTAAGGATTAAAATTGATATTTTACATTAGATATATATTTATTCTATAGCTGTGTAATTAAACCAAATTTATTGCATTTGATGTTTTCTACAATATAGATTTTTTTATTGAAAATAAATATTTTCATGCTCAAATACCCTTAATTGAAAGCAAATAATTAATATTTGTGATTTGCATGTAATACATAGCATTTTATGTTGGAATTATTACAACTTTTTTAAGGTAAGTCGAAATTTAAAATTAATCTGAAAAATTTCCTGTAGTAAGAAATAAATGAATTACCTTTTATATGAATTTATTATTGTGAAATTAAGTTAATTTTAACACTTTATGAAATAAAGCCAAGCAAATTAAAAATTATTTATTTAAGAATTTTAATATTTACGCAATTCAGTTGAATAAGAAATTTTAAAGTGACAACAAAATATTTCACAACATAAGAAACGGCCATTCATAAAAAATAATAGTATATGATTGGAAGATCATGCGCATTCTGCCGTGTCAGATTAATGACGTCACCAATGCTATGTGACGTCATATCCAAAACACGTCCACCAGTGGTTATCTGTGGACATCCATTAGACGTCTACTGGATGTCTTCTGGACGGTCAGTGGATGGTCCACTGGATCATTTATGGACGTCCAGTAGATGTCTACTGGACCACGGTGGATCATCCAAATAACATCAAGTGGACGTTCAATAGACGTTCTTGTGTTGTGTGGGATAGAACTTTGAAGTTTAATAGACAGACAACATATTTCAATAAAGATGAAAAACGATTTTTGGTCCGTTGGGTTTGGGAACACTGAACATTATGCTCCAGAAGCCAATACGTATTTGTTATAATTTGTTTCAGTTCATTACCCGAATATGTGTTCGTTGTCTGAACACAAAATTCTTTCGTGAAAATGTTCGTTGTCTGATTTGTTCGCAGTCCGAACTGTTCGTTAACTGATAACTCACTGTAATTCTCATGTTGATATCATCCAAATATGTTACTTTTTATCATGTTAGCTTAACTATATTTTTATATGATACTAAGTTGGAAGCAGTGATTAATATGTTTTACGAAATTTATATATAGTGTAAAATGGATTACGCTCTTTTGAGGGAAAATAAAACATTTTTTATAGTTTGTAAATATTACATTTCCAATAGCTTCTCGAATTTTAAAGTGGAAAAAATTTAAATTGGTTATTTTGCTATAAAACTTTAAAATATTTATTTGGTGTATTAAATGCAAGCATTTTTAAAATACATTCTCATATAAACAATTATTACATCAATTTTTACAAACCCCAGCATGGTTCTAGGAATTATATAAATAAAACTTGAAGTCGGAATCTTCATACAAACTGAAAAGTACTTTTATTAAACAAGAAATAAGAAAATTCTTATTTAAAATTACTCAACTAAGCACTTACCTAATAAATTAAAGCTATTTTTCCATGTGTAATTGTATATCTGTTACCAAAATAAATATGCGAAATTAAATAGCTTTTAGACTTTCGAACATTCTGTTTAGCACCAATGATGAAATAAAAAAGCAAAATCAAACATTCTATTCATTGCATTTTATGAACTGTGATAACAGACTTTTCTACATAGCTTTTCCTTATACTTGAATAAGACTTAAGATGGAAAAACACAAAGTATTCTCCGAGAGTACCTATCAGTTCCAAGAACTAATCTCTAAAGAGAGCCATTAGTTCGTTAAGAGCTATTACAAGGGCTGGAAAAAAACATTTTTGTTTACCTAAATAACAGCGAATTACTCCCGACGGCGTGGCAAAAACGAATAAAATGCACCATTTGTAAGAGTTTTTTGTTCAATGTAAGCATTTTTAAAAAAATGTTAGATAAGGATTTTGAAAAAACAATTTTTTTGTTCAAAGCATATGTAACGTTTCTTTCATGACTTTTATTCTCCATAATATATTTTAAAGATTTTGTCTTACCTCATATTCACGAGACATATTTTAATTATGTTTTTAACGTTATTCATATTGCGCTATAAAATAACATAGCAAAACATTATGTAGTTATTTAGAAAATAACTTACTTTGAACATTGTGAGAATTAAAAATAAATGTAGATAACAGTTTCTAGTCTTTCTCTTAAATAAAGAAATATGAACATACAAAATATGATATTCCTAGAAAACAGATTACCATCAAATGGCTTTTCATGGAAAAATTTTCAATGACAAAAGTTTATTTTTTCTTTCTTCATAAGAAATTAAGCGTTTATAATAGTAAAGTATACTTAAAATATGTCTTTAATGCAAGGAATTAAATTATAACGCAGTTAACTTTAAAAAAATTGGAAAGTTTAAAAAGTCAGGAAATTTTTATTCCATTCAATATAGAATTTTTATCGGAACAATTGTGTGAAAGAATGGCTTTTTATCACACTAATGTATAAAAATTCATTCGAAAATTTCTATGCTCACCTATAGTTTTTGATAATAATGCTGAAGACAAAAATTGATCTCATTTCCAGGAAAAGCGCAATTATTTCTTAAAACGAAAAAAAAGAAAAAATTATTTTACCTCGTCCCATTTCATTGACAAGGGAAACTTCAATAAGAATAATATAAAATGAATATTCTCAATCCACACAAAAGGCTAGCTGAATCATGCTATATTAACAAAAAAATTATTATTTCAATAAAGTTAATTAATATTTGAAATAATTGTATCTTTTGTATCAAAATGTACTTTTGATAATCAATTTAAAATCTATTTCATTTTTAAAATTTTATAAATTTTTTTGAAGCTTGTATCTGGTATTGTAGAAAAGATTATGTCTTATGAATTTTTTTCGAAAAGTATGCACCGTAGAAATATGATTCTTAGGGGCATTTAATGTACTGATACTTTGAAAGGAATACTTTTCAATAGGATTGAAAAGATAATATCAAGAATCCTGACTCATAAACCTTAAAAGCTGAAGCGAGAGTTAAAATTATTATATTCAAAAATAAGAATGAATTTAAGAATATGATTTAATTTAGTTGATACAGATTCTTCTTCTTCTTCTTCAGGTTGGGTTGGTATGTCATTGGCACCTCTGCTTTAATCAGCATTTTGTACCATTAACTCCAAATCCAATGTTTCCTAGTTCCAGTTACTCGGGTCACCCACTTTATTAATATAGTCCGATAACCCTTTAATGGAATCTAGGTGTAACCCTCTAGTATGGAAGATGCCTAGGTGTAACTCTCTAGTATGGATGATGCCATCTAGGGAGAGTAAGAGCCTCGCATTCGTAAATGATATGCTTGGCCGTTTCCTCTTGCGTATGACATTTCCTGCAGGTAGGGTCTTGCTGAAACAGTCCCAATTTGTGGAGGTGTTTTCTGAAATAGTAGTGCCCAGTTATGAAGCCTACGATTAAACGTATCTTCTGCCTAGAGCATCTTAGAATTTCAGAGGAAATCCTCGCTGATGATCTACAGATCATACTTTTAGCGTGGGTTTGACCAGGAGATTTGAGCCAAGCTTCATACATCTTCTGTTTTTCCCATCTAAGAACATTGGTTTTGGCGGTCTTCAAATTGATCCCACAAAAAGGTTCTGGACCAATGGGAACAAAAGACGATCCTTGTTTAGCAAGCTCATCAGCCCTTTCATTACCTTCGATACCTTTGTGCCCTGGCACCCATACAAGGATCACCTTGTTTCTAGTTGCCAGTTCTGTAAGAAGGTTTCTACACTCCAAAATCATTTTAGATTTGATTTCGAAAGAATTAAGTGCTTTTAAAGAGGCTTGACTGTCACTGAAAATGAGAATCCGCTTACCGTAGTAGCCCTACTTCATATTTAGTCGCAGACAGTGGATAATGGCCAAAACTTCTGCCTGGAAGACCGTAGCGTATCGCCCAAGGCTTACAGACAAGCTGATTCTTGGTGACACGCCACATACTCCCAGTCCTGAGAAGCTGTTCTTCAGTGATCCATCTGTGTACCAGATTAGATCTCCTGTTTTAGTTTCAAACATGTTGTTATCCCATTCGCTCTAGTTGGAAAAAATATTTCAAATGTCCTATCAAACATGTATGTTTTTTCCATGATGTCAGAGGGCATCAGGAAAGTAGGATCTTGAATTTTCCTGGTGATGCCCCTGTGCCCTTTGGCAGCAGGCTGGTCATACCAGTGGTTTTGCAGCTTCATTCTGTATGCAGTCATTCTTGCAACGCTGCAGATGAAGATGCCCAAGGTAGTCAGATCCAACACAACCTCCAATGCTCTGGTTGGCGTCGTGGAAATTGCTCCCGTGATGCAGAGACAGGCCAGTCTTTGTAGACCTCCCAGTCTGTCAATCACAGCCTTCTGTTCCACCTTACGCCACCAGATCACACAGGCATATGTGAGAATGGGCCTGACAAAGCTGTGTACATCCATAACATCAGTTTTGGATGTAAACCCCAGTTTTTACCAAGCATTCACCTGCAAATCATAATGCTTTTCTTTGCTCGGTTAATCCTATCATCAATGTGCTTATTCCAGGTGAGTTTTTGGTCTAAATAAATGCCCAGATACTTCACCTCTGAAGCCACATTGATTTCAACATCAAAAAGTCTTGGTATGAAAAAACCTTTCCGTTTCTTTTTACGTGTAAAAGGTACAAGGTAGGTTTTCTGAGGATTAACCATCAGGTCCCTATCCATGCACCATTGACCTACATAACTTAGAGCATCCTGCATGAGATGACAAGTTATGTCAAAATCTTTGCCAAGGATAAGGATGACAATGTCATCAGCATATCCTTGCGTATAATAACCCCTATCATTTAGATGTTTTATAAGGCTATTTACAACTAGGTTCCAAAGTAATGGTGACAGAACACCTCCATGAGGACAACCTCTAGTAGACTTTTTTTCAAATGATTCACCGAAGATGTTCATTTGTATACATCTATCCGAAATTAAGGCCTCAATCCAAGTACACAGGGTCTGATTAATCCCTGCCCCTCTAAGTGCATTGAGGATGGATGGATGGGAAGTGTTATCAAAAGCACCCTGGATGTCGAGGAAAGTTGCCAAGGCAATATCCTTTTGATCCAGAGTGGTTTCAATCTTGGAAACTAGCTGATGCAGAGCAGTTTCAGTAGATTTGCCGGGTTGATAGGCAAATTGAAGAGCATGCAAGGGACTATTACTGCCCAAGTAATCTCTAATATGCCGATCAATGATTTTCTCCATAATTTTAAGAAAGAATGAAGAAAGACTGATTGGTCTGTAAGACTTGGCCTGGTCATAGGTGTCCTTGCCAGGTTTAAAAATGAAAACAATCCTAATCTTTTGCCATATCTTTGGTATGTATCCCAGTGCCAAGCTAGTTCTGTAAATTCTAGTTAGCACTGGTATGACAACCTTCTCTGCCTTCTGGATCATGATGGGCATAATTCCATCAGGCCCTGGGCATTTTAGAGGTTTAAAGTGAAAGATTGCCTATTTAACAATGTTGTAGTTTATGATATTTTTAGCGATGGTTCATTGATTGCTATTGACTCTTTGCAAAGAGCCAATGCAGTGCTCCCCTTCGTTGCTATAAATATCTCTAGCTCCTGGAAAGTGGGTTTTGGTCATAATTTCCATAACCTCTTTCCCGAAAGCAGCAAAATTACTCACCTCGTCCTTTAGGGTGCCAACCAAAATAGGATCATCCCTTTTAAGAAGTTTCTGGAGTCTAGCTCCTTCAGAAATAGAATCTATCTCTTCACAGAACTTCCTCCAGGAGTTAATTTTGCTTTTTCTAACAAGTTTGTTATAATTAGTGAGGGCCGTTTTATAGTTCTCCCATTCACCATTTTTCTTGGATTAATTAAAAATTTTTCTAACATTTGTTCTTTCGGCAGCTAGAGAGTCATTCCACCAAGGACATTGGTGTTTAGCTCTTCTAGTGCGAATGGGGCAATTGTTATGATTAGAATCTAGAATACTACTCTGCAGAAGGTCTGCTGTAACTTCTAGATCGTAGTTGTCTCTAATAGGTCTGTTCCCGAGCTCAATCAACCCAGTCAGTTCCTCCTGGAATTTCTTCCAGTCCGTCCTAACTGGGTCTCTGAATATGCGATCCAGACACACATTAGAGTGATTTTCAAAATGGATGTTTTGATGATCTGAGCCAAAAGGTCCGTCATCTACTTTCCAATATTTGATATTTTTACTAATCAGCGTTGTCGCTATAGTAATGTCAATTACTTCAGATCGATTGGAAGTAATAAAAGTTGGTTCGTTGCCCTCATTTAGAATATCTAACCCATAGTTTAGAATGAATTCCAAAAGGTACTCACCTCTTTTATTTGTGTCCGTACTTCCCAGACAACATGATGAGCATTACAGTCTAGTCCTAGGACTAACTGTAAGTTATTATCTCTGCAAAAATTCATGAGCTTGTGCAGAGAATGGTCAGGTAGAGCCTTCTCTTCATAGGGCAGGTATCCAGAGCCAAAAACAATTTCCCTGTCCCTACCCTCAATGTTGAGTCTGACTTTCACAGCTGTCAGGTCCCTAAGGATAAATTCAGAGAGGGGAAGAACCTCAATATTTTTATGTAAGAGTATACAAGTTCTAGCGTTACCATTAGTTGTATAGATAAGCTTACCTTTAGTTCCTTTGAGACCACTGATTCTCCCCTAACCAACCAGGGTTCCTGAATCAGGGCCAGGTGTATATCCCCAACAAGAAACTTCTTACTGAGGTTAGTAGTACCACTTCTACTGTGGTGGTGGTTGGCTTGAACTACCTTCACCCCCATCAGCAGGAGCAGGTTTGTCAAGTACTTTAGCCTGCACTTGGTGAAGTCCAATATGAAACTTATATCCCCTTACACGAAGTGTGGCAGCATCTAGTTCAGGCACACTAAGAACGATGGTCCGCCCAGATGGGTCGTTCTTAATGTTAAGAACGTTCCACACCATTGGAGTGACCCCACCGTTCTGAGCCTCGATTTTTCTCAGGAGCTCTTTAGGCTCCAGTTCACTACAGATTTTTGGCAGTTTTGCAATTATCTTGGTGGTTCTGACAAGTTTCCTTGCCTCACCCACCAAGAGTTTATGTCCCTGCCAAGGGCTTACGTCACTGACATTCTGTTCCAGCCACTTTGAGCTCTCCAGATCTGCACAGTTGATAAAAAGAGCCCCATTCTCAAGTTTACAGGATAGGAAGGTTGGGGCAAAACCCTCCTCATTCCTTCCTATTTTCCTGATTAACAAGAGTTCCAGGTCGAAAGCCTGTTTCTCTGTTAACCGTTTTTCCGGATGACCCTCTAAGAGCACAGCCATCTTGATCGCCGTGAGAACCGGCCTGTAAGTAAATCCCTCAGGTCCTTCTTTCTTGGCAGCCTTTCCTGCCTTGCCCTGGTTCGTCCGGTTGGCAGGACGCTTCTCGCCTTTGGTTGCCTTGGGTTTTTCAACCCAAGTCCCCTCAGCGATTTTGCGCTCCTTCACCAGCTTCTTTTTCTGGGCACCAGATAGTCTCTTTTTAAGCCGGATTCTGGTCAGAGAGTCAGTCATGCTAGAGATAGCTTCCTGACTCTCACCAGATGAAGATGGTTTGGAGGTCATTTCTACCTCCTGTGAAGGTTTCATTGCTACCCCTTCACTAGATTGTCTCTGAGTTCCCTTGTCTTTTCAGCAAGGTCTGCTTCAGAAGTTTCACCTGCAAATGCAGAAAGGTTTGTTATTTTTAATGTCTTTTCAGCCATAGAATAACAGTTAATAAGCTCAGGTAATATGACAGTCCATCCAGCATTGCCTGAGTTACTGGGCAAGGCAAATTACTCTAAAAGTTCGCCAGGCAACTAGAGGCTCCGTTGAGACACCAAAACCGCGGTGCCAATTATCCCTAGGCATGGATCGCATAACACCAGGGTTTACGGGAGCTGGTTCGTGGCCTCTGATTCATAATTCAAGGCTATCCTGTCATTCCTACAGGACATTCGGCTATCCACCGCCTGCCGACGCGACTGGTGGCTGCTCAAGCCCCAGGAAGGTACGCGTACCCCCTGGTTACAGGTGATACAGATTAGTTATTTTTACTGCATTTATTTCATACAAAATTTTATATGACCCTTTCAAAAACAGAATATAATGAAGCATTTATTATTACCTTATATATATATATATATATATATATATATATATATATATATATATATATATATATATATATATATATATATATATATATATATATATATAAGCATGATTACCTAATATAAAATGACTTATATTTATGCAGAATTTTGAGTTGTAAGGATACTTTGAAACATAAAATTCATTTTTAAAAGAGAAAAATCGAAACATTAAGAAAAACTACTGTTTTTTTTATTAACCATAAAGTTGTTTCTTTTGTTTCAGTTTGGTACTTGCACTTGAACTTGTTGAACTTGTGGGTGTAACCTGAGTTCAAACCCGAGGGCTTCTACTGATTCATCATGTGTTGGTGCCGATGGCTTTGAGTTATATGCAACTTGAAGTAGAGAAAAGAGGAAACAGAAAATGAGGACTATATCCTCGAGAGTACAGCATCACTACAAAAGTATGATGCTATCGGTCTAATTTTGGAGTCTTCTATGAAGTTTTCAAAATTGAAGATTTCGTTGAAATTAGCAGTTGAGCATTTGATGGCTTGTTGGTAGTACTTGTGATTTATAGTTGCAATATAATGATTGAGTTGGTTGAGATCATGATGGATGGATTTGTTTCTTGTATAATAGGGTGAATTTGTGATGCGTCTTAATAATTTGTTTTGAAATCTTGTAAGTTTCTTGAGAGTTGAAGGTGAAATGGTGTTCCAGGCTGGGGAAGCATAAGTTAGTATTGGTCTAATCATTGAAGCGTAGACGAGCTTTTTGGTTTTGATAATGGCTTTAGATTTGGGTCCTATAATAGGTTTTAATTTATTTAGAATGGAGTTAGCTTTGGCAATTACATGATCTATGTGATTGTCCCAGGTAATTTTATTATTAATGATGAGTCCTAGATATTTTGCTTTTTTAACTATTGGAACTTCAGTGTCGAATAGGATGAGAATATTAGTTATTTTTTGCTTCCTTTTATATTTCATGATTAAGAGTTGAGCTTTTTGGGCGTTGATTGAGATTTTCCATTTCTGGCACCAGTTTTCTATGTTTTCCATTTTATTTTGAAGTCTTGCTATTGCATAATTAACATCCAAGGATTTTGTGATGATGCCAGTGTTGTCAGCATAGAACGCTTTTAAGCTATTTGAGTCATATGGTCTATTGGAAAGTCGTAAGATAAAGAATAGGCCCCAGTATGCTTCCCTGTGGTACACCTGCTTCAATTGATCTTGTGGTGGAGTAATGCCCGTTATGGTGTACTTGGAAAGTTCTATTTCGAAGGTAATTGTTAAGAATTTTGATTAGATTTGAAGGGATATTCATTTCTATAAGCTTGTAAAGGAGGCCGGTGTGCCAGACTTTGTCGAAAGCTTTGGAGGTGTCAAACATGAGGAAGGCTATTGCAAGTTTGTTTCTTTTCGCTCTGCCAATATAATCTAGGATTCTAATTAGTTGTTTGGTTGTATCAAGGTTTTTCCTAAAACCATATTGTTCAATTGGTAGCTTTGTAAGATGATCTTGGAGTCTGTTATAAATGATGCGTTCGAAAATTTTACTTATAGTGCTCAAAAGGCTTATATGTCTATAATGGTGAGGCATAGTAGGATCTTTTAAAGGCTTTGGAAAAAGAATTATGGAGGTTTTTTTCCACTGTTGTGGGAAGTAAAGTTGGGCTAAGCAACTATTGTAAATATTATTAAGTTGTATAATGTAATTGTCCGGCATGTGCTTGATCATGATGTTACTAATATTATCCATGCCAGGGGCTTTTCGGTTTTTAAGTTTGTCTATAATTTTAATGACTTCATCCACATTTGTAGGAGGGATTGGGGTATCTTCATTATTGCGGAAGTAGTGTCTGACTGTGAGACTTATGATTTCTTCAAAATCATCGTAAGTGTCAGTTTTGTTGGTTGTGAATTGGTCTTCTAAAGTGTCAGCGAAAACTTCTGCCTTATCTTCGGTATTGTAGACAAAACCATGCTTGCCATGAAGAGGTCTATTTAAGTGAAGGTCCCGTTTGAGAGTTCCAAGTATTTTGCTGACGTTCTTTACATAACTTTCGGATTAATCTATTTAGAGAGTTTATTTCGGTTTAATAGATTGGGTCATTTTTTGCGAACCCAGTTCCTTTGTTTTACTAATAATTTGATGTTTTTTGGAAGGATGTGATAGTTTGGGATGGGGTCTTTAAATGAAGTAACTCTAGTGAGTGCATTGTGAAGGTCTTCATTGAATTTACTAATGTTATTTTCTATTTTTTCTGTAGAGTTAGCAGTGAGATTTGGGACGGGGTTGCGAATGAGAATATTGTGATAAAGTTTCCAGTCTATGGTTTTAATTTTAGTTTTGTTTTCAGTTGGAGTATTTCCAATGATAGCAATAATGGGTAGATAATCAGAAGAGAGGTCGTTAATAACGTCTGTAGCTGTTGGAATATGAGAATTACTAATGAAAAAGTCTAGAATATCTGGGCTATGATTTGGAGAGTAGTAAGTTGGATGAGTTGGTGCAGTTACTTTGAGTTGGAGTTTATTTATGATTTGAATAAGTTCTTTTCCATTGTTGTTATCATTTCTACAGCCCCAACTTGTGTTTTTACTATTAAAATCACCTCCTACAATAGTTGGAAGATTATCAGGAAACAGTTTTTTAATATTATTATAATTTAACTTGTTGTTAGGTGGGTTATATAAAGCAGTAATTTTTAAGGAAGTATAGTTTGGAGTTTTAATAATGATGGAGATTTCTTCAAAACCTTCAGTATTATTTTTGCTACATTCAATTGCTCCTAGTGATCTTTTGGCAACAATGGCAACTCCTCCACCTCTGTAGTTAAGTCTATTGCATAAGAAGGTATTGTAATTTGAGATTTTAAGTGAGTGCTGTCCATTAAGGTGAGTTTCCGTGATGCGGCAAATTTCAATATTTTGTTCGGTTATGAAATCTTTAAGTTCTGCTGTTTTTTTAGTTAGACCATCGGCATTCCATACTGCAATGATGAATGGGGACTAGCTATTATTGTGATTAGTCATCATTTTCTTTATGTTTTTGTTGAAATTCGTTCAACGAACAAGAGTCCTTGAACGCAAAAAGAATATTTAATGAAACAAGATACAAAGAAAGAAATTATACATATACTAAACTAATAGAACAGAACATGGTGTATTTATAGATTTTGGACGGCTTGAACACAACCACCAATCAGAAGGAAGCGCAGCAGACGATTGCGGACGTCTTAGAAGACTACAGTTTTACAGACGAAACGAGACTTACTTTGTGTTTCTTTGCGATTACTTGCATTATATTATTTACAACACTCGCCCTTAATCACAAAGAAACATGCACAATAAAATCATATAAATCAATAAAAATAAGTATACATTAAGAAATTAGAAACGTTCAAGCCATCCACACAATATTTACATTAACATGATATAATCTAATACAATTTTAATCCACATAATGGTAAAAGTTCCTTTAATATAAACTTAGATAAAGATTTTGTAAACATATCAGCAATTTGTAGGTTAGATGAATTATAGTAAACTTTTATATCATGACAATTCAAGATATGTTGAATAAATTTTAATTTAATGTCTATATGTTTTAATCGACCTTTGTTGTTTTCATTTGTTACACACATAATACAAGATTGATTACCTTCAAAAATCATGATTTCTTTAATATCAGTTAATTCCAAAATAATGTTTTTCAACCACAATGCATCTTGAATGGCTTTACTTAGGGCAATAATTTCTGCTTCTGTAGAAGATAAAGCAATACAATTTTGTTTTCGACAAGACCAAGATATTGGACAATTATTAAACATAATTATGTTACCAGAAATGGATTTTCTGTCATTTGGGTTTGCACCCCAGTTAGCATCTGCATAGATATTTAAGCATGAATTTTTATCCACAAACTTTTTATATTCCAGTTTTAAAGTTGAAGTACCATTCAGATATCTCAAAATTCTTTTCAATGCACTCCAAGCACTATCAGTAGGGTGTTCTTGATGTCGACTCAAACAGTTTACAGCATAAAGGATATCAGGACGAGATGTATATGCTAAATAAATTAAAGATCCTATTAGTTCTCGGTACGGTCCACAAAAAGCACTTCCTTTCTCAAAATCAGCTGCTGTTGCTCCTACTTCCATGGGAGTAGAGACTATTTTAGCATCAAACATTTTAAATTTGTTTAATAAATTCAAAATATATGTTTCTTGATCTAGATACAGTCCATCAGGTGTAAATGTAATTTTAATTCCTAAAAATTCAGAAACTGTTCCAGATTTAGACATTTCAAATTCTTTTGATAATAATCCAATTATAATTTTGATTTCACTATCATCAGTACCCGCAATTAATAAATCGTCCACATAAAGTGCCATTAGAATTCTTTCACCTTTTGACTGATGAATAAAAATGCATTGTTCACTATTTAATGGCTTAAAGTTTAATTTGAGATTGAAATTTAAAAATTTTACATACCATTGACGAGGTGACTGCTTAAGTCCGTATAAGCTTTTCTTTAACCGGCACTTCCTGCCACTATTATCATCATATCCTTCTGGTTGATCCATGTAAATAATTTCTTTTAATTCACCATTGAGAAATGCAGTTTTAACATCCAGTGAATAAACTTTTAAATTTTCATGATGAATAATAGTAAACACTATACGTAATGCAGGAATACTGATAACTGGTGAAAATGTTTTATCATAATCCACTCCTTCTATTTGCATAAAACCACGAGCAACAAATCGAGCCTTATATTTTCCATCTCGTTTTACGCGTAGAACCCATTTGCATGAAATTGCACGTGTACCATGTGGTAATTCTTCAAGACACCAAACTTCGTTCTTTTCCATGGACGGCATTTCTTCGTCCATTGCTTTCTTCCAAAGATTCTGTTCTTCCTCTGGCAGAGCAGATAAATCTTTAAACGACAACGAATCTTCAAAAATTACCATTGCTTCATAAACTTCTGGTTCAGGATATTTAACTGGTGGTTTCTTTTGCCTTTGTGGTCTTTCCAAAATTTCTTCTGTAGTAATTGTTTCAGTAATATTTTCTTCACCACCAATTTCTTCAACATCATCTTCATTTTCCGAAATAATGGAATCCACATTCAGAAGATTTTTATCTTCTAAATCCATTTTTCTTTCTTCGTTAAATACAACGTTCCTTGATATCACTATTCTCTTTGGATCTGGATCCATTAAACGATATCCCATAGTCGAATATCCCGCAAATATCATTCTGCTTGACTTCTTATCTAACTTCTTCCTTTGAGAGGGAGGAGCCAACACGTGTGCATCGCATCCAAATACTCGAATGTTTTGAAGATCGGAATCTTTACCATATTTTAATTTATAAGGATTACAGTTTTCTATGGATCTACTAGGAATTCTGATTCTTAGGTATGCAGCAGTTAAAATTGCAAATCCCCAAAATTTCTTGCTAAGTTTTGCTTCAAATATTAAAGCTCACCCTTTTTCTAACAATGTGCGATTGGCACGCTCAGCAACTCCATTTAAAGGTGCTGTGTAAGGAGGAACTGGATCTATTGTAACACCAAATTTAGTAGCACATTTGATGAGTTCACCACAAACATATTCTTTTGCATTATCGCACCTAATTTTCCGTACTGAAGGATTTGCTTTTAAAAAGCATCGTATTTCATTCACAACATCACTTTTTCTTTTCAGCAAACGAACTTCCATAAAACGTGAATAATCATCAATTAATGTCATAAAATAACGCTCACCTGTAGCCATAGGTGGATCAATAGTGCCACAAACATCTGTGGGAATCAATGTCATAGTTTCGGATGTCCTTCGTCTAGGACCTTTTCCTATAGGAAAAACACTTTGTTTGGCAAAAGTACACACTTCACAAAATTTATCAAAGGTAGGCGATCTAAGTTCTTTTAAGGCTTTATTAGAGGAATGTCCAAGTCTTCTGTGTCATAAATCAAAGTTATTTTCTTTCGCAGTAAGGGAAATTTCTTAATTTGGAACAAAGTCACAAATATATTGTCCGCTATCATCACGATAGCCCAAACAAATGTTTTCTTTCTCATTTTCGATGAACACTTTTTTTATTTCTAAAGATAACACTATATCCACCTAATTCAATATTTTTTACAGAAATTAATTCTCCATTGAGTTCAGGAACAAAAAGGACATTTTCTAAAGTTATATCAATTCCATTAAATGTTTTTCCTTTTACACTTCCAATACCTTTCACTTCCAGTGCAGTGGAGCGGGATGCACATCGAATAGTTCCTGTTGACGGTTGAATGAATGAAAACCAATCTTTCTGAGAGCACATATGGGATGTTGCCCCGGAATCAATAATGAACTTTTTCGGACTTCCGAAAGTCAAATTGCTAGCAGCAAAAGATAGAGCAGAAGAATATTTTTCATCAGTCTTAGATTCAGATTTGAATTTACATTCCTTTTTAAAATGACCAACACGACCACAATTATAGCACGTTTTCTTTTTACAGAATTTAGAAGTATGTCCTTTCTTTTTACAATGAAAACATGTGAGTTCTTTTCTCGTAGAAAAAGCCGCAGTATCCACAGTTTGTTTGATAAAACGAATACTTGTTTTATTTCTCGAATCATTCAAAAGAGCTTCAGAGTCTATCAAACGCTGAGTTACAAAATCTAACGATAAATGATCACTCAGTTGATTCTCTAATGCAACCTTAACATTTTCGAATTCTGGAGGGAGAGACATCAAAATATGGACGACAGTATCAATATCACTAACCTCCGCTCCAGACATTCGTAAATCGGCGACAAGTTTTGAAACTTCATCTATGTGCTGGCGCATTGGAACATCTCTGTTTCTCTTAAGTGTAGCAAGATGTATTCTAGTTAGTATTTGGTTTACCGCTCCTTTGCTTTCATAAACAGCATGAATTTTCTCCCATAATTCCTTCTCCGTATTTTCACCACTCATTGATACGAGCACTTGATCACTTAAGAGTGACATGAGTAATGCGTAGGCTTTCTTTCCTTTAACGACTTCTGCTTCCTTATTCACATCGGGCTCCTTAACTAAGTATGTTTCCAGTTCTTTCGCAGACAAAACAGCTTCCACTCGTCGCCACCAAACAGGAAAGTTCTTCCCATCAAATGGATTTACACCATATAAAACCTGCGACGAAGCCATTGCTTATTGATAAATTTATTCTATCAAGCAATAAATTAAAACTAGAAACTGCTTTCAATTTATGACAGTGAAAATTACGCTCTGCTGTTGAAATTCGTTAAACGAACAAGAGTCCATTAATCGCAAAAAGAATATTTAATGAAGCAAGTTACAAAGAAAGAAATTATACATATACTAAACTAATTAAACAGAACATGGTGTATTTATAGATTTTAGACGGCTTGAACACAACCACCAATCAGAAGGAAGCGCAGCAGACGATTGCGGACGTTATAGAAGACTACAGTTTTACAGACGAAACAAGACTTACTTTGTGTTTCTTTGCGATTACTTGCATTATATTATTTACTCCAGTTTTTGGCTGGCTGCGGAAGAAATTGTTTTGACGACTTCTATAATCTCAGATGCTTTTATGAAGTCAACAAGATTTTTAAGTTCAGTAGCAATTTGTTGAGTTTCATTGATGGTGCTTTTGGTTTCTTCAGTGGCTTTTAATATTTCTTCATTTCTGACTGCAGCTGCGTAGCTTTTACCTATGAAGGTTCTAAGTTGATAAGCTTTGTTGTTAGATGTGCTGGTTTCAGTATAAGATTTGGTTTCCAATTTTGGATATTTGGGACAACCTCTATGATTAGAAGGATGTTCTCCTCCGCAGTTGGCACATGTTGCGGGTAATTCTTTCGATTTTGTGCATTGATAGCTGAGATGTTCGCCAGCACATTTTAAACATTTTGGGGTATGTCTGCATGATGATTGTACGTGATGAAAATTTTGACATCTATAGCACTGAGTTACACCACGTTTTCCTCTGTAAGCTTCTATCTTAACTGTCATGTTTTGTATGTATTTTCTATCATACATAGTTTTTGAATATTTAGTTGGTGGCAATCTTATAAGGAACATAGGCAATTTATGTAAAATACCATCATATTTTTTGGTGCATTGAGTTACATTTAGAACTGTGTAACCATCTTGTTGGAGATCTTCAATAATATCTGAAATTTCTGTATCTTCAGGTAAACTTCTAGCAACAACTTTAAGATTTTTATCTGAAAGAAGGATGAAGGTATGAAAGTTTATTTTAAGATCATCAAATTTTGCAATGATAGCTCTGTGTGCTGGTGAATCAGGTACTTTAATATTGATAGTGTCTCCTGAAAGTTTCACAATATATCCAGTAATTTTCAAATCATCAATTAACTTTTTCAATTGTTTTCAATTGTATTTAGGATCTTTAACAATTATTAGGGGGATTCTAGATTTTTGTAAACTTGCAAGTTGGAAATTATTCATTATTAGAAGTTTCTTTGAAAGTGGGCGTATGCTTTGCGTTAATAGTATTTTGTTCCTTTGAAATTTCTCTATTGCTGTTAAACAGGCGTGGTTGGTAGTTACGTTTTTTGAATTTTCAAGTTGTTTGTGGGCGGGGCTTAAATGGGTGTTTTCATTATTTCCTTTCTCAATGATTTTAACTTTATTAGGTTTATTTGCAGTATTTAAAGTACTTCTTCCATTGGTTTCTTCATTGAGAGGTCGTTTTCCTTTGTTTTTAGCTTGAATTTCAGCAGTAGAATCGAGATAAACTTCATTTTGAAGCAGAACAAAGGAATTCGAAGTCTTTGTCGTGGCGCCATCTGTCGATGCGAATGAGAGTTCAAAAGAGTCATTCGATGAAGACAAAGGATTTATTTGTTTTAATTCTTTTGATAATTTCTGTTTTTCTTTGAACTTTTTGTGATTTTTGAGTTCTTGAATTGAGATTAGCAAAAGCCATGAATATGGTTGAAAGTCATTCCGTTCCTCATCATCAAATTCATTAGTATCTTGCAAATCTTTCATCATATTTCCAAGTTCTTCGATTTTATTTTTAAAGCTTGTTATAAATGATTTGGCAAGGCTTTTTCGAGTAGAGATGTTATCACAAGACGGGAAATCTCTCTGCTGTGACTTACTGCCTGAATTTTTGCATGTAGTTCCAGTATCCATTTCTTCAACACTTCCATTTCCCATTTCCAAATCCATTGTCATCTTCATGTTGTTCATTGTTTGTGTTGAACCTATCCATGTTGCCCAGAATTGTGCAGCTGGGCGAGGCAGCCAAGTCCCCCGGTCCTAAAACACGCTCTGAAAAGAGCGTACCAGCAGGGTTAACTGTCTCCTGTGTTTTATTTATTTTTGAGTTCTTTTCTAGCGGAAAAACACTGAGATAACACAAAGGTTATCTCTAGATCAGAGTAGCAGTAGTTGGCTCAGAACAGATGTGTAATACGTCTTCCCCAACCGAGGCAGCTCTCGATGTTGTTGTTTCAGTTGAGATCCTGACTACGCCACTTTATTACAATTCTCATTGGTTTAAAATAGATGACGTCAGATAACGTTTCATCCACGTCAAATCATATTGGGACTGCATTGTAACTCCCAATTTGTCGAAGAATTTTCTGCATACTTTCAAATCACATTCTTCGAGCGGCAGAAAACAGACTAGGTTCGCTATCGAATGTCTGAGAATAGTATCCTAAGTTCACTTCATTAATAAACGATTTCTAAATTATAATTTAAAATTTTATTAAATTATAGAATACTAAATTAATAATTGCAATATTTGTAAGCAATCTCTTTTGAAACATAAGACTGTTGCGTTACGCTAACATTAGAAATTTTCTATTAATTTTTTTAAATAATTTGATACGTTTGTAAAATTTTATAATGAAACAATTGGTGTTTTAATACGTTAAAAAATATTTTTGTTGTTTTGTTTCCATTTGGTGTGCATGAGAAAGGGCAAATAAGTAGAACACCAGACAGGAACTGGATTGTGCGCTGCTTTATTATTCGAAATGGGGATCCATTACTGGCTGAAAGTCCTAATTTTTCTATAGTTTTACATTTATCTCTTATTCGGGAATCGAACCCGAACCCATTCCGCAATTGCGAGATTCATAACTACCATACTATGGTTCTGTTCTTTGCAATGCATGCTCTCTGCTAAAATACTACGAAGTTTTACAAAGAAACATGCAGAAAATATCCTCTGTTTAAGGATTCATGCTTTGTAACTGTTCCTGTGGGGGATCAAAATACTGAGAAACGCTTTTATCTCACTGAATATTATGACAAAGTAATCTCAGAAAGGGATTCTTTATTTTTGAGCATTTGAAGAGCATTTGATGCTGAAACGTAAATTTCGCGTTGTTATATAGTGATAAAGGGAAAGCCGTCTTTTTTTTTTTGTTTGAAACAATTGTATTTCACTTTATAATCATAGGTTGCTTATTATTTTTCTTAATTTTCTGCTTTCAAACTATAAATACAGTCATCTATACTTGAGAAATTGTTATAAAAATGTAATTATTAATTGATAGTATAAAGTTTACATAAATTTTATTTACTGTTGAACTGTTATTTACCATTATATATAGAATATAATATTTTTGGGAAAAAAATTTTGTCGATTCAGATATACAAAATATATAGCTTCATTCATTTTTTGAGGTCTGTATAAAGCGAAATCAGAACAAATTAAGCCAATAAATTACTTACATTTATTAAATTGTAATTTTTTATGCTTGAAAATTTTAGAAATTGGCAAAATAAATCAATGGAAACATATTGTACAGTATCTATTTTAAAAATAAATATTTAAAAAAAAAATCAAAGTAATTCTTTTAAAAAACAAATAGGCATCCGTGTATGCTTATCTTTAGGTTCTATGGATGCACTTTAAGAATATCACAGTATTGATCTGAAAAACAAAACAAACACACAAGCTGTTATCTCTAAATCACTTTCTCTACAGTTTCATAAGAAAACATCAATTTGAATTCAGACATTCTTACTGATTCATTTATATCCCCAACAAGAAAAATATCTAGTAAAATGGCATTTTGCTTTTAGTTTATCTTTCGAAAGAAAAAACCTTTTTAATACGACAAATGTAAAAAATAAGAAAAAATACTTCATATCTAAAGACACTATCATAAAACAAAATATTTCATCTAATATTTCTCGCTATTAAAATTTTCATGTTGCAGAAAATATTATTTTAATTCAAAATGTAAATTTTTTTATATTATACAAAAATTTATTATTTAATATGTATGAGAATATGATACTTTATAATCTTATAAAAACATTAAGTAAGTCTCAAAAATAATTTGCTAGTTTTGATATTGTTGTTCGTTTACTTTTTCTTAAGACTAATTAAACTTGAATACATAGCTTAAAGAGAAATGCAAATTTTTTAAATGTATGATACTTAAATGTATGATGTTTAAAACGTGACATGGAATTAAGCATATAAACTGTTATTCTTAAGCTAGAGTTCAAATTTGTGCAATATACTTAAAATTTAGAGTTCCAATTTAAAAGTAAAAGATATTTTTATAATAGTTTTAAACTGATTATGTTTATATTCTTCTATTACCTTTTTTATTAAAATCTTTACCATTATTTCGAAGTCTTTTTCTGTAATCATACATCGTACACTTTACGCAAAGAGAAAGAGAGAGAATATATAAACAAGTTATACCACCACATCATTATAGATTTTTTCAAAATGTTATTCAGTGAAACCCAACTCATCTGAATTACCCATTTCTTAAATTACCATTAAGAAAATTCAAAGGAAAATTAGGATTACCATTAGGAAAATTCCATTTTTAAAATGCAGAAAATTTATAAATTTATTTTCATTAGCACAGATTTCTCTTCGATTTTATTTTACAGGTTCATTTTACTTATAGTTGAAATGTTAACATTACATGTTGGCTAAATATTGAATTTTCTCGTATATTTAAGCCATTTTTATCCAATGTGTGTGTGGATAGGGACCACACAAAAGAAAACGTTAAAAAAATTGCACAACACGAGTTTTTGCAACACAAAAGTATTTTTATGCAATGAATGGGAAACGCATAAAAAAAAGGCTCGCGTAAAAAATAACTCAAAACCTTACGAAATAACCAGGAATTGTTTTTATGACACGAAGGGTTCTACAAACGAGGCTTGTACATTCAGGATAGTGATACCCGGGTAAAACAAAACAGAAAGGCGAACTAAACGAAAGTAAAGCAAGTATTTTAAATGAAACATAAATATTAAAATAAGAAAAAATTATATCGGCCAGTACTAAATTGAGAGCTTGAAAAAGCACTGGGTATATAAATCTAATTTTTATTGGAGTAATAATACATATGTAATGGAATTGGCTGACGTAATGTGATGAAATACGTATGAAAAAACTAAATAGTTTAATTAATCATTTCATTTTTTATTGATAATTTCGTCAGTTATGTTCCAATTTGACTGAAATTTTCATGTATAAAAATCGCATAAATAAAGAATTGCATAAAGTGGGAATGTATATTAAAGAAAATAGTGTATTTATAGTTTTTGTTGCTCCGCCAGCATACGTACCTGTATCCGGCCCTGAGTTGGTCTCTATCAGTCAGATAGAAGCAGCCGGGTGAAAGCTTCGTCATTTTGAAGCAGGGACCTCTCAGAATACTCCAATACTTGGCCTGCCGCCCCCAGAGGTATCATTTCACTTGGAAAACATTGTGACCACTCCAGGTTTCCCGTGCCACAACCGCCTTTAGCGAATACGACGGATCCTCGGTTGGCCAGGATTCGAACTCACTACCTTCAGTTAATGAGCACGACGTCCTAACCAATCAGGCCAAAGTGTATGTATAGTAGTGGTTGTTGCACCAGTATGCTTCCCTGTACCTCCCCGAGTTGGGCTCTACTTGTGTATTTATTGTGAGATTTCAAATAGAATTTATTCTGAGTTCAATAAACTTGAAAAAGTGTAATGTCAATTATTAACTGAGCATTAATAATTTAACAGCAATGACAATTTCTCAAAATAGATAGTATTTCTTATAATAAAAGCTGTATGGAAATATAAAATTAGCAATTTTTAAGAAGTAATTCTGTAGGAATCATAATGTGTACTTGTGAAAATAATGCATCACAATTTATAAATAGAAAATTTTTAGGTTTATAAAAATTTTTTCCTCAATTTCTTTCTTTCTTCATGCTTTTAATTAAAGAAATTCCACCCCAGAAAAATCAGCGTGCATAAATTTCAAACAAACAATCTGATTTCCTAATATAGCAAAAGTTAATAAAAATGTAATTAATAATATATATAATAAAAAATGTTAAAAAAATATAATTCCATAAAAATGTCAATGACGTTTTCAAAGAAGATGTATGTTCTCAACATTTATTTGATATATATATATCTTAAGGAGAAAAATCTTCTCCAAACAACAACTTTTCCCCTACAGTCAAAAACTCAGCATCAAAGTTTACTTTTAATATAAAATTCAGTTCAATCAAAACCATCTGTTCAAATCAATTCGTATTTTAAATTTTATCCATAAAATTCTAGATTATATGTTCAGTCCCATTAGTTCGACAACAACAAATGTCGCAAAAATCAAATTCGTAAATATTTGATATTATAAAATGTATTCATAAAAATTCCGAACTATACGCATTTTAATATTTTAAACATACAATATAAATTAAATTTTATTTCAAATTTCAATTCAGATTATAAAATAAATGAAACATTGAATTACACGAGCACAAAAATATCGAGAAAATGTTAAATTTATTTTACATATTTTGAAATCCTTTGTACAATTGACGAGAATAAATCAAAATTAAAAGTTAAAATTTTAAGCACTTCTATGATCTAGTATAACGCGTTAAAGTTCTACGTGAAAGTAAAATTAAATTTATTGACAACTCTTTTGTGCAATTTCCTAGTGAATATTTGAGTCTGCGATTTGATTTGGTAAAAGATAGAAAATTTGAAAATATTGAAGATTTATTTTCTACCTAATTTAATGTAACAATAAAATATTGTACTTTTAAATATGATTATGGGTTTATTTATACGTTTGATTTTGTCGCAAGTTTTGTTATTCTAACACTTTGATGAGGAAAATATTTTTCTTTTAAATTGAGCTTACAAAGTTTCAAACTCATTTCCTATTTTATTGAGTCCTATAAAGCAGGTAATTTAATGTATATGTGTGTACACATGGACATACATGAAGTGTGTATGTGTACACTATGGTAGAGTTTTACAGGGCTGTTAATAATTCTTTAACAGTATTTGCTGCATTAATTTATAAATATATTTTATGGCGTTTAATTATTACACAAATATCCTAGATTACAGAGGAATTTATAAGTTGCTAATTTTTGCAAACAAAGGAGGATTGAAATCTAATTCATACTCCAAAAGTTTTGTAAAAAGTACAAAAACTGTATAACCTAAGTCAAAAGTTCTGACTGGAAGCTCT
Organism: Latrodectus hesperus; assembly: GCA_037975125.1. Lineage (NCBI taxonomy): Eukaryota > Metazoa > Arthropoda > Arachnida > Araneae > Theridiidae > Latrodectus > Latrodectus hesperus. Next base: position 50,633,652 of record CM075855.1, read on the forward strand.
GAAAATCAGAGCTTCCAGTCAGATTTTCAAGCATTTCAAAAATTACGAATATTTTATTCAATTTCGTTTTTCATTTACAAAATGCTTAAAAATATATATTGTTCCAACTGTAAAATTATCCGATGTATATATATATATATATATATATATATATATATATATATATATATATATATATATATATATATATATATATGCAGCAAAGTGGCACGAACTTCCACTTTTAAATTCGCAAAAAAAAAAAAAAAAAAAAAATTGAAATGTTAAATGTAAAAATCTTTTATTTACCATGTTTCTGTGTTAAAAATTTAACTGTTAATGGGAAGCATTAAATCTGTTTATAAGATTTTTTCTACAGAAAAATTCCTATTTGAATCTTTTATTGCACAAAAAATTATTGAAATATGGACCTGTGGAAAAATATAGAAACTGTGATTGTGATGATGAAAAAGTGATTAGAAGCTTCAAACCTTAGTACCTGAAAAATAATTACGTACCTAAATTAATATTTTCATTTGCTTATGAACTTAATTATTTTTCAAAACGGTTATTTGAAAAATTTATTTGCTCAAAAATTACATAGAATTTTTATAATTTTACTTTCATTACAAGTTTTTCATGAAAAAGTTCTTCACCCGGGTTAATTTTATTCATTTCTTTATTTAGATAAAGTGTTCAACTAATTAAAAAATGATTCATATAATCCAATACTTTGTATTTTTAGAATTTGAAAATCATCTTTCTGTAAAATCTTGAATATATATTAGTAGTTTTATATTTAAGATTCATTCGTTGTTAAAATGATTTTCAGACATTAAGTAGAATTTTTTTGGTACTATTGAAATTAATTATTTATTTACATTTAGATAATTAAAAAAACCTTCTTTATGATTGCTTCAAATAAACCTATAAATGCAGTGTAACAATAATTAATATTAATTGAAGATTCCTAATTAAGCAACTAATTGTAAATTTAAGAAATTAAACACTTTCCGCACAATATTAATATTTTCAAGCATTTCAATTGGTAATTTTTTCTGACCAAAAATCAAAAGGAATTTACAGCATATAACTCCATTTTGTAGAATCGTGATAGCGATGAAAATATTTAGTATCACTTTTCATGAATTATTATTAAATGTCAGCTGCAATGAATTTGGCGTCATACACACTAGTTAGTTATAAATTGCTGCACAGTTTATAAGTTTAAGAAATTTTAATTCAATTTCTTTTTAACAAATATTATTTAATAACTAATATTAATAAAATCAAATGATATTAATTTTATGAGTGATTCAGAAACAAAATTTACTGTGATAAAAAAGGGAAAAAAATTTTTTATAAGAACTTATAACAAATAAATTGCATGAATGCAAATAATAAATTTTGGATATAAAAACAAAATGAATTATTCAAATATATAATTTATGTATCATTTAGCTACGATAATTATTTTATGCAGAAGCATATTTTACACTCCAAATATATAGTAATGTAAAGTTATAACAAGTAAAGATATGGTATGGCATAAGTTTGACAATTTTCTTTTCATAAATTTTTAGACCATTTTTAATGCACACATAGAATTTACATATTAACAAAATAGAGAGATATCTGTACATATTTATCACATCAGTATTTATCATCATTTTATGTGCGTTTTTTAATTTAATATTTACATTTACCAATTCATTTTTCATTGGTTGTATCTTTATCCAGTGATAATAAGATTATTGCTTTCTCTTTTAATATGCATTATATAAAAGATTATGGAGTTAAGTTGTAGATTAAAGTTATTTTTAAACTAACATTTGTTTGTTTTTTTATTTAATATGGAAATTTTAATATTAATAATTGATGTGTATCAAAAAATACATATAAAGAAATACATTTCAAATAACTTTATTTTCTCCATCAACATATATAATTACAGCTAAATACATCATGAATGCATACAATGTTAAATTCTCAAATAACACAGATGAAAATGTTATTGAAAGAAATTCTCTCCTTGCATTTAGTCAGTTAAAATCTGACCTAGTGGTTTAAAATCCATGTTTATCATGTGCGTACATAATTGATAAGACGAAAGAATTTACATAGTTGGATAAAAACTTAAAGTTAACTTGTAATTAGAGTTGTCAATGACCCTCAGCCTAAATTTTAATAAAATTGTTTGAATACTATAAGAAAAGTTAAAAATCTCTAAAGTGCAAAATTAACTTAAAAATTGAACGACTTAAAATAAAGAGATAAGTAACTAAACCCTAACATTTTTTCTAGAAGTAAACAGCAATCATAAGTTAGAGTGGTAACGCGATTAACGATTATTCCAACTCATAAATGACATCTTATCAGTCTTAGATGCACTCTTCTTCATACCAAAATCATACTCGTTATCATCATCTTTCTTGTATAAGCTTTTCAATGCCTTTTTGCTGTTCAGATCAAGCTGACCATCAAAATAGAAGGAATTTATATGATTCAGGAGCCTATCAACCTTTTCAGGGAAATCTTGGATCTTGTCATCATTGGGTCCCAGCTTCGTGATTCCAAATATCGGTTTAACATCATTGTCAAAATCATCATCTTTAGGTTTATCATCGTCAAATATAAAGAAGAAACCTTTTAATTTTTTCCACATGAAATCAACAATCTCATAATCATTGGCCTGTTTGCCGATGTCCTCTTTGACATCCTGGAAGGAGCTCAAAATAAGGGTGACGAAAATATTCAACAAAATTATTGTAGTTACCAAACAGAAGACGAAGAAAGACAGGGGACCAAGTATTGGAGCAGCCAAGCATATAGCATCAAAATCGAATCCACCACCGTTCATGATAGCGAAGGTAGATTCTGCAGCAGTTACGAAAGAAGAGAACTCTCGCATAGTGATGCCAAACACTAAATAGAAAAACTGTACAAATGCTAAGTAGATGCAGCCAAACACTACAAAGAATGATTTAAGATCTTTTGCACACATAGCTAAGGTACTGTACAGAATTCCCATCCTCTTATTGAATCTCAAGATCTTAATGAATTTTAAAATGGCAATGAACATTAAGAATGCCATTAGGAAACCAAAAACCTCATCAACTGAGGCAACGTATTGCATTTTAATATAACCATTTCCATGTGTTCTCTCAAATGTATTTAAAATTTTATTTGTGATTTTCATTCGGTAGGAATAAAATGTAATGGCACTTATGGACAGGCAAATTACAGCAACTTCAGCCCAATTCCAATAAGACTTAAAATAATCTTTTCCTTCCAATCTAAATTTTTTCCATTCTCGAATCAAAAAATACAAGGTATAAATTACATATCCTAATTCACAAGCCAACACAAAAGCTCCAAATCCTTGATGATATCTCATTAATCTAATTACTTCAAGACGGTAAAATGGAACAACACCCCCACCAGGTAGAAACTCTGCAACTATGGTCATTACACCAAATAAGTTTACTTGAGCATTATAAGCAGAAAATTCTGCAAAGACAGCTCTGGTTCGAGAATCAATCCAATCACTTTTTTCCAAGCGGAACATTTCTTCTTTCAGTTTTTCATGTGTACCACGCAATGGGAAAACATAGCCTCCTCCCCCATAAACATCTCGAATTGCCCAAAACGGTAAACCATTTAGTTCTTTAGAGGTTCGATAACGATATTCATCATTGGTATCATTTTGAGCTTCTACTTTCCATCCTGGTTCATAACTCTTTTTATCTTCATAAATAATATTCGAATGAGAGCGGCAAACATCTGTAAGACTTCTTACTCGCTTATCAACATTGCAGGACCCTAAAAGGAGACAATAAATTATTTAATTAATGCAATAGTAAAAAGATGGACACATCATTTGCATTATATTTATTTATTTATTAAAACCTTAGTTATACCTACAATTTTAAAAATGTACTGCAAAAGCTTAAAACTTATTACAATATATATGTAAAGAAATATTTCAGAAAAATTACATTAAACATTTTTTAAAAATGCATATATGTAAAAAAAGTCGTTTTAAATTAAAAGTCAAAATGTAATAGTAAAATAATCTTGAAATGCAATGTTAAACGAATTATAAAATATCATATTTGTGAAGTAAATATATATATTGCTGAGAGAGTTATGAAATAATGACTACTTATTAATTTACACATAAAATCTAAACATTGGCCTGCCTGTAAGACAGTTTATATATATTTCAGTTAATTTTTTAATATAGAATAGGTATTATTTCTAATTGTTTTGTCAGGAATTAATTTATGAACCTCAGAATATGTAATAAATAAAACAGCAAGGAATTTAGAAGTAACAACCTAATAAAATTGAATTACATTATAATAATGAAGTCTTTGATATAATATTCAATAGTTTCGTAGGGGAGACCTTCGATTGTCTTAAGCAAAAAACTCTCGATGCCATTTTCCTTATTCTGCAATTATATCTAAGTTAATGATAGATTATAACTGAAATCAATGGTTAAAAATAAAGAGTGATTGGAAAATAGAAGGTTTGGATAGTGTGTGTGGGTGTGCATGCCGAATCTTAAAGTTCACAGTGTGTTATTTTGGCTGAATGCTTTCATATTTTTATAAATTTCATTTAGAGAACAATGCTAGGTATCAAGTGTTCAAAATGTAGTAATTTTCAATTATAAAGCTGTACATTTATAGCACAACTAAGCGCAATAAACTTGAGATCTCCTTTGAAATTCTACCAAGCATATAATATGAGTTTACTTTCAAAACCGTCAGATTTTGAGAGATATTATTAGTTTTCCCACATTTGAATCATGAAAAATATGTATTTTTCACACTGTCCAGAAGTTTGTTCTTATAAGTCAAAAGTTGTTTCCAATAAATTGATAAAATAATTTGTCAATTTATTGGAAACTTCTGAACAGTACATATTCATCAACCTACATTGCTGTAAAAGTTTAAGTGATGATACTTTGAAAGTATTAAGTTTTATGAGGAAGATATAAATGCTAAAATTTTGTTAGCATTCATTTGCTAGACAGATTGATGACAAGATCTTGATTTAACTTTAACTTCCTATAAATATAAATTAGCTTCCTAAAAATATTAGTCATTAACAGAATCAGGACCTTCCATGAAATTAAACTTTTACTTATTGCTTTTGCATTTATAAAAAAATATATAAAAAAATCAAATGATTAGCTGATTCACGAGCGCCCATTTTTAGCTTGCTGAAACACAAACCTAAATTAATCAATTTTGTAATATGTAAATACCAAATCGAAATAATTTTATTAAACTAGAATTTCTAAAAGCAAAGGACACACATAAAAGTTGTATAAAAAATTTATTAAATTAATCTAAAACATATCTAACTATATGAAATATATATTGTTCAAATAATTTGATAATGTTTATTTTTTGAAAAAAGTCATCTTTATTTAATAGTACATGATTTATATCAGGATATGAACTCCACAAAATATTGAAAGATGGTGAAATCAGATAATATGCACGACAGATGGAATATGTTAGTTCATTCGAATTAGATTCTAAGAAATCAAGATTTCCTTCCAACAAATCTAGGTCACTTTAAATTTATCCCAAGATCTAGGAATAAGATCTGGGAACAGGATTTGATATGGGTATACTATAACTAACAATCTTAGAATTCCTTCAGAGAATCAAAGAGAATGCCAACATGTGGTGGGATATTTTATCTTCCTAAAAGGAATTGTCAACAATTGGATGAGTTTTCACATGTAACAGATTGAACTAGGTAAGTAATATTTACATAAAAACTATTTTAATGCAAAGCTATATGTGTTTGGATTAAAATAATATTGTAAATGAGAAGTAAGTAATCTAGAAATTAATTTTTCAAATTATGATACAGCAGCGATTAGCTTGCAAAATTTGTAGTTTGGTATTTAGGATCCCAAAGTTTCTGCTCTTTCTTATAAGTTTCTACATTCTATCTTTAAAATACAACTATTTTTGTTTCCATGCCCTAACAAGCAGAAAATACTTGATAACTTGTCCTTTTTCCATTACCCAATCTATTGAACAATTGCTAAATAATACACTAAAATATCCTTTAATTTACCTTAATGAATTATTTTCTCTTATAGAACCTATGTATTTTTCTCGATCATCAGAAGCGAGATTGATGCGCTTTATTCCAACAACACTTCTGAGCTTTATGAAAAGTTTTCGGAATTTGCTTTATAACTTTTTATTTTCAATGACGAGGAAAGAAAAAAACAATCAAGCAGAATAAAAGACAGAAATATTTTCACCAGAAGCTCTCGCGCACGCCAATATTAAGCAGTCTCAGAGTTACCTTCATTTAGTGAAATACAGCGATGGAGATGGTTAGGATTAATGAATTCTTTAGAACCATATAATCGATAAGCAGGATGGTCATAGATACCTAGGTGATATAAGTGTTCACCCAGGCAGTCGTGACCTGTTATGAGACGAAAGAATGTTACAGAATCTCGACCAGGTTTGTCTGGTATTCCCTCTATATCCGCCTCATTCCAGATCTTGTTTTTTATCCTTTCTCATAGCCAAGAGGAGTTATTAATTTTTATTACTCATTTTATATATAGATTCACTGTATCCTCTATGAGATCTATAGATCCTCTATGAGGCAACTGTTGAATGAGGGGGATGTTGTTTTCGATCTAATTGTGCGACATGGTCTCTTAAACTCAGTTTAGTTTATCTAAGTCAAGAGGGATAAGTAAAAACAATAATAATTTCATGGAATGATAATACAGCCTACAACAGTGTGGCTGAATTATCTAGCATAGGCACGAGGTCGCATGCCAGAGTGGTTGACTACTCTACCACGTAAAGTGTTGCCTAGGGTACATCACGAGGAGTTAGGTTTACGGTGTACCGACCCCTGCTTTATATCATGATGATATAGATTTTTGTGATCGTCTGATAGAACAGTTGATTTCTAATAACTGGCTCCAACTATTAAATACCGACTAGAAAACTTATTAGACAGAGGTTTGCTTTTGAAATATTTTGTTATTCGGCTACTATGTACTGTATTTCCCATTTGAATTGATTTAGGAGCTTGGTGTAGGTAGAAAGGGTTTCAAATTTTTATATCAATTTTATGTCATAAAATTGGCACAAACGAAGTAATGACTGTAATCAGCAACATCTAACTGACAGAAATGACGTATGAAAATTTCTAAAACATTTAATTAGAAAAATTAAACAATGAGGAAAAAAATGGTATAAATTATTCCAAAAATAAATTTACTCATCTAAAAATATTTAAGATAAGCCAGTTAAATATGAAACTTACTTTCTTTTATTCGTACTTGTCTTAATATACCATATCCCATAATTCTGTTCACTCGATCACTCAAAAAACCTCTTAATCCAAAAGGTTGATCACCATTATACCATTTTCCAACAATCAGTTCAGGAATTAAAACTTCTCTCGTCCATTTGTAAAAATCTGCTGTAGTTGTTATCTAGATTATTTGTAATGGGAAAATGAAGAGTTAATCTCAAAATTAATTATTTTCATTATTAGACAAAAAGTTAAACATGCATCTAAATAAGACTACAAAAAATTAATTCCTCATAAAAATTGTTAAAAATATGAAATATAATCTAAATTATGTACTCACTGCCATAAAATCATGATTCGAATTCCCTTCTCTAATAAAAGTGTCTTTTAAATTTTGCCTCATGTAATATGCACTTGGGTCCCTATTACCATAACTGAGAATTGTTAAAATCCAGATAAAGAAAGCATACGATAAGATTTCTTTGATTATAGCAGTCATCTGAAGTTCTTTCATACGTTCTAACTTTGCTCTTTCCATCTTCTCCATGTCTGCTGGTTTATAAAGTAGTTTCTGCTTTTCGGATTTAGTGTCTGGATCTATCAAAATAAATCACTATTAATTAATATTTCTGAAAAATCATAATCAACTTTATGATTTATTTTAATTCAGTAAACTAGAACTAAAAGCAGATTCTTTAAAAAAATCAGGTATTCATTATAACAGAATGATACCTTTGTGTAACCATTCTTCATCAGCAGCTAGTTCTGGAGGCTCTTCATCTTCATCTTCCTCATCTTCTGTATCAACAGTTTTAAAAATAGCAGAAAAGAACATAGCCACAAGGAAAACCTACATAAAATAAAAATATTTTTAATTAGCTTTCAACCTATATATAATTATGAGTAACAGCAAAATTTCAAAATGCATAAATACGTAACGACTTCAAAATATTAGTAATTAAAGAAAATTTTCTTAGTGACTATATGAGCTTCATCTTTCTTAAGGAATACCATTTTCGAAATCATAGACTATGTTAACAGGTCTCATGAGTTTCCTTATCTCTAATAGATAGAAAATTCAGCTAATTTTATTTATTTATTTATTACTATTGAAAAACTATTTTTCCTAACAAAAAATCAAATGCCAAACAATTAAAAAATATATTTTTGTGTTTATGCACAATGCTTTAACTTAAATTAATTAAGCTCTATAAAGGTTTTCTGGTACAAAATGGCATTTCATTTTAGGTTTTAAAATGTTTTTGAAATCCTAAAACTATTGAGTAACATAGACATGTATGTCACCTAATTACTAAATTATTCCAATTCTATAGTATAATATGTTTAGTATCAAGGAGGGGAAAATGAAATTTCACAAATGTTCGTAGAAAGATTCATTGCTGCGAGAGAGTAAAAATATTTAACATTATGTAATCATATTGATAAGTTACAATGTACATAAAAAGTTCAATATTTAATGAAATTTTTCAATTTTTTTTTATTTAAATAATGAAATGATAAAAAAAAACATTATTGGTACTTTAATTTACCATATTAAAACTTATAATATATACTTTAAAAATGTTCCTTTTTCTCATAAATAATAAATATAAACAATAAATGGTTATTATTGAATATGATAACTAGTTATGATGACATATAATAGCACCTTTAAAAAATTATTTTTAACTTTTGTATCATGTATTGGCTTATTTTCATACAATTGTACTTTTTATATACATATAATTCTTTATAATTAAACACATTTAAAATATTTACATAAACAAATGCAGTAACTACATTTCTACAACTGCTAGAGAATTAGGTTATTAGTTAGTGATTGAACAGTCAAAAAATGAATGTGTCAACTATTTTGTAAATTTATGCATTTAATCACTTTATCACTTTATTTAAAAACATTTAAAGTAGTATGAAACAAAGCTCAGATTTAGTGCACAAGTAGGTTTTCACAACATACTGAGCAGACTCACCCATTTTTAGCAGTTTTAAAATTTTAAGAAAAATTATAAAACATTTGATAAAAAAAATATCAACATAAAATCTTAGATTAAAATATTTTTCAAACGAAATATATTATGATATCATTTTAATTTTAGTGGTATGTCATACAAGAAAATTTATTAATTTCAAATTGAATTGTTAATTTATGAAAATTTTTGTTCACATAAAAACTTTTCTGAATAGGGGCAAAATAATTAATATAATTTAAAGAGGACTTTGAATTGATAAAATGTTCACAAGTCGGCAATTACTAATGTCCGACAAAAATTTTCTTTCAAAAGAATCACATTTCAAACACTTCAATAACATTGTATTTACAAAGATTTATATATATATATATATTAAAAAATCACAGCTATATATTAAATATTATTTACCTTTATTGGTTGAGTTATAAGAATTGAACTGAAGAAGGATATCAAAAGTGATGTGATCCATTTCTTGGTTTTTTCATCACCAAACTGTACACCATATGCCCATAGGAAGAAACAAGAGACAACAATGCTTGCAACTGCAAGAATCCATGCAATAATACGACACCACCAAGGAAACAAAAACTTCTTCTTTTTCTTTTGCTTTTGCAGTCCAAAACGATTTTCACGTCGTGATTCATCTTCTTGAGAAATATCATCCAAAATTAATGTTGTTCCTGAAAGAGCTGAGCTTGGTCTGGAAAATGTGGACATTTTCTTTTTTGCAGCTTCTGCAAATAAAATGTAAGTTTTTAAAATGAGTATGTCATTTTAAAAATATTGCTATACTAGATTATTATTTTCTTAAATTTTTTGCTGGCTAAATTTAAATTTTTTTCAACAGAATGGCATGCAATGTTAGATTTTTCTCTGCATTTATAAATATATTTGGAATTGTTTTACAAATAAAAATATTTTTTTATTTCAGGAAAAAACGTAAAATGTAAGAATAACTAAATTAACAGTTACATATTTAAAAATATAAGAATTCATCAAAGATTCTCTGTTTTCATTCATAGTCTATAATACCAAAATTTTATATAAAGAAAACAAATCACAGTAAAATATCTTTCATTGAATTCTTTAATCAATAAACATATGAAATAATATCATTATGATAGCCAAAATATTTAAGCCATTTTTATTACTGAAATTCATTAATTATAAATGAATTGAAACAATTATGCATAGATTTGTTTTTTAAAAAAATATATCTTACGTTGTTTTTTTATTGCATCAGTGATATGAGACGGTCTTAACTTGCGTAGACGTGATTTTCTGAACAAAGTTATCATCAGGAATGTCGGAGGAAATACAATGAAATTAGCCATCACACCAACTCCAATCTACAAAAATCATTTTTTTAAAATTTATATTAGAATTTAATTTTATGCATGGAATATAACTATAACTAAAATATACGTTTTTAAAATTCTGTTTTAAAATAAAACTGATATACAGTCAAAATGTCATAAGAGGTCATTTTTTAAAATTTATTTTGCGATCTCTGAATTTCTTATTTTCTTGCAATTTATAAAGTGTACAAAAATCCTTTTAAATAGTAATTTTTTAGAAATCTTTTTTAATCTTTTAGATTTACTTTAAAAAATTAAATTGTTAATAATTAAATTTTCATTTTGATAGCTAAAATCATAATTTTCAAAATTTTTTGCTTTAACAACAAAAACAATGATATAAGTATATGAGAAAAAATATAAGTAAATTATCTTCCTTTTGATGAAAGTGTAAGACCATTTTTTATATTGTCATTAATTACTAAACTTTTCCATATAAGTTACTTATTAAAATGTAATTGGAATAAGCTTTTGCATAAAATTATTAAATTCATAAAAATTTAAAATTTATTATTATATTGGAAAATTTTTAAATTTTCTATTTAAAGATCAATATATAGTATATGCATTATTAATACTTTCCCTAAATTTTATATCAACTATTTCATTAGATATAGAAATGGATGACTTTCTCTTTTTTTTTTTGAAAATCTAAAGAATTCTGTAAAAAATAAGCATAAATAAGAGCTCAACTAATGTGACATTCTTCAGAGTTTGAATGTCGGCAAAAAATACACAAACCCTAGACGGATTTAACTTGATTCAATGACCTGAATCAGTGAAATAAAATGAAAAAAAAATTATTATTAAGGATAACACATATTAACTACTTATAATATCAATTTATGACTTTGCAAAAACAAGTGTAGATTAAAAATGTATCAAATTGAGACACTTAGTTCTTTACAGATTTACAAATTTTAATCAATGACTTATAAAAAAAGTAAATATTTATAATAGAAGGTAGAAAAAGTTTTATTTACTTGTTCAGGGCTAAGTGAAAGGGGTCCTACGCTGAATGCTGATCCACTTGGTTTTGATGGTACTCTTCCATACCACATAGCATTTACCAGCATTGAAAGAAACAGCATAGCAAAACAGCATGTAACTCTTTGAGCTCTAGTAAATCTACTCTTTGGGGGTCTCATGAAAATTGAAAACCAAAGGTGGCCATCAGACAAATTCTTTTGTGTTTTTTGTTGGAACAAGTGACTGAACTCGGTAGCTTCTCCTTTTCCAGCCACAGGTAACAGCCTGTCAATCTTTAAGAGATTTTTTACCATCATTTCGGAGAATACAGTAATAATAAAATTTTGATATTTTTGAAAGTTATCTCAGTACCGATTCTTAGTATTTCTGATATTAAATAAAAGATAATATTAAAAATTTCCAAATTTAAATGAAATTTTGTTTTATTAAACTATATGAAATTTCTTATAACAAATTATAAAATTTGAATAACTGCAGAAAGAGGTACAATTCCTAAAAACCTTCTATTTGACAGTAAAAGAAAATAAATTATGAATTTAATTTAATATACAAAAAATGTAGGAATTAAATTAAAGAATTCATAGTCCTGATATCAAAAATAATATAGAAATTTGTGTTTTCTAATAAAAGTGAAATATGCAAGTATGCTATAATATAAAGAAATTTAAACTAAGCTTGAATTATTTAAAACACTGTTATTTTTATATTTTAAATTTCTTTGAGAAGTATTCTGACTATTAATTAATAATAAAAAGAATGCAAAGTATTCTGAATGCAATTAAAAAATTGATTGGAATGTGTAAGTACACATATTAAATAAAAATAAGTAAACATTTAAAAAAGGCTAAAACAAATATAATTAATTTCAAAAAAATTTCTATATTTCAAGTTTATTAAAGTACTTTGCAATTTTCTTCAATTAGAACATTATTCTTAGTAAAACATTGCACAGCTGTCAAAAACATCACTTTTAAAGAACACAAAAGAATTATAATTTAATAAATTATAAATTAATACCATTCCATCTTCTTTTTCAACAGCCAACCATCTATTGCAAACAAATTCATATCTAGCACCAGTCTGCACATCACGTATAACAACAAAATTTAAGAACCATGATTTAAATTTTCCTTTTCCTGAGTTATCATGCCAAATACGCAAATAATTCAATCTGCCCAAAGGCCTACAAAAATGCAATTTACATTACACAATGATATCCAGATGAAATAATACAAAATTTAAAATATTCAAAGCATTATTGAGGGAAAACTATAAATTATGCATTTAATATTAGCATATAAAAGTAATTTCTGCTTTAAATTAGCACATAATTATACATATATTCCTAAAAAATGCACTTCTAAATAAAAGTAATTGTACATAATATTTGCAGCACTTTTAAATATAATAGATATTTTTGACACATATGGTGTAAATAATTTCAAACACATAAATCTATTAATAAGCAAAAATATATTTTATCAGATTTAAGATTCTGAATAGAGCATTAAATGGTAAATAAAATATAAAATTTCAATATTACAATTTAAGAAAAAATATTTTTCACTAAAACAAATATCTACCTAGGTGCAGCCATAACAAATGTGTCAGCTGCATTTCGACGAAACAACTTTCTTTTAGGATCTTCTAAAGTTCTTACAACAGTTTCATCATCATCTCCTGACAGAATAAATTGAACCTAAAGTTAAGAGATAGTTTATTAGGACAATTATCGAAATGGAAAATTCTTAGAAATAAAATATCTCATTCATAAGCTTAATGACAAAAGTGCAACTATATTGTTATGTGTACATATTTATAACAATATCACAATAGTATTTTGGCAGACAAGAAGCAAACTGTTGTAATTTAGTTGGTCAAAAAATGAAAAGAGAAAAAACAAAAAACACTTATAACTATGTAAACGATACACCTGAAATATACAATACCTTTGAATCAGTCGCTGCAGCATCTTTATTTCCAGTAAACACAATCATCTCATACAAATATTTGTCTTCAGGATCATTATCTGGCAAAGGTGTAGCACCAAGCTGAAATACAATTTTCATTATAATCAGTTTGCATTATTTTTATAAATAACATATAAAGTTAATTTAAATACATTGCATAAAAATTACAGCAAATTAAATAATTCAAAATATTTAATTTACATAGATGTCAATAGATATAGTATTAATAGGACTTGAGGTATGTGTATATAAAAAAAATATAAAAGCTGTTAAGTGATTTTGAAATAATTTTTTATGCTGTATAGTATCTGAATTATTGACACATTCCTCAGGAATGTAAGGAAGACTATCCTTTAGTGGATCTCCTCCCATTGTGGTATATATAACAATGAACAAGCCAACAAGTTGGCCAAAGAGGCTTTGAAGCTTCATCCATCTTGTCTCCTGATTCCTCTTCTAAATGCCAAAGCACTTCTCAGGGACAAAATTCGACAACAAAGAATTTATACTCTTACAAGATTGGTGAGGGTAAATCTTGGGCCTGCCTATTTGACAGCCAGAAATGTGCTCAATTTTATTTCCTCCTAAGAAGAAAAGGAGTGGCATGTTTTAGAATTTTCATCGAACATGATTATTTGCAGACTAATCTGTTCAAAATTGGCATGGCCAACTTTCCTCTCTGTGATACTATGCAATACCTTTGTTGCCCTTCACTTCTTCATATTTGCTTCCAAATCATACTAGATTGCAAGACACCTTATGTTCAAATAAGACATTGCTGGGTTAACTAGTATCTTATTTGGTTAATCACATAAAATAAATGAAGCAAAAGATTAAAATATATGAAACATAATATTATTTCTTCAAAATTCAACATAAATGACCTTTAATCCTATGTTAAATAATATGTTAATATTTTGCAGTTATAATGAGTTTTCATAACTAACATTTAGAAGATCAATCTAATATAATTTTATCTTTAAGACAGAATTTTTCCTTAAACATTGATAAGTGTTTCCTTTTTTTCAACCAAACTGCTTTTTTTATTATTTTGGAGTAAATATTTTATAATATTGTTTCCTTCTATGTGAAACAGTTGTATAATTGTCTCCATTAAATAATTTAATTTATCGTATAAAATTCATTAAGATAAATTTAAATTTTAGAAAATCATCATATATTCACTGAAACTCATGTTGCATACAATGACTTTTTTAATTACTATAATGAAGTTTTAAAATTTGTTTACATGTTAAGAATAATTTAAAAAATTTTATTAATTTTTTAAACAAAGAAAGAGAGGTGTTATACAATAATAAATGTTTAATTAATATCATGAAGTTCTTAAACATTTTACTAGTCAAGAATAATTTAAAATAAATTATTGATTTTCTTAATTAAAAAAATAAAAGTGATTACAAAATATTTACTCAGATAAGTAATTGATATTATTACCATAAATTTTTTAAGGATACTAACAATATTTTACAACAGACAAAAATGAATCAAAGAAATGTTAAATTAGGCAATTTTAAATGAAGAGCAAAATATATTGCAATATAATTATGATTATAATAAAATGGTTTAATTTTTTTGTTAATGTAGACAAACTAACACAAAAATTCCATAGAAAACAATATTATAGATTCCTAATAAATAAGAATGCCCTCAATGAAATAGAAGTTTAAAATATCTAAAAAAAGAGAATGATAATGGGCACATATTTGATAAAATTGTTACTAATATATTGTTATAAAATTATTAAAGTTATTAAATGAGAAACACACACAGTATTCTTTAATCTCATGCTCATTAAATATGATTATCAAACACATATGATTTAATGTATAAAAATTATATTGGTATGATGTAAATATAATTCATAAATGCATTTTGAAAAATGTAATATATAGAACTTTTGATAAATAACCTTTTCAATACTTCATTGATTATTTTTTATGATATAAGTTTTAGCTATTAATTTTAATATTGATGAAATATACACACCTTTTCTTTATCTTTAATATCTTGTCGACGAGCCCATGCTAATAAAGCTAAGTATATTAGCATGATGTTAATTATAGTCATATAAATAGTCACATTATCAGCAAAACCAGCATTTGCAAAAACATAGCTGAAATCCACTGTATTAGGAGCCACGAAAAATCCTCCACCAAAAGATGTCAAATGGTTACACTTACACTGTGTCAATGCAGCAGTTGCATTTTCAACCTAATAATATAAAATTATTACAAGTTTTAGTTTTAAAATTTACACACTGCCATTTTATACATAAAATAACTATTCATTTCTCATAACATATTTTTACGTTTGTATTCAATTTATTTCAATAAATTTAGAATTAATAGTATTAAGTAGCTATAATGTTTAAAATATTTACAGATGAAGAAAAATAATGAAATCTATTAAAACTGAATTATCTGTTTGTTTAAAAATATCAATTATATATATTAGAACGATTACACCAAGATCGATCAAATATAAATAAAAATAAAGGGAAAATGGAAGAGAAATATAATTCGCATTTTAAATATTTTATTATTAGATAAAAAAGTAAGATTAAATTAATGAAATCATGGTTTCATAAGCTGCAAATTATAATTCCTTACTTTCACAATTTAATATTGTGCTGTCTGTTCCATTAGTTTTCACCATATGTTTTTGTTGTAAATAAATAATAAAAGTTTTAAGATTTTATTTGAGACATTATATATGTTAACTCCTAAGCAGATAATTTTATAAATTGAATATCTATAATACATTTTATTAATTAAAAATATATAAATAACACAAAAAAATTTAAGTTTTAGTACAATTTTAGTAAATATTTGAAAATGACAGAGCTAGTCAACTGAAAGATCTAGGAGACATCACTAAATAATTTAATTCAGCAAATAATACTTAATACAGATTTCTTGTCAAAAAATTCTAGAAATGTTACTTATATAATCTAATTTAAAATATAAATGAATTATTTGTGTGAGTTAAAATTCTTCGATTTTGAAAAGAGAAAACATGTTTTATGAATGTCAAAAAATCAATAAGTGATCATAACTTTTAAAAATAATTGTGATAATACCTAATGTTAAAATGTATTTTATTAAATAATATACATTAAAATTTAAATTTAACTAAATATTACAATTAAAAAATTTTTCCTAAATTATCAAATTACATTTTTTGGTGAGAATTTTTATTTGTTGTGTGATAAAAAAAAACATACAAAAACATCTTCTAAAAGTTTATTAAAAAATTTGAAATTCATTTTGCTTATAAAAAATTATGAAAGCTTTTCTATTATAAAATTTATTTTTCCAACAATCTCATAAATTGTTTTCTCAAACAATATAATTTTTTGAAACATTATAAAAATAAATGGAAAACATGAATTGTACATGAAATATTTCAATCAATTAAAAATATTATAATAATTAAAAATAAACTAAATGCATGAATTTAGATCAAAAAAGCTAAATAAGTTAACAAAAAATTATATATTTTTTAATATTTTAAAGCAAAGGAATAATGAATAAGCTTTGAATGAAATATCAAAGCCCATTTAACAAAAATAAAAAAATATTAGGTTTTGTGCTAAGAATAATATAATTATACATACATATATCAAAACTTATAGCAATATTTTAATTAAATACTTCAATAGTTTTATTTGAACTTTTGCATTTTCATAGAACACTTATTCTTAAATAAGAATAATATAATTATACATACATATATCAAAACTTATAGCAATATTTTAATTAAATACTTCAATAGTTTCATTTGAACTTTTGCATTTTCATAGAACGCTTATTCTTCTTGAATAAATAATATTAATGATTTTTTTTAAATGTTTTTCCAAAACTTACATAACATCCTGCACCTGACCATATCTTGAGTTCACCATTGTAGAAATAGCAGCCAGAAGTGTAAATTCTGACTGAATAATTGGTTGAAAAATCTCTAACAGCTTCTCCATGGGTAAAATTGAGTGAACTATCAAATATCATGTCATCAGGAATTGAATTATTTAGTGCAGTACTATTTGCTTCTATTATACCCAAATAGAAAAATCCAGTTCGATTTTGAATCACTTCATTATTCAAGAAAAGATCATATGTACCTATAATAAAAATCAAGAAATGTTTATAAAATTAATTCTTTATGATAAGATAATCAAAAAAAAAAAACATTCGAATAAATTTTATTTCATGAGAAATGAAAGAAACAATTTTACAGAAGTTATTGAATTATTTTTCTAACATGTCAAAACATTATATAGTATTTTGGTAAATAATATTATATACTAATGCTTTGCTTTTAGTGTGCTTATTGAAATTAAATTAGATATGAGCTCACAGTTAAAAAAACATGAATTTAATAAAAAATCTAGATTTTTATACATAATTCATCAGCAGAATGCTCTGATAAAACTCAAAAGAAAAAAAAACTGTCAGGGGTTTAGCCAAAAGTAAACAAATTTTAAAATAAAATTTAAAGTAAAAGTAGAAATACATTAAAGACATTAATTGAATAAAATAATACAGCATTGTATGTATGTACATTTAAATAATTGTTGGTGCATATTGAGGAAACATTAAAAAGATATTAATGCTCTTTTATCATGAACTATTTACTCTATTATCCGAAAATTTAACTTTTGATTTTAATTAAATAACTTGAAACATATTGTTCTTCAGAATAATAAATGTGACAAAAAATAGCAACTACAATAAAAATAACAAAATTAATTAAAAACAATTCTAATTTGAATACAGCTTTAAGCAAGCAAAAAAATTTTTTTATTGAGAAATTTGGATTAAGCAAGTAAAAAACAATTCTGCAGCTTCATAAATTTATGAAGTGATTTGTAAAAATTACTAAAAAGCATAGTATTAGTGTAAATGATTTAGATTTAGTTACTAGTCAATCGCCAATAAATATTTAGTTATAAGTCTATTCCCTTATATCATCAAAAAATTTAAGTTATGAAATAATAGAAAAGGTTTCTTGCAAAAGATTTTCTTAAAATAGATATAAGAAAAGAAAGCAATGTTAATTAATAAAAATTACTATATTTTTTATTATTAAAAAGATTTAAATATATTGATTAAATATGTGTTTTATTCACAATTAACCTAATGATTAAAATTAAAAAATTCCAAGAAAATATGACTAATTTATTAGTCTTTTGCAAGAAAAATTGGATGTTTCTTGAAGATTATAATTTCTTTCTTTTATGATTTTACTTTGGTCTATAAGATGCATTATGATCCAAACTTATCAAGGAAATGAACATATTATTCATAAAAAAAATTATTTTTAAGAAAGGTTAATTTTTGCAAACATTTATTTGAAATTAGAGTTTCTAACAATAATTTTACTATGAATCTAAAATAGTGGAAACTCTTCATTCAATTATTTAGTATAAAACTAATTACTCAGAAAACTAATGCAATTAAGTTAAATAAAAATTTTATTGAAGAGAACTAAATTAAACATTACTTTTTTCTACATTAACTAACGTTTATTTATACCAAAAATACAAATATTTTTCCAATAATGTTTGGATTTTCTGCTATAATAATATGGAGCAAAATTATGTTTATAGGTAAAACTTCATCTTTCAAAACTACAAGGGAACACCTGCCACAGCAATCCCAAAATCATTCTCACAATTCAAAAGCAACAGAAAAAGCAAAAGACCCTCAGATTTGGCCTGTCACTCCTGCTAATGGTGCCTAAGAACTTTGGGAGTGACTTGGTCAGCCATTCCCAAAATTCTCAGGCACCATTAGCAAACACGAAAGATTTTCATTTGGCTCAGGAAATAATCCATAAACTCCTATAGAGAGAATGATGTTTTTAGAACAAGGGCACTATAGCCACATTATTGTTAAAATAAAAAGTTGAAGAGAACATGTCTCACCATTTTCTTCCCTCACATTAGCTAAATTTATCATTAAATCATAAGAATGAAGCACAGGCTTGACTCGATGTTTAACAAATACAAGAAGTTCCACATCTGGATCTGAAGGAGTTATTTCAATGTTGACAGCAGAATCAGCTTTTTCAACAATAAACTGATGATACACCATTTCTTCATTCCATTTAATGACAGCATGCACAAAATTAGGTTCAGGTAATGCCTGTAACAAAGATAAAAATTAAATATCATGTACATAGATTTTTTTACAAAGTAAAATAAATTGTGGCAATAAAAATTATTTCAACACTTAGAGATAAATTTCCTATAAACAAAACATAAATAGATTTCAAATATAATAATTAAGTTTTTCTTACATATCAATTTATTATTCTAATAAATTAGGGAGATTATGCTGACAATACATGTGAAACAAAATAACTTATATTTAAAATAAAATCTAATTATAAAACAGATTAAAAAACAACATTCCTCCTTAAAAAATGTGCAAATATAATAAATCAAGAAATGGCTTCAATGTAAGCTTATTAATATTTTTTAAACATTACACAATATGAAGTTTAAGTGATAATTATTATAAAACTGCTAAAATAAAATTCACAATTTTATTAATAACATTCACAAGAGAAGAAATATTACTATAAACAAATGTGCTAACAACACATAAGAAGTCATAAAATTAGATTTTTTCTGGAATACTTTATTATCAAAACATATTTCTTAAGAACCCTGAAGTAGTTTTAGAATTTTTCGATATAACTTTTAATTTTAAAAAATAATTGCTAATGAAATATACAAGCAACTGTTTTTTTAGAATATGATGATACACTGACATTTTATTCCTTATTCTTAAATTTTTTTACAGTATTATAAATTTGCAAACAGAAAATATCTTACAGGTTCAGCTCCTTCCTTTTTACTTCCTCTGGGTACTTTAATAGTAAACCATCCAGTAGAATTTGTAATTTTCATCATTTCCAAATCTTCATCAAGCATTATAAGCTGGAGAGTTTTTGTATCATTCGATAGAAGATCCACACTATCACCATAAGAATCTAGAATTGCTGGCCAAGACACAGCCTATTAAAATAACAAAAATAGATTTGGAATTATTAAATTAGCACAATACAACTGCTAATTTTTTAAGAATACAAGAAAAATTAATGTAAAAATTAAAGAACATAGGAAAAATTTCTTTATTTTAAGCAGATGACATTTCCATAAAACTAATATATTTATTCCAAAGAAGTTTATTACATTTGCTCTCTAATCATAAATAAAATTTTAATGATGAAAAGAAAAGACATTACACACCATAACACCTAATGTTTCATTCCCCCAGCATCCAACTTCAGACAAAATATCACAAACTTCAGGAAATATGTATACAGCATCACCATGTTGAATAGCCCGATTACTTAAAGTCCCTCCTTTAAACCTGGATAAAAAAATGTATAGTAATACAACTCATGTGAACGAATGTACATATTATACATACATACAACTATTTCACTAAATTTTATCAATAGAAAATAATTATGCAAAAATTAGGATGTAAAGTACAAAATTTTCTTCGACGAAAGAATTTGAACAATTATTATATTTTAAGTTATATGAAATAATATTAACACAAATTGTAAAGCCAATAATCTATTTCTATTAAGTTGATGCAAAAAAAAAATGCTTATTTTGTTAACTCAACTTAAGATACCAAATTATTTAAATTTAAATTATTAGCTATTAAAATATAACCAAATATATTTATAACAAATATATATTTGTTGTATTTACTCACATTGATATAGTAAGACCAAGCCCACTTGGGGCAATGAATTCCATTGGCTTTTCACCAACAATTATATTTTTCAACATAGCCAGTACCAGACGTATTGTAAGATCCACAAGAGTTTTAATTTTACCTTCAGCCTATTAAAAGATATATATTAAACATAACTTAATCCATATACTTTTAGGTAAAGCTAGATAATTTTTGGTGATATAATAAAATCAAATCTATTAATTTTTGATATGTGATACAAATTATTTTTATATTCCAAATAACATTTCTTAATATCCTGCATTGATAATAGTTACTGCAAATATTTACATATTACATTTATATTTATAAGGAAAAGCTTACTTCTTCTCTTTCATGTTTAACCACAGCTTTGTTGAGGGCTTCTTCTAATGGAATTGTACCATCAAAGAAACTATCTAAAAATATATTAAATATTGCATGAGACAAAACTCACTCCATTATTAGATTTTTTTTTTGCTTTAATGAAATACAAATTATTTTTTAAATTTCATAAGCAAATTTAATTTAAAATATTTACATTTAATTAAGATGATACTATTGTTAACATTTAACTTTAAGAGAGGATAGAAATATACAATAATAAAAAACAATAATTCTATCAGATGCTTATGCAAATTATGTATCTTAAAAACCAAGTGGAAGAGTAACTATGTTAATTACTAATTTCTGAATCAATATTTTTATACTAGTAAACTATAACCATTTTGAAAATACCTTTTTCTTCTTCTCCTTTTCCATCTTCATAAAGTGGAATCTCAACATCATATTCAAAATCTAAAGCTTTTTGTCTATCAGTAGGTAAGACAACACCTGATATTAACTGTTCTGTCATTCTCTGTAAGATAAATCAACATCAGCCATAATTTAAAATTTTAATAAAAAATTAAAACAACTAAATTCATATGCAGTTTTGTATAAATATAAATTTTATCAATAAATATTATCTGTATAAATTTCATCTTTATAAAATAAATATTCTAAAGAATATAACTAAACCAAAATATATTCTAACTTTAACAATTATTCAAGGTACTGATGTTTAATACTTTTAAAATAAATTGCATACTTTATGAATAAGTAAATAAAAAATCACAAACATTAATTATAATCTTTTATTATTTTAAATATACATCTTAATGGTTTAAGAAAACTAAATTTTGTTTTTTTGGCGTTCAACAGCCATTTTTGCACAAAAGGATTAGATGGACTGCAACCTAGTTTTAAGTGGATTTTGAAGCACTAATAACATCCATGCCCAAAGTGGGATTTGAACCATGAACTGGTGAATCGAAGGCCAAAACATTAACTGCTTGACTACTAGGTCAGAAAAAGAAAAAAGTAAATTTAAATGAAAACATTCCTCGCATACTTTTAATAGTCTTATATAAATTACGACAGTTTTCTACATTTGCCAACACTTTTAATTCACATTTGCATCATATTTAATAGCAATAAAAATTATCAATTACTCAAAACTAAATGCTTAAGTTTAATTAGACTAGAAATTATTTTCACAATACAATAATAACAATTTCAATTTTTTTTCTATAACTTAAAGATTATTTCAAATATTTACAAATAATTATAGACTTGAAAACTTACAGCTACAATGCTGCCCATTGTTCCAACAGCATACATACAGAAGTCTAAAAGTTGTTGAGGTGCTTCAACTTGCATATTGTTTGCTAATGACACTGTCTTATTTAGTAAGGCAATAATGGCTTCCTGAAAATATGCATCAATTTAACAGAATAAAACTCAATGACAGTCAGTAATATAATAATATTTTTTGAATTTATTATGGAATACATGATTTTAAAATATGACAAAGACATACCAAACATAAAAATTCTTAAATTGATAAAAATATGTTTTAAATACATAAGTTTATCATAATGTATAATATAGAACACATTTTTACGTTTTTTTATAGTTCTTAATACATGACAAAACATAATAATTTGAATAAATTTAAGTATAAGCTTAGTAAAACAAAACTAGATAAATTTTAAATAAACAAACTATTTTATTCTCAGAATTGTACTTTGGACCATGTAACAGTATCATTTAAGTATTTTAAATATAAATTTATAAGCAACTTATTTTTAACAAAGGAAAAAGTACTTTTAGCTATCAAATAATATAAGAAAATGATTTTAATCAATATTTCTGAAAGCAAAATAAACTTAAAAACTATTTGGCGTAAGTTGATTTTTTTATCTTATCTCATAATATGATAAGTTTTTTTTATAAGTAAAAGTAAATTTAAAAACCCAATAAAATCATAAATGTTCTTTGATTCCAGTAAAAAATATTTCATGAATTTTTAATTTAAGTAAAAGAAACATTTTTCTTTATCATGTCAAACTAATTACACTTCTTAATTTAAAAATAAATTTTTTAAGTTTTACAGATTTTATGTTATAAAGATCTTTGAGTCTAATTTTAGAAACCTAACTTTTATTTTAAACATGTTCTTATTTAAAAAATATAGTAAAACAAAAACAGTTTATCATTTATCTTAATATATATAAGATGCATTTATCTTAATAGTTTTTATTCAAAAAACACAAGGAAATGTTGATTTCCTTCATTTTTGGTCAATAAATTTTTAGATGAAGAAAAATGCAAAACATCTGTTAGATATTAAGATTTCATATTTCAAAACATTTTTTAATATCCGTATTTTCACATATCATAGAGTTTCCATTTTCTGTAACTACACTTTAAAAATAATAAATTGAGATGAAGATTAAAAAGAGAAAATATAAGATTTAATAATTTTTTAGCAAAATTAATTTTATAAATTTGTTTTTGGATTACGATTTAAAATTAGAACCCAGTTAGCTGAGTTTGAAATTATTGAATTGCCCCAAATAAACAGTTAGAAGCATACTAATATTTTTTTTAATAAAAGACATGGGAACCAAAAATCAGATTAATTGAATTAAACATAGCCACACATATATATCTTCTTGTTCTCAGAATTGTAGCAAATAGGTAATCACATATACATGATTAATATCAGATTAAAAGATGATAATATAACATCTAATTACTTTTTTAATTTAATTCTTCAGATCTAAACCAATCTTCGTTTTTCACTCATTTGAAATAAAATATCATTGGATGAATACTTAACATCTTTAAAAAAATTAAATTTAGTCATTTTGCTTAATGCAAAAGAGTTATATGCCAAATACTGGCTTGTATCATTGGGGATTAAGCATAGAAACTACTTTGCAGATACTTTTCACTACCTCATTCTTCTCTTCTTTTTGATATCTGAAAGTTCTTTATTATTCTCAATAACTGTGCATAATACATCTGAAACCATATTAAAAAAATCCTGGAAGGAAATTTCAATCACTATAGATTCTTTGTTGGAATTCATGTATGACTTATCTTCACTCAAGTCATCAGATAAATTTTCTTGAAGTCCTTCAGATATGAAAGTTTCTTCAATAAAGCCTCTATGCTAAATTACTCTGGATACTGTCTTCCCTTCAACATCTTTCCAATACTGATTGACTAATGCATTGTTTCTCGAAGGTCAATTTCATAAATAAATTCAAACTACTTAATAATTTTGCAAAAATATGCTATGGTATTTGCTGTTGAAGCTATTGGTTATGCACTGATCCATGGGCTGTAAGGCAGAAGTTAGATTATGCAGGAAAAATCACACAAAAAGTAGAATTTGGGGTTTCATTTTGAGCATAGTTCAGTTATCCAAAATTGGAGAAACTATATGTGATAAAAAAAATACTAAGTCTAAATTTATCAGCGAATTTTTATGAATGCTCTCAGTCATCCCAGCTTTGGTATTAAAATATAATTGGGTAGTTTTTGAATATTATTTAAACATCTATGCTTTAAATATTTTTTTGCGATAAGCAGCGGCAGTCATTTTGGCTGCAAGCAACAATTATTTACTTTGCTTATCCACCCTCATACATAAAGCAAAGTGATAATTTATCATCTTAAAAACAAACCTACTTCTTCCACTTTGAAAACATCCTTTGAACCGTATTTGGAAAGTAGTTATTTCAGTATTTCTTCTTTCCACTCAATTTCTGAAATTTTATTCCCAGCCCCACTTTTACAACACATTTTTCTGAAGCAGAAACCATGCCTGGTTTATAATTTATGGATTCAATCACCTAATTTTTTGAAATCTCTTATGTTTAACTACATAGCAAAGCAATTAATTTTCTCTTAAATGGCATTACTATCAACAGGAAAGTTCATTCCTTTCATTTTTCTCAGTCAAGCAAGAAAAGAAAGCTTTTTTCAGTTTAGGATGTTTTTCTTCCATAAAATATTTTTGAAAGAACACACTTTCGCTGGTACTGTTTCCTATCCCAAGAACTTTTATCCAAGTTTCTTAAAGTTGATGGGCTGTTTTTTAGAATTCCATATTTTTTGGCAATTTTGGTTTCATTTAACATTGTTTCATCTGCTTCTTTTACAATTTTCTTTCTTACTTTGACTGCTAAATACCCCCATTTTTTAGACTGTGACATAATTAAAATTCGTCAACAGAATTGGCTTAATCTCCCCCCTCTAAACAGATAAAACTTCATAAATTGAGTTGTTTAGATGAAACAAAACCAACTAACAAACAAGAGTTCAATCGTTTAGTTTTTTCCTGATCTAAATCCTCACATACAGGGAGGAGAGGAGACAAACTCAACATCACAGTTCTTCCCTGCCTCATGTTTGTTATTCACAAGTCTCTGACAACTGTTACCATGTCGGTAAAGCTTGCACATGTTGCTTTGTTGCTCAAGAATAAATCAAGCTCTCAGGCATTATATGAAAACAAAATCAAATAAATTTTAAAAAAATCAAAAACATAAAAATAAAAAGGAATGAAAAAGAAAACTGTTAGAAACAAATAGTGTCTCATGGTAGGGACTGGATATTAATTTGTTAAAATGTGATGTTTGCAAAATCAGAGAGTTGTAAAAATGTATATCAACTGTATTATGTAGCAAATAAATAATGAAAATATCAATTGGATTTTTCTCTTTCATCACCTCTTTCATTATTTTGATTTAAAAAATTGAGCAAAGCAAAAAACTTACAAATAAATCCATTTATAATTAAAAATGCATATAAGAAACACTATAAGAAAAAAGCAAAAAAATATTGAATTACATACCAATCCTTCATTATCAATACCATTTCCTTCCCCAGCAATAGCAGTTAATGCACTACCAATTTGCTCTAAATGTCCTAAAGTATCAGTATTCATGACACTTCCAACCGATCGCACCATTTTTAAACGTGTTTGAGCTTTTTGCTCAGCTTCTTTGTCCAGTAAACCAGGATCAGCTAAAATTTAAATAGTAATGATTTCTTAATGTGAAAGAGAAATTTTTTAGAGAAAAATGATTTTTAAGATAAAAAGAGATGTTATAAAAAATCTCATTATATATGGTATTATATATTTAATCACTATCAAAAATAAAATTACAATTTAAAAATGGTTTGAAGTGAATAAATCTAGCACAAAAACCTTATTTGTAGTAATACAACTTTTTATCTTAATTTTTATTTTTAAAAGGAAAATAGATAAAACATTATGATGAATCAAGGTAATTTATATGCAGTTCCCAATTTAATTGCAAGCAAATCAGAGCTCTAAAATTAAATTAATTTAAATTTATTAATATATAATTTATATAAGTAAAATTTATCAAAATTCTTAGTATTATTCAAATAAAGCAAGGTATATCAAAAGAGGAGAACATGATTTTTATTTTAAGTTCAACTATACAATTTAAAGAAATAAAAGTGACAATATAATATTTGAAAGCCAGATGAATGATATAATAGTTAAAAACAATGCAAGAAATATAATGATGATTTACACAAAATATAACATTTTTCAACTTCGAAAAAAAAAAAACATAGTATTCATACCTATGTTTAAACATTTGTCAAAGAAATTAAAGGTTCTTTTAATAGAAATATAAAACAAATGCTCTTATATTTTCATTTTTCTATAAAATATAGAAATAAAAAAGATAAAATAAACAGGTATTTTAAATCCATCATGATAATTTTAAAATTTTTAATAGAAATAGAAATTTATTGATAACTTTAAAATTTTAAATTTCAAAATGATTTTAAACATATTCATCAAAAAGAATTCATGTAAAAAAGAATAACATTTTAAATAATTTTAAGTATTAACAGTTTATTACCTAAATAAAAATCTAAAATATTTTTATACTAATAGCAAATTATAAATAAATTTAAAAGATATTTTTAAAAAACTTTATTATATTTAGATGCCAAATATCGTTAACAATTTTTCTTTGGATATTTGACAATTTTTAAAAGCAAAATTGAATCATACCCAAAAAATTAAAATTGTATGCTATATATTTATATAAGTATTTTCAAATATTCCTCATACAACAATCTTAAAGGAAAAGGTAAACACAATGCAACATAAATAATAATAATGAAACAATCAATTAAATAACTAAAACTTTTGCTAATATTTACAGAAAAAATGCATTTACAGAAAAATTGATTAATAAGGTTAATAAGAGAGAAATATAAAAATTTAAATAAAAAAAATATAATTTATATTAAAATTAATTCACATCAATATATATATATATATATATATATATATATATATATATATATATATATATATATATATATATATATATTATAATATCGCATGTCAAATTGTTGCATTAACATAAAATATTGTAAAAAAAGAATTACAGTAAATTTTAAGTCAATCCAAGAAAAGCTGTGCTGTATGTCATCAGAAGAGCTTAAAAACATATTTGATTTTAAATTTAAAATTACACTTTTTTTAAGTCTAATTTTAAATTTCTGAATGGAATTTGTAATTAAAAAAAGCAGTTCATAATGTGCAGATGTACATAACTTTCACTTTTAAAATAAAGCATTAAAATAAATCTTACTTGTAGTAGCTTCCTCATAAGTACTATTTTCATCCAAAGGCAATCGAACATTCATCAAGGAAGACAATGATTGTGACACTTGATTCATACGAGCTTGATCTCCAGATGCTTCTACTTGCTCAAGTTGTCGATTATTCATGAAATTATCATAATCTTGTTTAAAAGGTGGTTCCAACTTAAATACAAAAAATATAACATTTTTATACACTGAAATAGTAATTTACTTTTTATAAAGAAAAATTTGCACAGTATTTCTTAAAAATAAATCATAACACTGTTAAATTACATAAATTCTTGTTCTACAGAAAATATTGCTTGATATAAAATGCAAACATCAATAAACCATTTAATTGATAAGTGCAAGGTTTTTAGCAACCAATTAAATATAAATATTGGTTTAAGATACTTCATCAAAAATTAAATACACATATATACAATAGATTAATATCATATATACAATAGAAAAATCACATTAAGAAAGTAAAAAAAGAGGAATAATTTCTTTTTAATTTTAAAGAAAACTTTTAATTAGATGGAATCTTCCTTTTATTTACTTTTCTAAAAATTATTTTATAGGATATGTAGAAAATATTTATTATATTTTTCTCTTTTAAAACATTATCTGAATGTGATAAGATTTCAATCAACATAATCTGATCAGTTTGAAAATTCCTCATAAATTAGGAATCATCATATAAAATTTATTAAGAATCTCCAAAAGGTAAAATAAATTTTAAAAACTGTACAATGTTTTTAAGCAAAATTACCATCATGGTAGTAATGTTAATTCTTGCTAAGGCTCCTTCTTTGTCTTTAATATCAACACCTAATTCAAACAGACCATAAGGTAATACTAATTGAGCTTCAGGGTCTGGACCAGCACTTAAGTATATTAGTGCAGCTGTATCATTATGAATGGCTAAATAATTGAAAGAAACCAAAACAGGTTAAAATATTAAATTGATTGAAACATAAGCAATTAAAATATATATTTCTGCAGATATAATTTTTATAAATCACAATAATTAAACATTTTTAAATTTCAGAATCACAGATAAGCGAGAAAAATATTCCAAAGTTTTAATTTAAGTACAATTTCATTAGAAAACCACAAATTCTTTAATTAAATATATTAATATTAGTTTTGGTCAAGGAATTTTTGTCCCTTCATAAGCTTTATTATTTACATATCTTCAAAAGTATACAACTTAGATTAATATTTTTCAACTTACAATCCTATAACTCCAACAGTCTGAGACAAAAATGAATAGTATTATTATTTAAATTAATGTTATATAGGAGCACTGGCTGATATATTACACATAACTTTGAAAACAAAAGGTTGTTGTCATTACTCATGACATTTGGACAAGCCAAGTTTACCTTACCAATAGTTATGCGAATTTAAGACCGTAGGGTACACATCTTTCGCTTAACCAGAGCATCACGAAGGTAAAAGTATGACTTTGCTCTAAGTACTCCTCTGATAGATGGCACCACCAGAAGATCCACTCCCTCAATCTGGAGGGGGAGGAAATTTTCTCTAGACTATTACACCCACAATAATTGCTCAATGACTGAACACAGGGCTTTCAATTCCACTGATTTAACAAGCATGCATATCGCATGTACTCTGTGGGTCTTTGGAGGCATTGGGAATTGAAACCCATCCTACCATATGATGTCTTAACCATTAGAGGTTAAGACACTAGCCCAAATAAAAGGTGAATTACAATGATAACATAAATAAATAAATGATAGACTAAAACCAGAATATTGAGACAATGTTTTGGTTACAGAGAGATATAAGATATAATGTAGTCTACATTAAATGAAGAATATATGCATCTTCAAAATTTTATAAATACTTTGTGGTCATATTAGCACTAAATGAACACAAAATACATAACTGATCCATATGAAAACACATTTGTCAATTTTTGTATAATGGAAAAAAATCATTTTAAAAGAATAAACAACTTAATGAAAGAAGATAAAATATAAAAAATGCAGGGATTGTTTTAAATAAAAAAATATAAATTAAAATTACTGCTTTTCAATGCCATTATAACATTGTTAACAAAAATATTAAAAATAAATAATTTCAATGATTAAAATTAATGAATTAATATTAAAGATATCTAATATACATATAAAAATAATATTAATTATTGCTTTAATAAAAATTTAACAAATTAACATACTATACTTATTGTGTCATTATGTTTCTGATATACACAGTAATACAGAATTATAAAATTATCATCTGTTGTAGGTAAATCTCATTACATAATCTATACAACAAAAATCCAATTTGTGAATACTAAAAACAGGCAAATATCAAAGAAATATTTATTAATATATCTACATAACATGCAAGAATTGTATTTCCTTTAAAAAATGCAATGCTGTTTTAAAAAACAAGTTGTAAGATTTGATTTGGTTTTTAACTCTAAGGCTCTTTTTCATACATAAAGACAAACTAAAACAAGATCTAGTGTATAAAGTTGGATTTGGAGCTACTGCAAACATTCATGCAAAAGATGGGAATTGAATTCACAAACTGGCAGGCTAAAAATAAATTGATCATTCAAGCAAATAAAATCAAAAGAACATTTATTGGTATTTAAAACGTGAAACATAAAAAAATTAACTAAGCACACAATTTTATTTAACTGACTATAAATTTAAATTTAGTTTATACAGGTGGTTATCAAAACAATAGAAACACATATGAGCAAGTGAATAAATGTGCTTTTCTTAAATTGATTTGTAAACACTTAAATATAATAACAGCAACCAATTTTTCATAAATATAAAGGTATATATGTAGGTGGCATGTGGTAACTTTATTAAAGTTCTGTGAGTCTTGGATTTTTTTCAAAAAACTAGATTTTCCAAGGAGCCAAATTGTGGGAGCCCATTCAGCTGGAGCAAGTGTCTCTGAAATATCCCAACTTTTAGGCACATTTAGAGGCACAATAAATTAAATCATAACAGTATATACACAGTATTACAAGACAAGATCATCAAAATAAACTAGAAGATGGAAAGAGAAACTCCAGGACAAAGACTGGCAAGTAAATGAAGCAGATTGTAAAGTCTAAAAAATGAATAACTGAAGCAAAAGTGACCACAGAGCTCAATCAACATCTGGATTTTCCAGTATCAATAATGACAGTTAGAAGAGATTTTCATAAAAAGAATATTTACAGAAGAACATCACTTTTTTCACATTACTTATCACAGATGTCAAAACCAAACATTGTCTACAGTGATGTCACACTCACAAAACTTGCTCAATGTATAAATAGAAGAAAGTATTATGATTTGACAGTCTTTCTCACTCCTACAACAGGACGAATACATGTTTAGAGGTCACCAGCACAACCGTATGATCGTGAATGTATCCAACTCTCAAGAATGGAGGTGAATCTATCATGTAACAGGAAGCCATATCATAGTTTTTTGCTTCACAATTGTAATCCAGTACGGAAGGATTACTGAAATGAAGTACAGAGAAATTTTAGTTGACAAGATACATCTTATGAAGCAAAATTCATTTTCTTCAGCAGACGAAATTTTCCAGGATGATAATGCACCTTCCATGTAGCAAGATCTGTTGAATTATAGTTTGATAAATATGAATTTATGGTTATAACATCTACTTTGGCCTGTACTCACCCACCCTCAATATAATTGAAGCGTTATGGTCTATTTTAGAGCATTCAATATGTAATCAATATAATCCATTCACTTCTCTCCCAGAATTTTCACAATATATACATAAAGAATTGTACAATAATACTTTAAATACTATTCAGTAAAAAGACAGTCTTATATCATGCTAATAGAGAATTCTTTATAAATCCAAAGTGTTTCCATTATATTGATAATCACTTGGGTTTTGGATCACTTGGATTTTTCATTGGTAACTTTTAATTACCAATGAAAAATACATAAAAGAAATTCAGATAATAAAAATCCCTTAATTATAAATAAATATTATAACTATTTAATACAAAATACAACATTATTAATGCTTTAAATCACTGTAATTCATTTTTAAATAAATTTCTCTTTTATCAAATAAATCTAATGATGACAAATATAATTAAAACTCTTATAAAAAAAACATCTAAAGGCGAAATAAAACATTGTTAACAGCTAAAAATTTATAACATTTGTGAGAAACTTACTCCAGAATGCAAAATGTTCAATTTCTTTTCCTTCTGGATCAGCCCAACCTAAGCAGCTAACAGTGAATATATCAATTAATGCCCTCCCACTTTCTGGCATTATAGTGCAATTTCCACCTTCTGGTGGCTGATTAATATGAAGAAAAAGATCTGATTCTCCTCGTAAACCGTACTCATTTTCCGCAATCAATTTTGCAATGAAATCGCCATATGTTGGATAATATTCTTTAAAGAAGTCTTCACTTAAAGCCATTTTTTTCTCAGTGGCACCTTTGAAATGAAACACAAATTACTGTTATTACTAAGATAATTAAAAATATTATAGTTTTATTAACAAGCAGTGATAGTAAATAATTTATTAATATATACTATTATGAAGACATAGTAGAATATCATGTTATTAATATATAGTATTTAAATGAATTAAATAACTTTAAGAAAGTAAAGAATTAAAGTTAAATTGTTTTTTTTTAATAAAAAGTATTTAAAATAGGATTCTAAGAAGTTAGTTTTTCATAATATTATAGAATAAATACAATAATGAGTAAGGAATTCATAAATTTTATGATAAATTCAATTCAGAGAGGAAAAAATATAAAAATTATCAAAAAATTCTAATATTTAATTAAATAGTAATAGAAAAAAGTTATTTTTTTTAAACTAAATATTTATTGAAATTAAGTACATAAAAATTTATTGAAATTAATACCTAAAGGGTGGAACTCAGTATTTATTGAGACTCAACTAAAAACAATCCTATTACATTGATACAAATGTTTAATGAAATAAAAACTAAGAGACATACCAGAATATTTTAGAAAAATATGTAATATATTTTATACAACCTTATTTTGATATAATATTTTTATTTGGTTGAAATTATAATTTTTAAATTGTACCATAAACTTCACATCCTTAAAAAATTTTCATAAAGTTAAATTTAAAAAAATTAAGAGGAAAATGAATTTTAACTTTATATTATTTTTAAATTTATGTTAACATAAAGAATAATGTTCTCTTCATGATAATATAAATATAACAACTTTCATTTATACATTTAAGTGCTCTATTTCCTTTTTCATAATTACAAAAGCACTTTGCAGATTTTTTATTTACTTGTAGTTTTATAATTCCTGTCATCTTAGTCATTTTATTACATGTTTTTCTTTTTTTGACACTGCATGATTTATAAATAATTGAAAATTATGTATAAAACTGAAAAGGATAGCAAAAATACTATATTAGCAATACTAGAAAATACCTTGAACCTAACTTTTTTAAACAAATGAGGGACATAATTTGCTACAGATTAAAATAAATCATCTTGGTAGAAATATTGATTCAATTTAATTATTCAGCTAATAGCTCTATAAATTTATAAAAAAGAAAAAATTCCAATAATGAGTAAATTTTTTAAATAAAAAAATTTATAATAAAAACACATTAAAATTTAAACATGCCAACAAGAAATTCTCCTGCTTCTGCTAAATATGTTTCATTTCCTTCAGCATCCACTCCAAAGACTTGCCACTCATAAAGTAGTTCAGTATCACATCCTTCTTTGCATAAACCAATTAAACCCACTCTAACTGGATTAATACGTTGGCCAATGGGATCGTTTGGATAACACAGTTTCTCAGTTTGACACCTAAAATACAATACAGTAGTTAAGTTAATCACCAAAATTTTCAATAATTCATTTAAAAAATTTTTTATGTAACCATAAAAACAAATTTTCCTTTAAATGAAAATTTTAATGTATATTTGACCATTCAAATAAGATTTAAAAGAATAAAAAATCACTGATTTGTCATACAGGAGAAAATGTTAATTTTAACCAGATATTATTATCAATAATATGTTTCAACTTATATTAGTTGTTATTTCAGTTTTACCAAAGGAAAGAATATTGTTTTCAAAATGAGTTCATGAATGATTCATCACCCATTTTAAGTCCTTTTAATTTCTTACAGATTCATTGACTTCTTTATAGAATAATCTGTTTAGTTTAATACATGGTATAAAATTCTAAAAAGTGGTATTTATGTATGTATATGTGATTAAAATCAACAAAGAAAACTTATTTTTCAGGATAAATTAGTAAAACATTCTGTTTCAACCCATGTGATTTTTTTCAAAAATTCTCTATTACTTAAAGACTGAATGAACAATATTCTATTTATTCCTATATAAAATTACTTTTAAAAATAACATTTTGATTTTTAAAATTTTATTGAATGTAAAATTAAATAAATTTTTACTTAAGGTTACTCAAATTATCTTTTGAAACTATAACAATTGGAGCTAATAATTTTAAAACAATATTAATTTTATCAATAATGTAATGCACATTTAACATTTGTTTAGTTCTTAATACTGTAATAAAGTATTAATTTTATTAATAATGTGATAAAAATTAATAGTTTTGAAAATAGATAAACGTTTTTTTTCTTATTAAATCTAAATGAAATAAAGTAAGAAACTGAAGAAAATGTAATAGAACAGTTGAACAAAAGAACACTACACTTACTCTACGCTTATAACTGGTGGTATGTGTTCTAAAAGCACAATTTGGAGACCTCCCCAAGAAGGATCACGATCTGACATCTCGATTTTTAAAATTATTTCATATGTAACATTTGATCGTCTAAATACTGTGGTATTCCAATTAACATAGTTTTCAGTTACATTGATCATTCCTAAAACATAAAAATATTATGTTTCTACATCATTTTCAACTAAAAAGAACAAAATAAATAAAAATTTAACTTAAATAATTATTCAGAAAAGTGAGACTTCTATGAAATATATGTTATACACTTATATGAAATATATAATATATGTAAATTTGGTACTTTTTAACATTTTTAAAATAAATAAGTTCCCATTGATTTTTAAATAAAATTAAGAAAATTAAATAACTTAAGAAAACTTAATAAATTATCATCAAGCACTTATAAATTTAAATAAAAAATATATTATTAATATCTTTTTGCAATTTATTTAACTAGAAAAACTGATACAAATTTAATGAAATAAAAAAATAATGAGTTGTGTTATTTAACTGAGATATTAATATAAATTAGTTTCAATTTTCGATTAAAGTAAAAACCTCTTAAACATCCAAAATAAATTCTACAGAAAAAAAAACATTTATAAAGATCTGAGATCTGTTTGAATCCACCTTAACGCAAAATGCAATTAACTGAGATAAAAGCTCGATACCAATCTATGTCCGAGAAGATTCTAGTAAAACTTAATCGATTTTTAGATTTTAATAACTTTCAAACGTGGTTTAGAAAATTTTTTAAATAAAATATATTTGTTTCGTTATTAGTTAAATGAAAGAAATGGATTACTACTTATGGAATACATTTTTTTCTTTTGTATTGCGCAGATTTTGTTCTTCACCTTACATTATACGTTTGTCGATATTTTATCATTTGCCTTTCCTATAGCTTTCAATTTAAAATTTACTTTGTGAATTAATAATTTGCACTTCCCTTTGACAATATATTAATTTGAATGTTTTCAGAGCGAAATAAATCATTTCAAAATAGAATGCAAAATGACATTAATGAATAGCAACTTTAATAACCGTTCAGAAAAACTGAATTCGTTCTTGAACGTAATTGGACAATGCTGATTGTAGTTAAAATAAGTCAACTGAATATTGGCATCATCTGTTATATATTTTATGAAACATAAACAGTATTTTTTTTCAAAACTTTATTGTAAACATTTCAGGTGAAAAATATTTTTTGTCAGATTATCCGCAGCGGCGTATAATACGCACAATGAAATTGGGAACTTTTTTAACACATAATCCACGGATTATAAACAAGAAAATATGGTACTTTAAAATGATCTTTATTTATGAATCCTAATGATCAATCATAAATGACAGAAGATGATCTAGATGGATATCAGCATGTTAGGTAAGCAAGAAAAGGGGAAAAAAGATCTTTGAATGGTAGTTATCAGGAAAAGAATTTAGTTTTTCTGTTTCTATAATTTAAAATAGTGATTATAGCCTAATAGTTTCAAAAACAGAGACTGATATTCAATTATATTAACTTACTTACCATTTTTTATATGATAATATTTTTATCTAACACTGACGTATTTCATTCTTAAAAATTTAGGCAATTTCAATTTTATGATAAAACTAAATTTATTAAAAAAATACATATGAATGAAATATTTCTTGTAATTTCATTTATTTCGTTATTCAAGTTATTTTCAATTTTATATTTTCAGTCTATTTACCATCATCTGATAAGTACAATCACAAGTTGATAAAAATCTCTATTTCAGATCATAAATCTAATATAATTTGTAAGGTGCTTGCAAATATACCTAGATTTGATTAATAGTAAAATTAATAATGAAAAGTTTCAAGTATTACAGAAGGATATAATAATAATATCAAGATCAGTTATTCCAATCAAATTATACTTCTCAATGCTTGAAGATGTGCATTAAAATTTTTTCTAGCTGCTTTTAAATTACATAAGTTTGGAAATAATTTTTAGTTCTTTTTCTATATTTTTCAGATACTTTAAGAAATTGAAAAAAATAGATTTTTCTGGTTTTTAGATTAAAGAACACCTTTATGAAAGTACTAAATACTGTCTACATAAGTTTTCATGTAATATATTAAAATTATAACATCATTTTTACTAAAAAAAGTAAAACAATACATAAAAATATTTTTCTAATGAAAAATTTAAACTTTCAAACATTTTACAACAATTTTCCCTGTAATTTAATATGTTCATATGCTAAAAATATAGAAATTTTAAATTTAAAGAAATTAATAAATTTGATATTAAAATTATTTATAAATGTAATAAAATTTAAAAAATCATAAAAACTATATGAAATAAATATAAAATTTAAATTATAAATGTAAATAAACAAAATAAAAGAAACTGCAAAAAAATATACAAATATAAATAAAAAAAGATTAAGAAAACAGAAATTTAAAGGAATAACAAAAACTATATATGACATTCAGTCAATATGAGGTAAATGATTAATATTATCATTTGATATTAATACACATCTGCATTTGTTCATTAATTGTTATATTGTTTTTTAATATGATCCAGTTTTATAAGAATTGGGAAACACATAAAAATAACAAAATCATGCAAATCATTAAAAAATCAACAAACTAAGAAATATTTGTTGTTGTTGTTACTTATGACACTTGGCTAAGCTTACTATGCCATTGATTATTCGAATTTAAGTCAGTAAAGTGTGTCTTTTGTTTTAACCAGACAACCACGAAAATGAAATTATGACTTTGCTCTAAGTTCCTCCGATAGCTGACACCACCAGAGGATCCACAATCTTAATTTTGACATAAATCTGGAGGAGAAAATTTTCTCTAGACCATTACAACCATGGAAACTGCTCAATGACCAGCCAAAGGACATTCGATTCCTCAGATTTAACGAGCATGTATATCTTATATACTCGGTGAGTCTTTGCTAGAATAGGGAATCAAACCCCACCCTTCCGGACGAAAAGAAGATGCCCAGATAACTAGGCTACCATGGCCCAGAAAGTTTTGAAATGTAATATATTAAACTACTTGAATAAACACATATTCATGATGTACTTGAAGGAATTTTGAATAGCAAATCTGATATATAAAAAAATTGGGATTTCAAACTATTGGACAGATTTGTGTAAATACAGAAGAAAAATCCATTTCAGCATTTTTGTAAATAAGAAAATGCCAAAACATAAAAACAAACAGATTTTAAATGAATAAGTTATAAAGTCTAATAAGTTATAATACCTGGTCCCTTTCCAAAACAGCCACCAAGATCAGGTTCTTCTAGTAATCCATCAGCATTCTCTTGATCTTCTTCACTGCTTTCATCAGAACTTGGTGTGGGCAAACCAGTAGGTCTTTCCCTATAAAGAATACTTCGATCGAATATAGGATCAGATATATTTTGCATATCTTCTGTTAGATTTCGATTTATCACTTCCCCTGGTAAGCGCCGGCAAAACCATTTTATTGTAAAGTTCTAAAAATAAGTTAAAAAACAATTTCATGACATTTAAAATGATACAAATAAAGCAATAAATCAATAATACAAACAAATCAATAAAAAACATAAAACAAGAATTTATATTCATACTTTATTATTTTCATCATCCGGATCAATTGAATTTTGTCCTGGATCTAAAATAAGACTCTGACCCCAACCTCTAGTTACTCGAGACTGAGCTCCTTCTGTTAATCTAACAATTACAGGAGAAGGCACAACTTTTACATATGTTTCCACAGATCGAACCAATATCAATGGAGGGTTTTGTATGAAAACTGAAAAGAATTTTTTAGAGTTTAGAGAAATAAGTAAAATGTTTCCTTTTATTGAATCAATAAATTTATTGAATTATATTATTTTAAGATAATATATTTTTTATTTTTTTATACTTGTATACAAATATATTGTGTAAATTTTTACAATTTTATTAAAAAAATTTTCAAATCCAATGATTCTTACAAATTAATATACATTAATAATTCCATTTTCTGATAAACTAAATATATTTTATTACAGTATGCCTACCTAAATATTCATTCCAGTTTTAGAATGAAATAAAATTTCACATTTTTCATAGCTGAAATAACTTTTATTGAATAATGTAAATGTGTGTTATTTATGGTTTCTTGCCAAAGTGATAGTAATTTGTATAACTCATTTTCAAAAAATTCCTAATTCCTGGGGGTAAAATAACTTAACCAATGCTAGTCTGATATCTTCAATCTTTTGAAATTTTTTGCTTTCTAAAAAACTTTCTAAGGATAACAACAAGAAGTAATTAAAATAAAACTATTTTGAATTATTTTAATATTAATTTATTTATTTATTTGGTCAATATTCAGTGTGAAGAAAGGG
This sequence comes from Latrodectus hesperus, assembly GCA_037975125.1. Taxonomy (NCBI): domain Eukaryota; kingdom Metazoa; phylum Arthropoda; class Arachnida; order Araneae; family Theridiidae; genus Latrodectus; species Latrodectus hesperus. Next base: position 50,673,131 of record CM075855.1, read on the forward strand.
AGCAAAATATGCCCTGAATGAATAGCATTTGCTAGTTAAAAATGATTCTAATAAAAATGAATAAAATTTATTGGTGTACCTAACATAAAAGATTATTTAAAGAATTAAAATGTAATGCATAGAGAATATTTAAGTTTCATAAATATAAAACTTATATTAAGTTAAACACATATTAAGTTGTATTTTAAATTAAATGTTAGCAGTAGTAATATAAATAATTTTAATAGCTAAGTAATTACTAACAAAATAATTAAAATAATTTATGAATGAGAATACAACTAGCATAGTTATAATAAGTTCAAATAAATTAAATATTAGATAAATAAACTATTTAAAATATTAATGCTTTGTTTCAAACCATATCTTTATTAAAAAAAAAAAGCATTTGAAAATTAAAATCACAAATAAAATATATTGGAACTTAATAGCAGAGAAAGCATGTTTTTTTAATTGATTAAATTTTTAGAAATTTTCATTATTTGACTTATATAGATTCTAATAAAATGAAAAATATGCAAATTTGAAACTAAGAAATATAAAATAATTAATTTCGGCAGAAATGTGTGAAATAATTAAGTAATATGAAAAATGTTTGGCCGATGAATTGAAAACTAGTGTTTTAAATATATATATATTCAAATTTTAAAGAAATAATCTCATACATAACAACTATACTAATCTTCAGTGAATTGCCATTTTTATTACATTCGATAATAACATTAGAAGAAATAATGCAAAATAAATTCACACAAGTGTTACATATCTAATTCCACAATAACTATATTAATTTTCAATGTGAATCATTTGTCATTTTTATTACATCCAACAATGTTTCAAAAAATAGTGCAAAGAAATAATTCCCACAGGACTCTTAAAAAAGGCACACGGTTAAATGTAATTTTATATAAATTAGATTTCTTAATTAATTAAAAAAGACATAAAAATACACATATATAAATATAGTTACCAGTCATGTTTACAGTAAACTTGAATTTATAAAGTCCTCCTTTTAAGAAAAACGGTCTTAAATATAACATTGATTTCCTGTATGAATCAACCATAGTCAAATCGATCTCTTCAAGAACTTGACCATTGGTTTCATTTAACCTAAAACCACTCCAACTCCTCACAGTTTCACTTGAATCATTACACTTCATAGTTGTATAAGAATATAACACTACAGGAATAGATCTATAGAGAAATACAACTTATTTAATTTATAGCTTAAAATATTTTAAAAGATTTTTAACAGAATAAATTTGAAATATTAAATGAAATAACAGAAGATATTAGGTTTGGTTTGGTTTGTTTGTCGCTCAATGGTCATTTTTTGCACACAAGGACTAATCAGACCGGGACCTACGGTTTAAAGTGGATTCCGAACCACTAAAAACATCCATGTCCAAAGTGGGATTCGAACCCACAAACTGTTGAACCGAAGGCAAGAGCGCTAACCATTTGGCTGCCAGCTCGGCCAGAAGATATTAGAGTTGTGTTCACTTTTATATAATTTTCAGCTTATATTTTCAATGTTACAACATTGAAAATTAAAGAATTCAATTTTTATTAAAGATATCAAAATTGATAAGTGATGTTAACAAATGTTCAAAAAGTAGACAACACTAACTTAAAATAGAAACAATGATTTTAATTTTGTATTGATATATAAAGTTTTTAAAAATAATTTCACATTTTAAAATTGCAATAGGTTAATTATCGGAGACTACTCTCTGGTATGTGAAGAATTAAAAAATCACATAGCAAACAATTTCTTAATAGGTTTTAATAATTTTTAATCAAAATATAAGCATGTTTTGACAGCTTTTAATGAAGTTAAATAGAAATATAAAATCATCTGTCAATAAAAAAATGATGTAATTCAATTATACAATAATTTCCTGAAATGTACAAAAATAACATATGTTATTAATAATAATGTATATAACATAAAATAACATATGTATAAAAATAACAAATGCAAATATCTGTGTCCTATACAAGCAAATATTATAATATTAAAAAAATTCCTTTTGAATCCTTTGATTCCAGTAACATGTAACAAGAGCTTCATTGCAAAAGCACCTAAACCTGAATCATACAAATATTAATAAAACTTTAGATGCAAATGCATAAACTTAACTAACATATTTTAATTCTAATAATAAAATAAGCAGAAATAACTTCTTTGATGCAAATATCCTTATGTACTATGGTAAAAAACAAATCAACTGAGAAAAGTTAAAATTCCTTTTCTTACACAAAAAAACAAAAGGAAAGGTAGCATGAAACAAGCATTGGAGATGATTGTTTTCTATGAACAAATCCTCCAGTAAGAAAGCTATAAGCTATAAGAATTAATCTCAATTACTTCTAAACACAAGATAATAAAGTATATTTTAGAAATTGTAAATTATATTTTTTAAGATATATTATGGTATATTTCATTCAGATTATTAACTTAAATCATTCTAATGCAGGATGTCATTTCTTATTTATGGTTCCTTTAACAAAATCAACCTATAATGTGGAATGAGAAAAGCAATTTTCAACTCAAAGTTAAGAATGGAATTCAATTTATAAGAGAAAAATATTATGACAATATATGAAGTCAGGTAAGCAACATCTTTGAAATATTTTATACAACACAAGAAAATGATAAGAAATTGCATAAGTTAATAAAATACTAACCTGAAAACTTCAGGCGCCAAATAATAATTTGGAATCCTGTTTCTAATGGATAAATCAGGAGCTTTACAAGTTTGATTTGTAATAAAGAATCTCACAGTAGTATTTACGTCTGATATGGCATTAAATGCTTTAAAAAAAGCATCAATATAGCCTTTGGATATGTATGAATGTCGAATTACAAGAGGATTTTCAAGTTCACCTTCCCATACTACCTCTTCAGCAGTATCATTACATGTTTCACCATTACCAAAAGCTCTCAACACAGTCCCATCATCATAGTCAACTAGTAAACAGGTGTCTGTGCCAACACGTTCAAGATAAACCTAAAAAAATATCATAGAAATAATTTGAGATTGATAAAATTTAAATAGCTAAAACATTTTTTAAATTTTTTATTAAATAAATAACTTAATTTTTAATTAGCCAATATTAATTAATGAAATAATTTAGAATAAAGAGAGAAGTGTAAAAAAATGCTATTGATTTGTTTTGTTACATCTTAATTAGAAATTGGGAATACATAAAATTTAAAACAAACAAAAACAAAACCTACAGAAAATATTTTTTTGAAATTAAGAAGTAATTTTAGATTATTTATTCAGATTATTCAAATAAATTCAAATAGGGAATTTTTTAATCAAATCAAGTATATTGCAATTCTGGTGTAAAGCAATACTATATAAATGATTTTTCAACTCAGAAAAAATATTCAAAATAAAAAAACAACAGAAGAAAACATTAAGTTTCATTGTAATAAAATAGCAATATTTATATGAATTGTTTTTGAAATTTTCTTTTTGTAATACTAATATCAAATCTATTTCCCAAGTAATCCTGATATGTGCTTTGTTGATGCAAATAAAATTGAAAAATCGTAGTAAACATCACATTCTGAGTAAATTTATAATAAAATCAAAAAGTGTACCACAAGGCAATCAAAAACTATTTAGTAATAATAAAAACAACTAATATTTCAGAGTTATATTCAATTTTTAAATTAATTTAATTAGAAGACTGACAAGTTTAATCTACACACATCTAATCCAGATTAAAGTAAGATAAAACAGAATTGGAACATATTGTTATATAAATGAATGAAATATTATATAGATATTGAAAACAAATGAAGAAATGAGAAATTTATACTAAAATTTATTTTTAACAAATTATATTCACTTTTATTATCATAAAAATGGTTTGTGCCAGAAAAGTAACCACTATGAATTATTAAAAGTGATTAATTCTCTTACTTCAAATTCTTTATCTTCTTCTTCTTCAAGAGTAGCATTTACATTATCAATAGCTATCAAACCTTCAGCAGGTTCCATTAGATACAAAAACAGAAACACTGGATCTGTTGTTTTTTGAACATGATTATATGCTGACACAGTAAAGTTATAATAGCCTGGCTGTAAAGTAAACAATTTATTAAGAATATTTTATTTTTGTAATAAATTTCATTTTATAACAAATTTTTAAACAGCAAATTATAAAAATTTTCAAACAATACTAAATTTTTGAATATATGAATAGTTAAAATTCAGTCTTAAATTAATCAAAATATCGAATAAATGATTAATGTTAAATAACAAAACATTAATTTGATGCATATATAAATAATAAATACATAATAAAGTAAATGGAATCTTAAATTTTGGCATTTTTCACACTAAGAATATTATTTAAATTATAAGTTATTTGAACACTAAGAATATTTTTAAGAATGCAAATAATTCAGAAACTTCATTAAAATTACAGGGATGTGTTAATATGAAAAAAATATTAAAAAAGTTAATAACATTTACTTAACAATCAAAAATTATTGCTTCATTTCATATGCCTAAGGTAGTTATGCCAAATTTTTTTATTATGAAGCCTTTAGTTAAGAATTTTTAATAATTAGTCTCTCTTTATAAAAATCATATTTCCGTTTTTACAAAAAATTTTATATATTATGAACTAATAATATTACATATTTCTTTTTTTCTTGTATGAAGATATTGAGATTTATAATTTTTATACCTATGAAAATCAAATTTCTTTTCACAAAAAATAAGTTTATTGGTAATGATATAACAATGAACTCCTAATATTATAGATTTCTTTTTCTTTCTGTATGAAGTTATTATTGAAATTTATAAGTTTTCAATTTTTTTCATCAGTATTGAATTTACTTTCTTGTAATTGTATCTTCATTTGTTTGAGAATCAACATTTAAATTATAACATAGGAAGATTGATAGTCAAAATATAAGATGATACAAAAATCTTTAATAATCATGAAAAATGATAATACATTAGCAACAATACAAATGTCTTCCTAAAGTTAAACGTGATTTGATACATTCATATAAATGTATCATGATTTTCTTAGCTAAATGAAAAATTATTACACTAAAAACAACATATTTACGAAATGTTATAAAAACTTTTCAAGAATTATAAAAAAATTACCGAAATACTTTTCAGCAGTTTCATCACGTGCAATCTGCAGTTTATGATAATTATGCGCGTATGCAAATTTGGGGATAAACATTGTTATAAAATGCATTGTAAAGTCCTTGAAAAATATTTTTAAATAGAAAAAAATAATTGTTTTCAGTCATTATATTCAATGGTTTAATTAGTTTCTTAAAAAGAATTTATGCTTTGAAATGACATATGAATGAGTTTTGAATAGAACTAAAATTATCTTCATCATGTTTCACAATGTTTGAATTAGAATTGACTAGGCTACATATAGTTTAAATTAAATTACTCTAATTTATTCTCATTATATCTTAATATTTTCTTAAATCTATTAGCAAGCCCTAATTTAGGCATGAAAAATAATTAAATTGGTGAATTATGCATAATTAAGATTAATTCTAAATTAATGAAAATATCATTTGAATAAATTTTATTACTGTAAAATAATAAAAATAATTTGATGCTCATACTTTACAGATAATAAGAAAAAGTAATTAAATCTAATATAAAGTGTGATTGTGAACACTTTTTACCCCTATGAATTAAAAAACTTTATCTACTAATTTAAAAATTCAAGATCATTCAAACATCATTCAGGAATAGAAGGATGTTAATAAGAAAAAGCATAAAAATATAATTAACATATTAAAAATAAAGCTGCACAGTTAAATTTCCATTCATTCTTAAATACTTATTATGAAATTTAAAGTTTTTGAATTATTAAAACCTCTTATCATTAAAAAATCAAATATATTTCTTTTTACAGAAAAATAGTGGGCATTTGTTATGTTATAAAATAATCAATTATTAGATTAGATTTAGAGTAGGGTGGTTCTAAAAGAAGCTAGCATTACGACTGTAGGTCTCTCTATTGTGCTATACTCCTCAAAAAGCCCTATTTGAAGAGACCAGTGGCTGAAGCAAAATTCAGCAGAATTTAACAGGGATATCTGCAGCATCCAAGATACAATTAAATTTTGACCCAAGTGTACAAATCAATGTGCAGAAAAAGTTTCACATTCACATAGGATGTGTAATCAATGATCAATTTATACTTATTTCTTTCTCATGATATTGTGAACAGATTTTATTAGATATTATTATAATTTTTTAAGAAATCAAAAGCTTTTGATTTGATTTTTTCTTAGTGTTATCAAATTAATTTTTATGAACTCAATGAAAATAGTTGAATTAAAGATGTTGATTAAAGTCATGGCACAAATAAAGGGAAATTAAAATTGAAATTGGCTAAAAAATGTTAAAAAGTGTGAAATGGAAAAAATTTTTTAAAAATACTATTTTTCTTCCTTTACATTTCAAGCTTATTCTCAACACTATAAATACATTTTCAACAGTTACATGCTTCAACACATATTAATAAGTTTATCACATTTTCCTCCTTAAAACTAAATTATGTACATTGAAAAAAATTTAAAAAGTATATTAAATATTTTTGGAAAATAAGGGAAAATCTAATTTTTAGTTGTTGGAAGGTTTTTACTTATTAAAATCTAATAAAAAGCACAATGTCATAAAACACATGAAAATTTTATATTTATATTTTTAAACAAATTGCTTCTTTTGACTAGATATCTAAATTTACTCAGTTATTTGTCAACAAAGAAATTTTATACCTGAAAAGGAAGATAAATGTGGATACTGTATAAAATTAAAATCACAAAGTTTGATAATTTCTATGCTAAAATTTGCTTAATTATAGTTTGAAATCTTAATATATTCAATACTAAATTAAAATAATTAACAAAAGTTACAACAGGCATAAGAAATAATATAAGAGAAGATGATATCAGTGATACAAATTTAACATTATGGCTATAAATTATATGCAATATAAAAATCAATTTTCTCTTTTTTTATAATATCAACTAACCTCTTGAAACATAGTAGTATAGCTTGTATCAGAGCTATTCATCAACGTTGTACCATTAGCCATTTGTACAATATACAATTCAACTTCACCTGTATAATAATTAAGCAGTAGTTGTGAAGCATTTCAGAAATCATTTATAAAATAACAATAAAACTAATTAATAAAATAAATGTACTTTTCTGAAATAATAAATTATGTGCATTTCCCTCTAAAAGATAATATCAATATAACTTTTTCCCCATAATTTATCGAAATTATAAGACAATAAATTTAAAGTCAGAAAATTTAATGCTTTTTTAGAATACTAAATAAAATAGAACTTTAGAAAATACTTAATTAATATATTCTCTTATAAATATTTAATAGATAAAAATTTTTAATATTTTTCCTTGAGAGAAATTGGGAACAAAATTATAATTAATTTTTTTAATCCAAATTCATTTGATGATTATATTAATATTTTTGCATATAAATTAGTTTTTATGCTCTTTACTAAAGACTACTTAAATTTAAGGTTGCTGTAATGGCTTTTTAAAAACAAATTTAATTCAAATATTAAAAAGAAAAGAACATTCTAAACATCAAACAGCATATGTGTTCCTATAAATAAAGACAATTAACCTATTTTCTATTGTTCAATATTGGTAACTCTAAAATTTATAATTCAAAAACAAATTTTCATTTTAATGAAATTCAGAATTTATATAGTAGTTCTTAATAATCTCAATAAAAGCAATGAATTATTGATAGATTTAAAATGAATGTGACTTTATAATTGTATATAATTTTAATTTAAATATGTGCTTTTCATAAACTTTTTAATAAATATTAAAAGCTAATGGCCTGAATTTTTATGAAAATAAAAGAATGGGATTTCACCTGTAGCCACACTCATATGAAAAGTCACATTTCTTTCAACCGGGAATTTATTCTTTTCTGGACCATAACCAGATATTTGATCATGACTTCCAAGTATTGGGCTGTATAACACATTTACTGCTAGGTCTCTTATTCTTATAGCAGTTTCCACCTGTGTTTAAGATAAGAACCATTTACGTATATAACATCTTACTATTTCAATTTTTTAAAAATAAAAGCAAAAAAATTAATTTACCTCAGTCAAAAGTGTGTATGAGGATACGATATTTGAGATACGAATATTTACAAGATATACTCCAGGCTTCCTATACTTATGTTCAAAAGATTCTTGAATTCCTTCCCCTTCTTTTGGAATATTCCATTTCCAAGTTTTCTTATCACCAAATGTAAAAACAGCAGTAGCATTTGTAGGAAGAAGTTCTGAAGCTGGGTATGTCAATTCAAATACAATTGCACCTAAAATTGGAAAGAAAAGTTTAATTTGTTAAACTACAGCATTGCTAACTATCAATAATATTCTAATAAAAAAATTAAATATTTTTAAAAATTACTTTGTATTAGGAAAGTTGTTATAAGACACTTATAATAAATGCAATACTCTTTAAAACTTATTTCAAGCTAACTCATTTCAAGCTAATTTCAAAATAATGCATTTAATAGCTAACATTTTTTAAATAATTGTATTAATAAACTGTAATGCAAAAAAATAATAATAATTCACATATTAAACCAATATATAAACTACCTTTAAAATTAATGTATTTAGTAATCGATACAAAAAAACCAAAAGTAAAAAATTATCTTCATTAATAGTATACTAAATGTGAAATGAAAATAATAAATTCAAATAACAAAATATAGAGGAAAAAATTTACCCTATTGAAAACTTTATAAAAAAACGAATACATAAAATTTACATAGCAATATACATAAGAAAATTCAAAATTAGAATGAGTTTAAATTAATAATGATTTATTTGATATAATATTAATTATTTTCAATCTCAAATAAATACTTTATAATGTATTTTCAATATCAATACAATGATTTATAATGACAAAGTACTTTAAATTTTAGAAATTAAAAAGATAAACCCATTACTTGGAAGTATCTGTGGTGTATTCGTAGTAACACCATAAATCGGAAGCACAGGTCTTTGAGCTTTGAGGACATGAACTTGACTAAAATTAGCATGGGGATTGGATGCTCTTACACGAATCACATATACACCAGGTTCTGGATATTTGTAAGTCTTTTCATACTTTCCTCCTTTCTTTACCTCTGGAAAAACATAACAATTCATTCACAGTCCACTAATGAAAAATCAAACACACAAATTTTTAATCAAAAATTTTAACTCACCTCTTAAGAATTCTTTCTTAGATCGTCCATCACCAAATTCCCAAACCAAATCTACGAAAGTACCACCACTTATTTTTATTTCAATAACTACTTGATCAGTCGTTGAAACATCAGGAGGTGTTACACTAAGTTTCAGACCAGCTAATGGTCTTTGTGAATCAACTTCTTGTTTTCTTACAACAGGTGCAGTAGAAAATTTATTTGACAATTTCATAACTACATCATGCATACCTATAAAAGATAATAAGATTTTATAAATTTGTTTTCTTCATAGATATGTATAATTTAAATATTTTATTCAATTTATAGATGAAATATTAAAAGAAAGGAAATAGATAACCAAATTACAACATTTTATCTAAGTAAAAAGGTCAAAATTTATGTTAGCGTAAATATGAAAATTTATTTATGTAATTTTTTAAACAAAAATAATTAAGTATAAAAATAAAATTTTATTAGATAAAAATTTCCTCTTTTTTAAAAAAAAACATTATTTTAGAAAATTTAATACTTTGACTGATTGATTTGATTGATTTTTGCGAGGTTTACTGGTGCAAGGTCCAATATTGGACATTTCTGCACTGTACAATATTTAAGACTAAAAGTAAAAATTTTGTGATAAAAGACTAGTCAAATCTATACAATGGAATATATTAAAAATTCAAGAAAAGCTTGTGTTAAAGATTAAAATGGTCTAATTGAATGACCATATTTATGCTATCTGTATATAGATACAGTATTTTCAATGAGAATTGGATTGCATTAGTTCTAGTGCACGTTTAATAGCAACAGCTTCAGCTATGCAAACATAAGATTATGCATGCATGAAGTTTATAGCTGTAAATTGTATTTCCAACAACAATATCACAACCAACATGACTACTTGATTTTGAGCCATCACTATATGCAGGGATGTAGGAAGAATACTCAAAATGAATAAGTAAGAACATCTATTGCGAAATAAAGGGAGACGTGGCTAATTTACTGTATCCAGAAAATGGACTGATTACATTGACAATTGCCGATGTTCCAAGGAGGAAATTTTTGCGCGCTTGCAATTTAGATTTGTGAATTGGGGAACTCAGATGAAGGTTTAGTTTATTTGTCGCTCAACGGTCATTTTTTGCACACAAGGGCTAATTAGACCTGGACCTGTGGCTTAAAGTGGATTCCAAACCACTACAAACATCCATGCTCAAGGTGGGATTCGAACCCACGAACTGTTGAACCGAAGGCAAGAGCGCTAACCATTTGGCTGCCAGCTCGGCAACTCAGATGAAGACATATGTGATTTTGAATACTCATAAAATAATAGTATGTTAAGTGATTGTGCATTATATAACTTTCTTATAGAGTAACAAACAATCATAAATCTCAAATGGTACTGTGATGCTATGCTAATAGCATTTTAAAATAGCAATATAGAGACAATCGCTTATGTCTTAGATCAAGAGGTAATTGATTGCAAATCTTTAGGCTCTGAATAGGAGAAGTCCAGAATGCTCCATAACATATTAGTAAAGCTAAATGATGTACAAGTTCTTATTTGCACAATACAGATGATCTGGTTGATCCATAAATTATGCAGTTGTAGTTAATTTGACATAGAATAACCGATTAATACACAAGTAATATTTTATGATCTGCATCCCAAAAGGCATTAGTAGTATACAAGTAGTTATTGAATGTCCAAAATGTTTATATTTAAAACAATGTAAAAGGTTTGGAATATAGGATCGAACACAGCAATTTAGATAACCAGCTCAAATAGATTTAGGTAGTGAAGGAGTGGCAAACGTGAGTATGAGGTGTTTAGTTTTTATAATTGTGTCCTCTCTCGTGATTGCACTACATTATACATGTCGTACTTTTTGGTCAAAAAGATTAGCCAAAATTTCTTCTTTTGAAGCATTAAACAAATGATCTGCTGAAATTACTCCCTTCATAGAATTTAATCTAAAATGTAAGATATTATAACATCAATATTACCAAAGCATTTTAGTTTTAGAATCGTTTTGGCCTGTTCAACTAATAAAACTTCAATCAAGAAATTACCAGATTTCATCTTGCAAACATTTATGACATTTCCAACTGTACCAATAAGACTCTTATTAATTAAGAATCGGGAAACATTATCAAAGTTGCCCTCAGTTCTTTAAATTACAAAATATTTCTGATCATGTGTCATTTATAGCTCCAAAGAGAGTAATGAATTAGAAGTACACTTCATAAAAAATGTTGATTTTTTCAAGGTCTGACCATACTACTCACCACCGATCCTAACAAGAGAGATGCAGGATAACTGTACCAGTGCTAGCTACCCTATATGCTTTAAATATATCTATGAATTGGTCTCTCCCATATCCAGTCACTCAGCAGATACATGATCACTTTATCCATATAAACTGATTGATGCACTGAGGACCTCAACACACCTTCTGTTTACCTGAAGCAGAAGCCAAAATAATGTGTTGGTCTCTGGGTGCCTCTATTATCAGGATCCTCTTTTCCAGGGACCCTGGTCTCCCCATTTGGCAAACACGTGGGTGATTTAATTTCCAGAAGATTTTGTTTGTTTGTCACTCAATGGTCATTTTTGGCACATGAGGGCTAATCACACTGGGACCTACGGCTTAAAGTGGATTACGAACCACTATAAACATCCATGCCCAAGGTGAGATTCGCACCCACGATCTGTTGAACTGAAGGCAAGAGTGCTAACTATTCAGCTGCCAGCTCGGCTAATTTCTAAAAGAAGATAGCAACAGGGTGGAACAGTTACTCAAAGGGAGCCCTCAACCTTTTACAAGACAACCACAATGAGGAAGGAAAAGAAGAAAAAGCAAAGAATATGAGGAGAAAAGAAAGATAAAGACATATCACTGGAGTTCCTTAGGATTGTGTCCCTCATATTTACTTAAAGTAAAAAATCCCCTGATGATATTTAGTATTTTATTAAATATATGGTACTAATTGATAAAAATGCAATTCAATATTCCAAAAAACGAAATTTCAAAAAGCTAATTAAAAGAGTTATTTTCAATTTGAATAGTACTGAAATGAAAATAGATCACATGTAAAAAATAAATATTGAATAAGAAAAATTTAAGGTATTTATAAAGTCAAAAATATGGCAACTAGAACAGAAATTGTTTCAATTCATATTTAAGCTAATTCATTGTTTAGTAAATATGCAACCATATTAAAATTTATATAAAGAATCTTGCATTCATAAATGGAATAACACATGAAAAAAATTTAATAGCACTAAAAATCCATATGCTTCAGAAAACTCACCTATTTTCTTGTTAAACATATATTGAACACCAAGTTCAATAGGATTGTTTATAATTGCTTGAAAATAGTGCACTTTTTGTGTATTAGCTAAAATATCTTGTGGTATCACAGTTTCTTGCATATCAAATGTAATGGCTCCCAAATCTGCTTGTTCTTTCAAAAATGGTTTCCTGTACAATAATAATATACACAATATATAAATTTATTACATCATTATTAAAAATGACATAACTATAAAAATGGAAGAAAACGTATATATAAGTAAAATTATGAGTGAAAATTTGAATTATTTAATGAAGTAAAAATAAAAAGGCTTTAAAATTAAAAAAAATTTAACACTCAAAAGTTAAACATTTTTTTTCAATAATGGCTAATTCAAAATCAATTAGCAAGCTCAGAATTGAAATTCATTTTAACTTTTATGACCATTAGTTCTCATAAGATTTATATTTTCAATTGAAACTTAAACAATATACTAAACAAGACATACTAAATTATTATAGAATATAATAAAAGACAGATGTGAGAATTTTAACAAACTTAATTTTTTTGTAATTTAATTGACTAAAGGAAACATGAATTCTCCTATAAATTCTAAATAACAATGAGCACTGATGAGTGAATATTTTGATAATTGTTTTTAATTATAATTTGACTAATTCTCTTCATTTCTCTCTCCATCACACAATTTATTTTAAAAAATTAGAAAAAGAAGCCTATTAGTCTACAATAATATAATCATAATTAAAATTGTAAAACCTGGAAAAACTTAAATTAAAATTGAAGAATGAAAGTTGAATTATTTTTAAAATATGAAAATTAGTATTCTAATTAAAGGAAGGTCAAACACTGGAATTTATTATAATCATATTTCCAATAAGTAAGAAAGATATTAAATATCATAATTAAAAGTTTTCATGTTATAAAACAAATTTTATTTTAATCTAATTAGATTGATAACCTACAATATAAATTGTAATAAATGAGAAAATATAAAGTTTTTATAAAGCAAATAATCAATTACTGTATTCATAACAATTTTAAAAGCAAAATTCACACTTTTGAAATCAAGTGAAAAGTTATCTTTCTTGGAATTTCAAATAAACTTTTGACATCTACTTGTAAATTTTTACTTATTGCAGACTTATTTTTGCTAATTGCATAGGAGATATAAGCTGAACATATATAGACAATTTAATTTATTATCAATCATAAAGAGCATATCATATTTCCAGCCATTTTAGTATGCTTAAGGTTGCTTCATTTGAATGTATGGGGAAGGTTGAAGCTGTTTTAACATTTTTGTAGAGGCAAATTATATTTCTCTTTGAACAATGAATATTAAATAATTTTAACAAAACGAAAAAAAACAGCTCAAACTAAAATATTCATAGATATTTGTGATTTTGATTCATTGTGAATAGTAAATTTAAACTTAAAATTTCAAATTTAGAGTTAGACAGAGAAGCTCCTTATTAGCTTAGCTATATATTTAGTATCCATTTGTAATTTTAAGGAACTTTAGCTTATGTTCTGATAAGCCACAAACAAATAAATGAAACATTAACATTTTAACCTCTTTTTTTGCTTGATTTATTTTGTTTTTTTACATAATTCATATTAACGAGCTAATTAAAAGTAAATAAATGGAACAAAGTGATAATAATATGTAAAGATATACATAAAGTGATAATAATTATGCAAAGAATATAATTTGCAATGAAAATATACGAAATATTTTAATTATCATATTCCAAAAATAACCACTCATACATCCCAAGAGAATTTAGCTTATTAATGTACTGAATTATATGAAAGTAATATTACAATGGTTTTTAATAATCATAGTTATAATTGTTAACAAACTCATGCATTTATCAGCATCATGAAAAAAATCCTTGTTAATATTTTAGCTTTTAAAAAGTCTCTTAATGGAATTATTTAGGAACTTACCGATAGGCGACTTTAGCCATAGCAGATATAAAAGCGATTATGTCTCCCGGAAACACTTCAGGAGTATCTGTTAATGTTACATACTGATGGCCAGTCTCTACAGTAATCTGTACAACATGAGCAATGTCAAACTCCAGCACTTTAGCAAGGTTATGAGTAGGACATTTCAATATTTTGTTACTGGTACAAGTCATCAGTTGAGCACAGAATGATTCTTCTTTCAAACAACTATGAACATCTCTTATTGCAGTACATACTGTATTCTCAGGGCATTTCCTTCTGAGAACCTAAAGATATGTCATACAATATTGAAAAGTACATATAGAAGAAATCATACAATATTGAAAAGTATTTCATATTTTAGTATTTATACTAAAATATGAAATACATATTTTGAAACAATATGCAAAACTTCTAATACTGCAAATATTATGCATTTTGAAATAGGAAGATCAAAATATTGCAGTAAGCTTTTTCATAACAAAATATAAATTACTTATGACAGAAATTCATTGATATGTTGCTATAGAATAAATATTAAAGAAGCAATTAAGATTATACATTAATTAAAATTGGTATTAATCATCATATATTAGATTCTGTATTAAGAAATATATTTTATACATTATATTTTTAATGTTAGTTAAGTGATTTTAAAAAATATTTAATGCAAAACAAAGACATAATACAAGTCTAAAATGCATTTTTTTTAAAATTATAATAATATGAACAATAAAGATATTTAACTTAATAAGTTAATTCCCCTTTTGTTTAATATATTTTTGTGACAATGAAGTAAATCTTAAAAGATTTTTAATTAAAAACCTAGAATCTAAATAATTTTTACATGATGGAAAAAATAACTCAAGAGAAGTTACAAAAACACCACAATGAAAGAAATTATGATGCTGACTTACTTTCAAAAGCATTTATTTCATACAAAATATATTCATAATAATTTATTTTAATAAGTATGTAATTATTTTGATAATTTAATTTGAATAAAATTTCTTTAACTATTTGTACTAAAAACCAATATTTGATTAACAATTGAAACTCAAATTTAGTACAAAAGATAGCCATTTGAAATTTTACAGTGAATAAAGGAGTCACTAAAAATTAAAAGAGGCATGATAGCAGTATCAATTTTTCATTTCCTTTTACGTGATACTTTAATAATTTTAAATATAAATTAAACAAATTTTTCTACTTTGTATGAATTTATATTCTTTGAGTATGTACTTATCAAATTTATAGATTTTATAATTTATTAAATATGGATTAGATAGTGTTCAACAGATAATATTAATAGCCTCACATTGGACTTTTCTTGATGGGTGATTAATTTTCTGCTTATGTTTGTCTTTGTTATCATTACAATGTATGTCTTAGTTATCAGTTATTTAAATTTTTAATTATGAAATTTCCTAGAGTTACATGATTTATCAATTTAGCTCAAGCAATTTTTATTCCTATTATCAAATATGTTAAATAATTATGTTGTAATTCAAGTACTTTGGATTTCTTATTTTCACTCATATAACATGATGCAGGAGCTTATATGGGATTTTTCTGATTTAAAATTGTCAATAGAAAATAAGATTTAATAAAAAAGAAAATTTTATGCAAATACTTTTTTGTTTTGTTCTTTTAATCACAATTTAATTTCAAATGTTTATTATACATTTCATATTTTGTAAAACTTTCTGCATAAAATACTTTATTACAAGTGAAGGGTGAAAAACATGCTTATAAAACTCTTTCAAAGATTCCTTAAATAAATGTGAGTTTCTGTCCTTTTTTAATAATAATTATTCAAAAAATTTAGTTCCCTTTTCTCAAAAAACAGTTATCTGGATCTATTAAATATTGCTTACAAATATCTATTAAATAAAATTATATTCATGCAGGGAATTTCAATTACATTAATAATTTCACATAAATTGTAAAAATTTCACCAATAAAAATTTAGATGGTAATCATATAAATTAATAATTCTTTTGAAACATTTAAAGATTTCACAGTTGCATAAAATAATTTTTTTTCCTATGCTTGACCTTAGTTTTTCGACTATTAGACTATGTCAAGAAGGCCAATACAGTCTAGAATAAAATAAAAAATAAAATATGTGGTAGGTAAAATTGCAAAAAATGGAAACATTTTGTGAATAAAAATTCTTAGAAAAACTGACTTTTTGCAAAAAAAAAAAAAAAAAAATTAAAGTACATGTTACCTTAGCATAAACCACGTATAAATAAATACTGCATATAAGATTATTCCTGTGTCATTTTAAAGAAAAGCATACTGCAATCAATGAATGGTTAAAAAAATTATTTCTCAAAAATACATACACAAGAAAAGAAGTAAGCTAAAAAATGTTACAAACTTGTGAAAAAATTTCAATTATAAAGTTCAACAGGATTCATTATATAAATAATAAAAAAATTATCATATTTTTCGTTATTCTTTAAATTTCCTACAGACAATTTATAGCACAATGTTAGAACAATTTTTCATAATTTCTATTGTAACAAATTAAAATAATTTCTTACCATGACAGCCATTGCTCCAGATTCTAATGACCACAACTGGACAGAAGAGAGGCGACCTCTCATACTTACAGGTTCATGCTGAGGTATAACTAACATGTAACCAGATTCTTTGGGTGCCATATCAGGTGTTAAATGCTGAGGTATTAAAGGACCAATGGCCTGAACATTTGTATCTAAACAAAGATGTTAATGAACAATCTATTATTAACTCTGTAGAAAATTAAAATCATATACATATATTAAAAGAAAACTTCAAAAACTTTTTGAAAAAAAATAATATTTTAAATAGTATGAAAATTAAATATTAATGGGGATTCAGACTGTCATTGAGCCTTTAACACTACAAAGAGAAAAATAAGGTTTAAAACTGCATGATAAGTGAGGAAGATTGAATTTGGAACATTAGATACAGTATTCCCCTGTCCCCCCCCCCCGGAGACTGAAAAACATATAAATCATTTATTTCTTATGTAAGGAACTCTATATCCTATTCAGAAACATGCCAATTTTACTCCACCCTTTCCATTTTGTCCCCCCTCCTCCTGGCAGCCGAATGGTTAGCGCTCTTGCCTTCGGTTCAACAGTTCGTGGGTTCGAATCCCACCTTGGGCATGGATGTTTGCAGTGGTTCGGAATCCACTTTAAGCAGTAAGTCCCGGTCTAATTAGCCCTCGTGTGCAAAAAATGACCGTTGAGCGACAAACAAACCCCCCTCCTCCTACTATTAAAGCTTTTACTTATAATCTCACCATTAGTATGACTGAAAAGAATTGTGATGCAATTATCTCTTGATGCTCTTAAAGCATTTTCCTAAGAAGTTATAACTATGAAAAACCTTATTTTTTTAAGTAAATTCTTTTAAAATAAACAGAATTATTTAATAACTTATCATTAAAAAATATTACAATTTTCAAAAAATATAGAGATGAAAATTTCTACTTGAATCAAGCAGATACATTTATGAATAAAGATCATGCATACATATTTAATCTAAAATTTAATTATCAATGAAAATTATAACTTTTAAATATTAATTTTTTGTCTTAGTAGTTAAAAATAATAATAAAATTAATATATAAATAATTAAATATCTTAACATATAAAGAATATAAGAATTTTAAAAATTAGAAAGAAAATTATATAATCTTATCATAATTTATTTAGGATTTAATTTTTGAGAGTCAAAATTTTAATAAATAATTTGCATTTAATAAGATTTAAATCTAGGTTTGGTTTGTTTGTCGCTCAACGGTAATTTTTTGCACACGAGGACTAATTAGACCAGAATCTACGGTTTAAAATGGATTCCGAACCACTACAAACATGTATGCCCAAGGTGGGATTCGAACCCATGAACTGTTGAACCGAAGGCAAGAGCGCTAACCATTCGGCTGTCAGCTCAGCATTTTAAATCTAGGAGCAAATTAATTACAATTAATAATTTAATTACAGTCCATAATGAAATTGAATAAACTGTATTTGTTTATTGGAATATTTTTATAACATTTGCTCTCAAGACAAAATTTTGCAAACCGTGTGTTAAAAATTTCAATAAAAATAATTTCAGAGTTCAAAATGTCAAGAAAAACTTAAAACTATTCAAAGAAAACACTTTTAACTGAAGTAAAAAATATTTAGCTTTCTTATATTCAAAACAACATAAGTGAATTAAACTTAAAAATAAAAGACATATAAATTTTTAAAAAAGAAATTTTTTTATAACATTCTGATGTTTGAGAACAAAGATCTAAATTTTTAAACATTTTTATAAAATACATTTCATTATAAGATAAATTGAAGGAATGCTTTTGGAACATATTGTAATTTAATTGAAAATAAATAGTGAATATTCAATTGCATTAAAAGATATTTTTAATATCCACTATATGTGAATTAGGTTTAAAAACACCTTGCATCAAATAGATAAATATACATAAAATAACTACATCAGATAAGATTCCATAATACAAATGCTGTTTATGATAATTCATACAAAAAATATTTAAGTACTTATCAAAATCAATAAGAAAAATTCATTATTTACA
Source organism: Latrodectus hesperus (assembly GCA_037975125.1). Taxonomy (NCBI): domain Eukaryota; kingdom Metazoa; phylum Arthropoda; class Arachnida; order Araneae; family Theridiidae; genus Latrodectus; species Latrodectus hesperus. The sequence goes on from CM075855.1 coordinate 50,692,266, forward strand.
TTTTGCAAGGATGTAACATTTAGAGCTTCATCACTTCTAAATTTTACTATTGAGATGAAGTTAACAGTTGAAAGATATTTAGAATGAAACATAAATACATATTAATTTCTCATTAAACACAACTTCACTACAGAATTAATATAAAATCATGACCTTATTTATGATAAAATTTAATATTTAACCTGGAAGTCCCATGATAACTTTATCAGATTCATCGCCATAATCAAGTTCCATAGTTACAAATCCTCCTTTAATTGTAGTCATATTACAAGTAACAACAACAGTTGGTTTTACTACAGGAGGACAACTGAAAACAACACTGTCATCTTCAATCATATCAGCCACAGTGACTTCAGTGCTGGCAAGAACTCTGTAAGACTAAATAATGATACGAAATGTTTAAAAAACCTTTTCTTGAAGGGAAAAGCAGATGAAGAAGCAAAATAACAAACACATTTAAAGGTCTCAATATTTTTAATAAAATTAATTTTATTGGAAATGATAAAAATAATTGTTAAAGTAACTTTTTCAAATGTAAAATATTTAATAATTGTAATTTCATTTAAATAGCCTACTTTTAATCTATTATTTAGCAAAAGATTTCTCTAATCAGCAACATTGTTAAAATTTTACAATATTATTTGTTCAGGAAAATATTTGACAGAACATTTTAAAAACAGTGAAAATTTGTTATATTCTCTGCTTACAAATAAATGTAGTTATGTTTTTAAGAAAATATAAGATTATTTTTCTTTAATTTAGAATGGTATGCAAAATATTCTTTTGATCACAACAATATGAAATCTGGACAAAGAGTGAGGATCACTTAAAACATAATATTTAAGTGTCAACACAGAATATTTTAATATAACAAAATGAGAAATATTAGCAATGTATTTCACAACTAAAAACAGTTTTTAATTAATTTATTTATTAAATGAATATTAGGAATCTTGGTTTTATCACTTTGATTCCCCAGCTTCACAAGGCACTGCATATCAGTTACTTTATATTTCAACGTAATTTGTTATAAACTAATAATTAAAAATAAATGTACAAATTGAAATATATAATACATACAATTCATAAGTATGCAATCATTTTTTAGTTATAAGTACAATAACCAATTTACAACTCTTTTCAAATGTTTTTTTATTTTACATTTTTAAGTTTAAATTTACAATATTTGTTATTTTATTATACCCAATTCCATTCATTTTAAGTAATTTTTTCTGCATATATTACTGGCTTAATTTGAAAGTGCAATAATCAAAAATCTTGATTGGGTAAAGACAAATCACAAAGGGATATTAATATTCTTATTTTAGTTACTTTTTATAACTAGAAACATATCAAATTTTGATGCAAACAAAGCTCACCTCAGGTGCTCCTTTAGGTTTTGCAGAAACTTGCACCCAATATTTTCCAGGCACATAATATTTATGTGCTTGTACATCATGAACATCATTAAAAGTTCCGAAACTACCATCGCCATAATCAATTGTGAATTCTACTTCTTCTCCAGTTGCATGGCTTATTGAAAATACAACATCAGTTGCAGTTTGAACTACATCATCAGATGGCTTAACTGCTAGTTCTGTTACTGATATAATTATGTTTGATCTATAGAAAACCAGCAGATCTGGATTGTTGCCACACTCTTCAGGTGGTGCAATAGGTACATTTTCAACTAGAAATGAAATATACATTTGTATTTTAAAATCAAGTTTTCTTTTATAAATTATTTTACCATATATAAACTAATTCTTATCCTATAAAACATATTAAAGCTTATATAATAAGATTTTCAAAAATTAAAATGCTTTTACAAATGATGACCTAACAATATTTAAAATTTTTAAATTTGCATTGCAAGGCTAATTTTTTAAAATACTTTTTATTAAATTTATCATTTTGAATATTAGTATAAGTCTAGCACAATTTCACAACTAATTTAAACAGCTGTAACATAAAATAGAATGAAGAAAAAAATATCAAGAAATTAAAATATTAAACTGGACTAAACTTTTATGACAGCCAATTTACAGTTAAGTTATTTTTCAAACATGAATAAATGGTAACTTTAGATATATAATAAGTTATTGGTACTTTTCCATCACCAGCACATGCGATAATGTCACCACAAATGGTATTATAAGTGAAACAAAATATCACAATTTTTTTTTGTTAGTACTACAGCCTGTACTGGGAAAGACTGTAAATCCAAGTTTTCCCCATATAGACCTACCCTGTGCAACGGTCCACCAAAAAGTCACTCCTATTGCTTTTAAGAACATCTCAGAGAGGTATCTGGTTGGGGGTTTTATGATTTTTTCTCTATGTTCAAGAAAGTAATTCTCTGTAAAAAGGAGTTGTTGGAGTAAAAAGGGTCTTCATTTCAAAATATGTGGCCCTGCTACCTAACATGAGATGCCTTTAAAATGTCTAGTTCATCCCACTTTTTATACATTCCGTGGTTATAGGCTATTCTCCAAATGTCATCTTGCTTTATTGTGGTCCAAAAATATTCCTTAAAATTTTTCTTCCAAAATTATATAAATGGTCCTCCTTTGCCCTGTTCTGAGCCCAGTATTCACTGTCATACAGGATAATAGGTCTTATCAAGATTATACACAAACCTATCTTTGTTTCAATGCAGATATATTTCAATTTTAGCTGATTTTTAAGGTCATAGAAACACCTATTAGCCATTATTAATCTGCTTTTTATTTCAATCTTAAGGTTTTTGCAGCTTGATATCATTGTGCTTAGGTATTTAAACAGCATGACATTTTCAAATGTGAAGTTATTTTCAGAAGGTCCGTATCTACATTTCTATTTGTCGCAATCATGTATTTAGTTTTATCTTCTACTGATAATTAGAGCCATCTTACATGTTGCATTCTCATGACATAAAAGCATCAACAGCTTGTTTAGTTCATGTGATAATATTCATATCATCAGATTTCACAAATAATTGCCTTTAAAATTACCGTTTTTAAGTAATGAAAAAATATGTATGCTTTCAAAATAATTTTTTTAACAGTTACAATTTCTTTATATGTTTCCTGTATATTGTAGCCAAAAATGTCAACATGGGGAGATCTGCGCCAGCAAAATGGAAAAGTACCAAATAGTCTTCTGAAGAGAATTTATATAGTGTTTATAAGAAAAAAGGTATTTTCCTTTTATCTGCCTGCAGTATCATAATAATAAATTTCCACCTGAAGCAAACACTAACTGACATGAGAAATGCCCTTTCTATCCTAATTAAATTCATTTTTTTATAGTTGTCATATTGTCTATGAGTTACTATAACATATTATTTGTTCTCATTAATGAAGAAGTATCATATTTTGTTTCTTATTTTGGTAAGAAATATATGGGCAGATAAAAAAGTACCAGAAAATAATAAAAATTACTTTTATAATATAAAGTTATATTTAACTACTTATTCTTGTTATATATACATAAGTTATATTATTGAGTTTTACTTTATCATACACAATGCATTTGCCTACAAATATTTCCTACTTTTTTATTTTAGAAGAGATGTACATAAATTATGTCCTGTAGTACTATTTTTCTCATAACAAAATTGGCACACGTATGCCCGGAGAGTAATGACATTCAAGAAAAAAAGGCATTGAAAACTGGTTAAAGATAAAATTCCTATTACATCATTAATTAAAAGATATGTTACTCAAATCTATCGTATTATCCCAGTTTGAAAGTCATAAGCATTTTAACATTAGGTAACATACCACTCCAGAAAAATCTTGATTTCAATGTTTAAGAAATGCTTAAATTTTAAACACAATGGAAGATCTAAGTCTATAAATGTTAAAGACTTTTTTACTACTATAAAGGAACATTTGTTGATATTTTAGTGAACATGAATGACAAATGCATTCCTCCATCTAAATTGAAAGATTTATTGTGTTACTAGTATTTAATTATTGTTTTAAATAATAGTATTGAATGAAATTAATTTGCAAGTCAAATTTTCATGAAAATTAGACAGTTTATTACTTATCTTAATCATTATTTCCCAACACATAATAAGTTAAAAGTTGTTATAGATATTTTGATGCTTCTAGAAATATTATGAGAGGAAGATACTGCAAGTAGCTAAGAATCATCAAGTATCAGAATTTGCACTTCAAAGTAATTTTAATAAAATGTTTTAATAAATTAAAATTTTTTGAAGTCACTCAACAATTTAAATTTAAATTTTGTAAAGTCACTCTACATTTGTTGCACTTAGGAAAAATTTCAAGAGGAGGAAAAAAATTAATATTCATGTACTGAAATTAACTAAAAAAATGTTTGTAATTTGAAAACAAACTCTATTTTCAAGATTAAATATAAAATTGTTTTTTAAAAAAATAAAAATTTTAGCAGTGGTGGAGAATCTTATTTCTAAAATTAGTACTGAGTCACAAATTTGGTAAAATAAAATTAAATATAGGAACAATTTTTAGTGTGTAAGTAATCTTGAAAGTATCACTGAATACTTCTTTTGACAATTGTGTTTACTTTATTGCTAATTCTGAAATTTTTTTAAGCTATATTTGCTTGGTATTTGCTTGAAAAAAATAAGTTGCAATTCTATAAGCAAATTCATTGATTTGTCTCATTGTTCAGTACAGTGAGAACCTGAAAAATTTCAAATATGCTATAATCGTTACATTTCTTCATCTTATGAATACAATATTATTTAAGGTATGTGATTTAAGCTATTGTTTGAACAGTTTTAATATACCAGCAACTTAAAAATTATATATATATATATATATATATATATATATATATATATATATATATATATATATATATATATATATATATATATTATTTTTAAACTACTGGTTGAAATGAAAATTATAATACGTCAATAATAGAATTATAAAAAGAAGAATTTCTATGCTGAACATTCAAAATAAACAATACTTTAGATTTTAAACAAAGCATTTTGTAACTTTTCTTCTTTTATAATTCAAAACCACAAATTCAAAATTGAACTCCTATTATACTTCTGATAATGTGAACAAGATAGATTTCCAATACTTAAGAAAGTAAACAAATCTTAATATATTTTAGTGACCATTTGAGGAGGAATGTATACACAGCATAATATTTTGAAAATGCTAAATAGATTATAGTATACGTTTTCATACAGATTTTTTAATCTTGAATAATAAAATGTAGCAGACAAGAGACAATCCGCAAATTTTTAAATAGTAAATTTCTATTACGCTTGTTATGGCCATGCTTAGATTCACCCTAATATTTTTAACATTTAAAAAAACAAACTATTATTTATCAGTATGTAACTCAATATAATATTGACTTTTTGCTTTAATATGTAATTCTAAAGAAATAAACTTCTTTGGAAATTTTTTAAGTGATTCCATGAAAGGAATTCAAATAACAATAAATATCCTCATAGCTTATACGGAAATCGAATTTAGAATGACTTTATAAAGAAGAATAATGGCTAGAAAATAATTACAGGTATTTTCCAAAACTCCTTTCAAGGAGTTTTAGAAATAGAATGAAATTATATTTTCTGTATATTACAACTTTATTTCCAAAGTATAGCTGAAAGCTAAATATAAAATTTAAAAAAACATGATTTATGGTTTCAGATTTCACACGCCTAGTGCATTTTGGGCATGACGAGTCAAGTGATTTTTCAATGCGCTTATTGCAAATAATTGCTGAACACCGATTTAAAAAAATCATGGCTCATGGTTTCAGATTTTAGTGACCTTATGCAACTTGTGCGTGCTCGAGGAACACCCCCTTTAGAAGTAGCATTTTACTATGCAAATTTTGATTTGATATTTCCTAATGAAAAATTAAAAAAAGCATCCTTTAACATTTTGAGATAAATATAGAATCCATTAATACTGACAAATATTATCACAACCTCTCTTTTAAATCCCTTCGTGCATCAAATTTAGAAAGGCGAAATGTAAAATTAGTTCTACAAAATTTTTAATTGTCATATTGCAGAAGGGTTAAAAACAGCAGGATCTGTTTTCGATTTATTTATATATGAAGAAACAGCTGCCTTTATAAACCACATTACTATTTAATGGGATATCGTTATTGAAAAAAGTGTTTATTATTAGGGAATTAACAAAAAGATATCAATATCAAAATCACTAATATATCTACTGATAAAAGCTTAAACTTTTTTAAACAAATTTTATTATGGCTTAGTAACTAAAAAAGTTGTAAAATTGATACAGGAAAATTAAATACAGAAACTCACTTAGCATTAACACATACTACAAATGCTCTCATAGAAAATTTGAATTATTGCCCAAAATATTAAATATGGGATATGTTTTAAGGGAAAATTTCATACAGATTCTCTCAAAGAACGTTTTGATCTTTATAGACAATTTTGGCTGGATCCCTATACAACATTTCTCTCGCTCAAATATTTGAAACAGAAACTAAACTAAGAATCAGAAACTTTATTCTTTTAACATTAAACTGTACTGTTCTAGGAAACGCTGAAATTAATTTAAATGATGATGCTGATGAAAATCGAAATCTTGATATTCGCAACCCTTAAAAAATTAGAGTTTAATTTGAAAATAAACTCAAATGATTTAAAAAAATATTCTCATTTATTAACTATTTTAACATACGCAAAGCAGGTTACGATGTCCATTCTCTCTCGAAAAAAATTAAGCGTGAAATATGCTGTATTCATTTAATTAATGAAGTTGACGATGGAGGTTACGAAGTTAATTAATAAAGTTGACGAAGTTGAAATATTTTTTAATTAAAAATATAGATATTCCTATCTATATTTTTAATGGTTTAAAATATCCTTGTGATGATACTGTCAAAATAATTCATTTTAATTATTCTATTGTTTCTAAACTGTCATCTTTTAAATGTGAAAATGATTTTTTTGAGTTTAACACTCATAGATTGACTGTCTGCAATATCATATTTAAAAAAATTCGATTAGCTAAAATTAATTAAACTTTAGAATGTTGGGAACATGACAATGATGATTTAATAAAAAAATATTGTCTTAACTTCTACTTTACTCAAAAATTATTATGAGAAAAATTAACGATGATTTAATAAATAAAAGACACACTAATTCAAAAACCTAATATACATTTTAGAGAAGAATTTTTTTTAAGTAAATATAATAATTAAATTGATTTACGTAAACTTAAAGCGTTATTTGCATTTTACTTATTTCAAGAAAGCATCTTGTATATCAAAACCAATGAACGACAATTTGTACTAATTTATGTATATTTTAATGTGAAATTGAAAAGCTTAATTAAATTATTTTAAGCATACTAAGATTTAAGGTTTGAAATGTTTAACTAAGCTTAAGATAACTTAGTTAAACATTTCAAACCAGCATTAAAAATCAAGAGAGCACCATGAATATGATCATCCTGGAGCAAATCTTATGCAACCACTCTTTGAAATTAAATTTTCTTTGAAATTAAAATAAATTTCAAAGAAAATTTCATTTTGATAAGAAAAATGCAACATGAGAATAGACAGATAAAAATTTGATTTCATAATATTACTATGCGTTTAACTTTTTCGCTTGGAAATAATCATAATAATATTTTTAAAAAATTATATATACATATATATTATTCAGGGAATTATATATAAGGAGAATATTTGAAATTTTGAGGGAATAAACTCAACCAATCATATTCCATTAAATGGATTGTCTTGCCTTTTATATGGAGAGAAGTGAAGATAACTATGTAAATATGCAAAAAAGCAAAAAACAAAAAAATTCTGTTTTCTAGTACGAAAGATAATTTTTTTTGTTCTGAGAAAAACAAAAATACCTGTTAAATTAATAAAAATAATGAATTAATAGTAGATATATTTATAAAAGTTATATTTCGCAGGACTGCAGGAATAACTACTGACATTTCAAGGTTTTTTTCTTTATAAATTCGTTCTGAGAAAGAAAGAAAAAATATTTCCTCAACAAGAATTTTTGAAGTTATTCTAAATTGATAATTAACGCAAAATCGTTTTCTTTTCCTGGAAAACTTTCTATTGCCATAATTAGTAGTAGAAATCTTAAAATAGGTGCTTTTTTCTTTATTTTAAGAAATATCTAATAAAAAAATAAACTTCAAAAATTTCTAAATTATCTGAAAAATTTCAAAACTCTCGAGGACATTCCAAATACCTAAGGGCAGTGATTCTCAACCTGTGGGGCACGCCCCCTAGGGGAGCGAGCATAAAAAACTGATTAAGTGACTGAAAGGAAAGAATACACACACACATACAAAACAAAATACATTTTGACATATTTAATAATTAACTTATTAAATTAAAACAACTTACTAAATTAAAAACAAATTTAATAATTATTAGTAACTTTCTTGGGCCTTGGCTTCCTTGGTCAGAGCAAAGTTTTTCAAAGGAGGGTTTAATATTAGAAATAGACACTCTCAGTTCTTTTTCTATATTTAGCTGAGATCTATATTTTGTCTTCAAAGAAGCCAAGCAGAAAATCCAGTTTCACAAAGGTAAGGTGTTGAAAATGGTAGTAGAATGCGAAATGCCCTTGTTTTTAGGTCAGAAAACTCATCATCCACTCCTGCCCAAAATTCAAAGAGTGATTTATTGCTCAATTGTCTTTTGGTTTCGCTGCTTGCCGTGAAGTCTATGAAGGTTTCTTCCTCTTCAATTGAGAGTCCTTAGGGAGTATTTTGAAATGGATCCCTCACCCACTATTAACTTGAGATCAGTTTGTGGTCAGCAAGAAAGTACTTTTTAAAATTCTTTGCTAGCATTGCTAAATAATTTTCAATGGTTACAAAAACAACTTTTACATGTTGTTCTTCAGCCTTGTAAGTTTTAATACAATCATTCAAATTTTCAAACATTGTTAAGTTTTCTTGCTTTAAATTTCTGCTCCACAATTCCAATTTCCTACAAAAAGCATTAACTTTATCACTCATATCCAATATATGTGTATTTGCTCCTTGCAGTTGAAGATTGAAGTTATTTAATTTCTCGAATATGTCGACCATGTAGCTCAATTTCATCACAAATAAACTATCACGAAAATTCTCAGCTTCCGGTCTGTTTTCCTCTTTTAGGAAAACGGCGATTTCTTCTCTTAATTCATAAACACGTTTTAAAAATTTCCCTCATGATAACTATCTTGCCTCGCAATAAAATAGTAACGCTGAATGTACTGCACCCATGTCTTTACAAAGTGCGGAAAAGATTCTTAATTTCAGGGGTCTCATTTTTATATAATTTACTACGGTTACAACCGTAGTTAACACAATATTCAAACCAGGACTCATTTCTTTGGAATCCAAAGCTTTTTTTTGGATCATGAAATGTGTCCAGACGCACTGTGGCGATTTTTGTTTCACAAGTGCTTGAATACTTTGGAATCTTCCGGACATAGAACGAACACCATCGGCGCATATTCCGACACAATTTTTCCATTCTATGTTTGCCTCGTTCATAAAATCATTTAAGATAGCAAATAATGCGAGTGCTGTTGCTTTGAGTTCTATTGGTTTGTAGAAAAGTAATTCTTCTTCTACTGACAAATCATCACAAAATCTAACATAGGCAATGAAATGAGCATCTTTATTACTGTCTGTTACCTCATCGAGTTGTATTGAAAACAATTTGTCACGCAACTTCGACAAAAGCTGACACTCTACATCTTCAGCTGTATCAGCAATTCGACGGGAAACAGTATCATTTGAAAGAGGTATAGACTGCAATTGTTTTGCAAAATTATCACCAAACGTAATTTCTACACTCTCAATTGCAGCTGTCAAAATAAGCTCTTCACCAATGGTGTGAGGCTTTTTACATCTGGCTATTTTATATGAAACTTTGTAAGAGGCAACTAAAGCTTTTTCATTCACAGACAGTTTTTTTTAAACAATGATTTTTGCTTTTCTTATGATTTTAATTTTAATTCGAAGAATTCTCTGGGTTTGTTTACGTACTCACTATGAAGCGTTTCCAAATATCGTTTAAGTTTATTAGGTTTCATGCTGTCGGTCGTCAACATTTTTGAGCAAATGATACACAGGGGCCTTTCTTCTTCATTTACTTCAGCACTATAGTGAACCCAAAATTTAAGTATTCTTGAGAATATTTTTTTGATTTTATTTTCGGAACCACGCTCGTCTGTGTACTTGTTGATGCTTGTCTATCGTCTAATTCTCGCTTAAGTCCGCTTAAAAATTTATTCATGATTCTGCATAAGTCTGCTGCTGTGAATATTCAATACGGTGAATTGCAATTACACGAAAATGTATATAACATACACATTCAGAATAGATTCAATAGCGATAGAAGGATCGACTCGAATGAGATTGTCTGGGATTGAAATTGGTGTCATAGAACTTTCTCCTTCTCCCTATGAGATTCACATTTGCGCACGCTCCTAACTTAACTTTTAAGCTGACCAGACAAATCGAAACTTCTCGCGAAACCGTGAGAATGCCCGACCATAGAGCTAAGAGTAATTGTATTCCTTTAACTGAAATCAGTATTTTAAGTGTACCTAGTCACAATTCACCTATTAATGTTATTAATATGTCAACCTCTCAAAATAATATTGTACATTCTTCATTAACAACCTTAAATAGAAGTCCTGATTTGATGATAGAAGAGCAAGATATATTTTTTAAACTAGACTTGCTTAATGAATTTTCTTGTGATATAATTTATTATATTGCTGGATTTGTAGTAAAAAAATTAAACCAACTTATTAAATGTGAAACATGTTTAAATGTATTACAAGCAGTTACTCCCTATAATTTGTCCTTGATTTCCTTCAAATCACAGGGTAAATTGATATACCCATCAGATGATGTTTACAAGATTTGTAAAGTGTGTGAATCTGTATTTAGAAGAAATGTAATGTTGCACTCATTTTCAAAATTTAAAAATGTCAGAAAAATAAACATTCTATGTGAATAGGATGCTTTATCAGCATTAAATATTGAAAATATATTTTCTCAATTGAAACTACATCAATTTGATCATGATCCTCTGGATAATCATGTCATTCAACTAATTAAAACTGTAATTAAGCATTATTTTGCTATCCGTATTAAGCATTATTATAAAAATACTTTAAATAATATGAACTCTATAACACAATTATTTACAAAAGCAATTCTTTTTAAAGGTCAATAATATAATAGCTTCCTTTTATAAATAATCAAGAGATTTTTTTGTATTTAATAAAATATTCGATCATACTGTGTTTTTTATTTCACTCTATAGAAGAAATTTAATTAAAAATTATTAACATTTAGTGAAAAGAGTGTGCAATAAAATTATATTTGGAGGTTTATTACATTCAAAACCTTCCTCTACTAACAATCACATTTTTTTAAAGGTACTAAATTATACAGATGAGTGACATGTATGAGAAAAATAAAATTTCTAACCTTGATTAATAACCAAAATTTATTAAATAACACAAATAATTTTTATAACTAGTTTCCCAGCTTGTGAAAAATGTCAGAAAAATAAACATTCAATGTGAATTGGATGTTTTATCTGCTTTGAATATTGAAAAATTATTTCCTCAATTGAAACTTCATAAATTTCATCATGATCCTCTGGATAATCGTGATATCTAACTAATTAAAGCTGTAATTAAGTATTTTGTTATCCATGTTAAAAGAATTATTTTAAAAATACTTTAAATAATGTGAACTTTATAATTATATACAAAAGTAATTCTTTTTAAAGGTCAATAATATGTTAACCTCCTTTTATAAATAATCAAGAAATGTCTTGTATTCAATAAAATAATATTGAAGCATACTGTGTTTATTTTTAATTTCACTCTATAAAAGAGATTTAATTAAAATTATTAACATTTTGTGAAAAGGTGTGTAAAAGAATTACATTTAGTGATTTATTACATTCTAAACCTTCCTCTACTTATAGTAATTTTTTCTTTAAATGCACTAAATTATATAGATGAGAGACTGTATGAAAAAAATAAAATTTCTAATCTTGAAAGAAATTTATGTAATTAAACAATTTTTATAACTTCTCAGCTTATAAAAAATTACATATTCATTACAAATTATACATTTTATTTCACACAAAAAAATAAATTCTGTACAAACTGTTTTCTTTTTGAAAAAATATCTATTTTAATTGATTTGAAGTTATATTCTTTGCTATACTATCAAAATATTGGTACATGCGCAAATTGTACTATTACTGCGCATGCGTAGTTTAAGAATCACTCGACGCGTTCTTCCCTACTAGCATTTGATGCTCCAACCAAGATGGCGATAATGGCTTCAATCGGACCTAATGCATTTCATAGGATATGCCCCTCCACTACTCCTAGCTCTATGTGCCCGACATGGCAGGACGCAAGAGCAATAGAAAAGCATAGGATTCTTGTTTTTTCAATGCTGAGGATCGGTGTTGCAAAATGTCAATAAATTTCCGTATTCTTGGTAATTTGTAACGTTTAAAATTAAGGTTGTACTGCAGGTTTAGCGCCAAAATACTCAAAATACATTATTATTTGTATTACATTAATATTAATACATTAATATTTTATTGTATGCGGTGGGGAGGGGGGACGAAATGAAAATTATGATATAAAAATGGGCCGTGAATACTAAAAGGTTGAGAAACACTGCCCAAGGGAAAAAACTGGACTTATTCCCGGAAGTAAACCTGATTTTTTCCCTACGTTATAACACTAATGATAGCAACTAAAAAACTTTATTTGTTAAATAAATTCATACCTTTGCTGTCTTTGGCGCACAAGCAAAGTTTTTGTTGTATAATTCCCGAATAGGGCAGGAAAAAGGATCCACACTTAGCTCGACACTCTGAATCGGATATGGTGTGGGCTCCTGGATCATAGCCACCTGGTGAGTAATGAAAGTACTCCGCCCCGTTCAGGTAAATACAATCACCGTCAGTAACAGCTAATACATCTGTATAAGAAAAATAATTAAGGTATTTACATTTAAAATGAAATGATTTTAAGTATTGATTTGCTTGTTAATTTGAATATGAAGGAATACTTACAATTGATCCTGGTAACAGTAAAGATCTGAAAAACAGAAAAATGGGAATTATACATTGAATATTATAAAACTAATTATATTTATTAATTTTAAATTAAGTATCCTAAGTATACCAACTTTAAACTTAAGGGGAAAATGAAAACACATTATAATAAATGTGATAAACTAAATTTGTATATCCGTTTAACAAATACATGAAGTTATATTTTCTTAATGGTAGATAAAAAAATTTATAATTTAAGAATTTATTAATTTTATTACTTTATTGTATTATTGTTACTGGTATTATTTGTTACTTTTTAATATTATATTTACAAAAAAAATTCTGTAATTAATTTAAACATTATTATAGTGGTTTTAACATATTAAAAACAAAATTATTTTAGAATTGAAACAAAAACCTAGAAACACATCTATAAAAATCTTAATACAGTTTGGAAATTTTCGAGCAGCGCATCAAATTTGTGATTTTTTTTTTTTATACAGCACACACTTAAAATCTATTCAGCACTCAATATTATTTTCTTTTTTAAAGTAAATTTATGCAAACTGATTAGAAACAAATTTAAAATACATAGAGTAGTGCTCAATATTGTGTTTTTTTTAAGTAAATTTATTCAAATTGGTTGAAATAATTTATTTAAATAAGTGTTTTTTCTGCAAATTAATAGTTTATTAATTTAAGTAATTATTTAGTTTCACTTCACTTCCATTTTCAGTAAGCTAACAACTGAACTGGATGAATCAGCTATGAAAACACTTTATATTTACAGTATCAATATATAGCACGTATAACACAGCAAAAATATATGCATAATATATCTAGACAAGTGTGCTTTTCTAGATACGCTTAAAATACTATACATAATTGACATAGAAAATATGTGAGAGTTAAAATTCATCAACTGACGAAAATATTTTTTCTTCAACATGAGTTGCTTCGGATTTTAACCATTTGCATCCATTTCAAAGTAGAAAGTGTTGTTACTATGGCACTTGGACAAACCAAGCTCGTTATACCATTGGCTATGCGAATTTGAGTCAGAAGGGTGCGTCTTTCGTTTAACCAGAGCACCACGAAGATGAAAGTACAATTTCGCTCTTAACTTCTCCGATAGATGGCACCATCAGAGGATCTATTTCCTCAATTTTGACTTTGATCTGGAGGGGGAAGTTTTCTCCAGATTTGGTAACTACTCTACAAACGAGCGTAAGACATTCGATTCTACAGATTTAATGAGAACGTATATTGCATGTTCTCGGTGGGTCTTTGGCGGCATTGGGAATCGAACCCAACCCTTTCGTAAGGAAGGCCGATGCCTTAACCACTAGGCCTCAAAGTAGAAAGTTACGAAATGAACTGAATTTGATAAGGATTTCTACTTCGATAGCTACAATTTTCTCCTTCAGATGTCACTACTTTTAAGTAGAGTTACGGATATAGAAATTGAAATCACTGTTGAGTAATATTAAATATGTAGCTATTCTCTATGTCCTCACTTTATATTTCGTAGTTTATTATTCAGTTTGCTTAATCCTTTCAAAATAATCATTCGGAAAAACTTCTCGTCACATATTTCTTAATAGTGCTTGTTTTGTTTATGTGTAATATCATAAAAGTATTTGTGTGTTGGAAAAATAGTCTCAGAATCTGTTTCAGCCAAAGACTGCCATTCTGAAAATGATTATGCTCGTTTAAAAATTGCAGGAATCATTGTTGCCCCATTGGTGATTTATTTGTTAATGAAGATGATGCCCTCTCATGAGTTTAGCTCATTATTTAAATACGAAGTCAAAATTAAACACATAAGTCAAAATTTTCTGAGTCTCAATTGTGATTAACGACTCAGAATATGTAGAAATAAGCAACAGGGAACGTAAAGAAATATATTCGATTTAAATGAACATTTACGGTAAATAAGTAAAAAACTATTGTAAATACAAGAAATTTTTTTAAAAATATCGTATTAACTTTTGTGTACCTAATAAAAGAAAAAAATCAAAGTTAGTTATTTCCTTATGTCGAAATCTTAAGTTTAAGGGTATTATCTTTTCACAAACTATTAAAAACGTTTATTTCGGGTTAAAACTTTCATGAAAAAATTCATTTTTTTAACCCCACTCAAGAATACAGAAATAGAGAAAAGGACATACCAACAATCATCGAAATGTAATTCAAATAAACACATTCATCACTGCCATTCATTTCAAATGCTTTATTATATGCGATATTTTTCTGTAATAACTATTTAATTGTAATTAAATAATTAATAAAGAAAAATATTGACAGTGTTTAATTGTAACTGAATGAGAAAAAATGTGTTGTGAATAAAAACTAAGGAATATTTATGATATGGATTCAATATAATTAATAAGGTTCGTATAGTATTTTCTTATCGTTTTTTTTAAATCAGAATTTTATTTTAATTTCGGGTAAATAAAAATAATATACAATATATTTAGTCTGTAGCTTAATAAATCAAGAGAGTTTATCTCTCTCTCTCTCTCTCTCTCTCTCTCTCTCTCTCTCTATATATATATATATATATATATATATATACTGGTGGAAAAGCAATTAAAGACACTCAAAAATTCAATTATTATTCATATAAATGCCCGTGATATTTTTTGTACTAACTTTATTTGAATATAAATTTTTTGTCTTCAATCATTTTGTGCAAAAAACTTGCAAAGAAAAACTAATTTAGTGAGTATTTATATCATTTAGTTTAAAAAATCCAATATTTTGAGTGGAAATGCAATTAAAGACACTTACTTTAAATCTAGAATTTTAGCTATCTACCATTTCATTTTTGTTTCTAAAGTGCTTAAAATGAGCAGTTTGTTGTCTCTAGTGTGTCTGATACTAAATATTTCAAAACATCTTGGCTCAAACACTTATTATTCAAAGGTAGTTATAGAATGGGACGTAACATCGGGCTTTCGATAGAAGAGCGATCAAAATTTCGAATTTTAAAGGAAGAAGGCTACTCAAATAGGTCAGTTGCAAAGAAAATTAATCGCTCTCCAACTGTTGCGTGCAATTTTTCAAATCTAGGTGATATGTATGGAGTTAAGAGGCGTCAAGGTATTTGTAGTAAATTAAGTGACCGTCAAAAGCGGCAGATAATTCGCGAGACAATAAGACCTAACGTAAATTCCACTAAAATTAGAAGAGATTTATGCCTACCTGTTATAACTCGAAGAATCAGACAAATAATTAGTCAATCTGGAGTTGTTAAATGGGCGAAAATATATCGCAAACCTCTCTTAAGTATTCAGCAAAAGAAGGCTCATTTGGAATTAGCAAAATAACATGCAAATTGGGACTCTGAATGGAACGATGTGGTGTTCAGTGATGAGAAAATGTGTAATTTAGATGGACAAGATCGAAACAAGTATTACTAGCATCGCATAGGAACCAAAAAGGAGATTTCAGTTAGGCGCAATTTTGGTGGGCACATTGATCGTGGGGGGAGTTTTCTCGAGCTATGGAACAACCCCCATCTGTTGGATCACACCTAAAATGAATTCCTCCGATTATATTGAAATCCTAGATAACGTTCTGTTGAATTATGCCGAAGATATGAATGAAGATTCCAGGATATTTCAACAAGACAATGCAAGCATTCACAATTCTAAAGCAACAAAAGCCTTTTTCATGGAGCGAAACATCAAGGTTATGGACTGGCCAGCTAGAAGTCCCGATCTGAACCCCATTGAAAACATCTGGGGTTTGATAACACAAAAAGTTTACGAAAGCGGCCACTTTGAGTCAGTAATGGACTTAAAAGACAAAATTCGTGATATATGGTCAAATTTGCCATTAAATTACCTTCATCATCTTGTGAAATCTATGCCAAATAGAATGCATGAAGTAATTTTAAACAATGGAGATGTCACTCATTATTAATTAATAAATTTGTTCGAAAAACAATAAGCGTCTTTAATTGCATTTCCACCAGTATATATATATATATATATGTATTTTTTTTTTTTTTTTTGCAGGTTGTGAAAAGAGAGATGTCGTGTCATTCATTCTATCATGATATTCACTTCACTCCATTTTTTAATCATTTGCTATTAGCAAACAGTATAAATGGAAAATTGTATTTGTGTTTATCACACTTAAAATTCATCTAAGCGGATAAGAGTATACAAAAGTATTCTTTTCTTTATAGATAAAAAGAAACGAGATTATAAATCTTGCAGATGCTAATTTATGTATCACTTTATTGGTTCAATATTACAATTTTAACTACAGATTGTAATAACAATGTAAAACTGATATTAGGGATTAGATTCAAAAGTTAAAGTGTTTAGAGGTTTTTCAAGAAACTTATTCGGTTCTATTTTCTCTTATAATTTATATATTTTAAAATAACCATATTTCTGCATCATTCCCTAATGCAAATGTTCTGAATATTTTCTTCTACATAAACCTCTTTTAAAAGAATAATTTTTTTCATAGTCTTATGTTCTTATAGATTTCCTTACATATTTCCACACAGACTTTCTCGCATGTTTGTCTATAATATAGATTATGTGACATAATTATAATATTAATAATTTTCACACAACATTTAAAGATAACTCTTTGATTAAGAATATGTAAAAATTAGAAAAGGTGAAGCATTAGACTTATGTCTTTTTATACTATATTTTGTACCATTATATACATTTATCATCATTCCCCTATAGAACCCTATAATACTATAGTCCCTTTTCAACTTTCTGTAGACCTCCATGGTCTCACCTGGTCCTCAGTGGGAATTCACGGTTTAAGATAAGTCAATAAATGTAAGTAAGTCAATAAAATATTATAAAAGACAAAACAAATTTCAATGTTTAATTTTACTTAATGCAATTTTACATTATAATTACACTCTCTAAGTTATCAAAATATAATGGAAAAAATGAAATGTTTGCACTCTAAATCTCTTTTTTAAGCATTACTTTTCTTAAAAAGGAAGATCACAACTTTTTACAGAAATTTGTGAAATATTATAAATTAAAATGCCTCGTTGAAAATTCATTCTACCGAGCAATATTTATCTAGTTTTACGTTAAATGCAAATTTCATGAAAATCTGTTATTTCTATTTTCTTTTTCTGCTTTTTGATAAGCGTGACTAAAGAGCTAATTTTTGGTCAATGTCTTCTTTGACCTTCATGTCCAAGAAACGATTCCTATCATATTAAATGAATTAATCTTTGAAAGCCCCACACATTTGACGTAACACGTTTTGCTTTTTGGAACAGATAATGGATCTGAAAATACTGGGTATTTCACGGCCTGATGGATCCATTTCATTTAGGAGCCGTTAATCTTGGAGATGAATTTGCTTACGTCATAGAGTGATCCAAAACACGCCCATCTGTCCGGTGAAACAAATCTTCCTTTTTATAATTTTTCTCTGCTAAAAAAGTTACTAAAAGAAAGAAATTAACTAAACATAATTTTCTTTTATTGTTGTGGAGCTTTAAGCCACAGTTTTAAGTAATTAATCAACTGCTGGTTATTAATTAAAACTAATGCATTTTTATATTAAATGTGTGTAATTATATATAGATATCATATGACATTTTATATATTTAAATAGAAAAATGTTTTGATTGATATTTGAAAATGAATCTAAAACTACTTGCACTCATCAGCGATGAGTAATTTAATATATTACATTAAAGTTCGTAGTTTCGTCGAAAATTAAAATGTTAATTTATAAAAACAGATGATAAATTAAAAAATGTGTAACCTACATCTCACACTTTTATGAAAGAAAATCTATTCGAGGTAACAAGTATGTTTAAAAAGCGTCGTTAGTCTTTTTTGAAACAGAATAAAAAAGATAACTCTAAAATAATTTTCTTATATTAATCTCTAAAGAAATATATTTTTCAAAATTTTCCCAATCTTTTATAGGATGTGAACGATATTATATAACAGTTTAGTTTTTTGTAAAATATTTGTTTCAAGAAAAATTTCTAAGAAGGAAATTTATTGGCTTTATGAAAAATTCATCATTTTATTCAGTATATAAAGTAACATTCTTTTACCATTGTTTAATACATGGAAAATACACAAAAAAATATTTTGCAATTCAGTGTGTGAGCATAATTATCACGAATAAATTATGAATTGTTAACTAATTCATAATAATAGTGAATCAACGTCATTATGTGGTAATATTCAATAAAAGTTAATGACATTTAAAATATAATTCAAGACTATATACCCATTCCCTAAAGTTTTGTTAAATTTTTTGATTACTTTGTTTTATCAAAAATACTTACTAAGAGTCAATACTTATTTTTCATTATTTCACATCACATTAATTTAATCATAAATTTACCAAATTTAGTTAAGGAAACCGTAAAGGAAATTGAATTGTTGACCTTGAACTTCTTTTGTGAAGTTGTAATTAAATTTTGAAATTTTTAACGTTCTCTTATTCTTTGTAATTTATTCACCTTCTTTAATATAAATTTTTTCTTGAAAATTAAATTATTAGTTTATAGAAAAGCAAAAAATTAAGTGATTAAAGGGTTGCTTTATGTTTTGTCGATAATGTTAATTCTATTTTATTTAAATACTATAAAAAATCTCACACAATAGTAAGTTTCTACCATTAATAGTATTTCTCTTAAATATTTCAGAAGATATATATACATATATACAAATATATATATAATATATATATATATATAATATATATATATATATATATATATATATATATTGTACCGAGCTTCACAGGTTCGTGTCGATTGAGAGTTGAATAAAGCAACCACTTAATGAACACAAGACTTTTATTCGTAAGAACTTCACTAAATAAACGAAATTCCCGCTGTAACAGTCACAATTATACAGCTACAATTCGTCAGATATAATAAAAAAACAGCTTCCAATCACAGGTCTCAAATACCTCAGACAGAGAACAACTAGCAGTCACAACTAATCGTCTTCACTCACTGACTGTCTTCACAAAACTGACTCTTCCATGTCGGGCTGCGGTATTTATACCTGACTTGGCGGAGAAATCTACCAATTTCGCCAAGGTTCTGGAAGCTTCTAGGCTATCTCGAAAAATATTGGTCCTAGAGCTTAGGTGATGGATGTTTCCAGAAGTATCGATTTCTCGCCAAGTCGCCAAAAATCTCGCCAACCGTCGCCAAGTCGCCAAGAATCTCGCCAACTGTCGCCAAGTCGCCAAATCATTAGGAAATCCGCTTTTAAACTACAACACGTCTAAATACCGCAATTTTTGCCCAAAATGTGAGAATTTCTGATCTGTCTGAGATATTTTACGACAAATATAATCATTATTTACAAATTTGTAACATATATATATATATATATATATATATATATAATTTATTATCATATAAGTTTAAATTTTTCGCTTTATGTGTTTACGAATAGGATAAAAACCAAAAGTATCTCAATTAATTAACTTTTCTTTCTGCTGATAAGTCCATATTTACATAAAACTTTAATAACGAAAGAAAATTGCTGTGAAATAATAAAAAATGTGAACTAAATATGAAATAATCATCAAAGTAATTATTAAAACAAAGTAAAAAGAATTATTTTTTGACAATTGAACTGTGTGTTCCATTAAAATATTCATAGTGGTGCACACGAACATTTTTAATATTGTTTAAAATTTATCTGAATACTAAAATGTATATATGAGCAAATACTTAATGTATTATAAGATATACAATGAATGAGTGGTAATATGAAATGTGACATAATGCTGTTAATGGTATAGTAACAAGAATTTTTAGATAAGGGGAATGGTTTTACAACATCGACATAATTTCAAGATCTGAAACTGACCTGAGGACAGCCTTTTTGGCATTGGAAAAAGCAGCTGGGAAGATGAAGCTCAGAGTGAACATGGAAAAAACAAAACATGGTTCTGTGGTAAAAAGAATACCAGTCTGAGACTTTTATGATCGGCACATTTAAGTTTCAGTCTGTGAGAAACTTCAGCTATTTGGGCTCGGAGATTGACTACCAAAATGACATCACTCCTGAAATCAGAAAGGGGATCATTGCCGCAAACCGTAGTTTCTTTGGTCTAAGACCTCTTTTGAAATCTCACCTAATCAGGAGAAGGACAAAAATAATGTTATACAAGACATTGATTAAACCAGTTCTAGCCTACGCTTCAGAGACATGGACCTTGACGATGAAGGAAGAGAAAACTTTGGTGATTTTTGAGAGAAAGGTCCTAAGAACTATTTTTGGTGCTGTCCTGGAAAATAACACCTGGTGAAAAAGATATAACTTTGAACTGTACAAAATCTATGGAGAAGAAGACATCATTAAATCATTAAAACTATCTAGAATGAGATGGGCAGGCCACCTCATGAGAATGAGTACAGAAAGAACACCAGTCAAGGTCTTCAACACCACCCCTTTCTGTAGGAGACCAAGAGAAAGATCCAAAAAGAGATGGAAGGACTGCCTGGAAGGAAACTTCAACATACTTAAAGTCAAGAACTGGAGGTCGATTTCTAGAAAAGGGGCGGAATGGCAGAGACTTCTGAAGAAGGCCAAGGCCCACAAAGGGCTGTCGTGCCAATGCTGATGATGCTGGAGTGGTTTTACAACATATTGTTGGCTACTTATTTTTCGCTGCTGAAGTCATATGCACAATCACTCATCTCATAATTCTAAATCCAGGTCAATCAATGAGGTTTATATCGTAACTAATAGTTTCTTCTCTTTGCCGTCTACACTAGAGGAAAGTCATTGGGCTTTACGGAACTTTTATACATAAGACTTCTCAGCGCGAAGGTCTTCAGCTGGATCCTATATCAAATTACCGGACATGTGAATACGTTCTTAAACACCAATCTATCGTGATTTCGAATGAATTGTCTTGTTGATGCTTAGATGAAGCGGTAAGTATTCATAATGGAAAATTTGACATTACTGTTATTTTGTTATTTCAATTGAGATTACTGAATTATTTGAGTGTGTTCTACAAATTTCTTGACCTTTCGGATACTTAAATTTGAGGTTTATTCTCTTTCATTATTTTAAATAATTTTTTATTACATATTAATTGTTTAAAGTTATTATGTAAAATTGTATCAACATAATCATTTTCAGTTTGTATATGGCATTTTTATTATTCACGTTATAAGATATTTTTAAATTAATTGTTAATTTAATGAGCATTTTATAATTTCTATTTACATTTGAAAAAATTCTCTTCCTATATTTTCTTTTTCAAGAAATTACTAGATACCATTTGCCGCCCACCCTGTCTAGTGGTCAGATGGTCTGACTACGGCTAGGGAGGTCTTGTGTACGAATCCCGGTTCGGGCATGGATGTGCTTTCTCTCTATCTATCCTATCTTTGTTTTTTCCTTGTATGAATGAAGTGTGAATGGTTTCCTACCCTATAAACGGGTCCCTATGGCATGTGTGTACTGAAGAAGTCGGCCTCCACACCAAAATATGGTTCAGTTGAAAAAGTGGAGCAGCGCACCCCATATTGCCAGCCTAGCTGGCACACAACAACTAAATAACATTTAAATTGTATTTTATAATTTATATTTGTTTTTTTTGTGCGAATATTCTAATGTTTACATTAAAATCAATGTTGTTATTTTCCTTAGCGTTCGAAATTATTGTTCTTATGCTCTCATTATTTGTATTTACCTTTACGAAATTAACGTTCTTATTTTTTTCTTTTTTAAAATTTTAATATTTCAAAAAAATATATTTATGCTTTTTATGCATCAGGTTTAGATTTATTGCTTAGATGCAAAACTTTTTCCAGAAAAGAATTTATTACGTCACAATTACGTCATTTTGACAACATTTATTTATCGCCAAAAAAGTTCAGAAATTGACATGATAGATTATATGGCAACTGTGCCCAATATTCCAATTAACTATGTACCTCGTTAAAATAATATGATAAAAAATCATTCATGAATTAAATAAAACTCTACTTCTACAATCTATACAGAATATTAAACAATTGGCAAATCATATATTAAAACAAAGTGTAACTGAATTATACTTTATTTATGCAAAATAAATTATTGATATTTATCCTTTATTGTTAAAATGTTAAACACTAATTTTATTTTTAAAATATTTTTGAGAAAAACTTCAAAAATAAAATTAGTGTTTTATATTTTAATAAATTTAGCAATATAATAACTTTAATGTTTGATGCTAGCTACTTTAAAAAACATAAAATTATGATTATAACTCAATTTTAATCTTTTAGTTTCTCTAAAATTTTGATAAATATGTTTTTGTATTTCTTATTATTAAAGTCATTAAATACAAAACATTTATCATATTTGTTATGATTATTATTTATGACACTTGGACAAGCCAAGCTCGCTAGCCAACGGCTATGCGAATTTACGTCAGAAGGGAGCGTCTTTCCCTTAACCACAGCACCACGAGGGTGAAAGTACGTCTTTCCTCTAAGATTCCTCAGCTAGATGGCACCACCAGAGGATTCACTCTCCCAATTTTGAGTTTGATCTGGAGGCGGAGAAATTTTCTCCAGACCATTACACCCATGGTAATTGCTCAACATTTATCATATTTAAAAATACAAAGCTTATTTACATTCACGATTCGTAAAATTTCCCAGATTACATAAAATAAATACGTCTTTTTTAATTCTTAATTGTTGAATTTGCATCAAAAGCAAATATTTGAAATTAATCAAGTTTTTTAATGAAACGAAGTTTTATTTAACTTAGTTGACACTCTTTTGATCCATCCTTGAATAAATCAAAAGAATAATTTTGATTAAATTAAGTTTTATTAAATATTTGTTTCCATCTGCAAATATCAATGTATAGTTCTGCATTTTAAATGAGATAGCAAAGTAATGTGCCTGTATGTAAATGAATTATAGAAATGAAGTGTGAAAAGGAAATTCAAATTGTATTCAAATCAAGTTGAATACATGCATTTTTAATACTTTAATTACACTAAAAATGTATTGTTTTTAATATGATATTCTCTTGGTGTTAAAATAAAAAAAAGCTCAACATCTAAACTAACTTTGAATTGCATTTGACTTTTCTTAATATTGCAACTATGCTCAAAGCTGTCGATTTTATGAAAACGGATTTAAACAATATCAAAAGAAAAAAATACTTGTTTTGAGCTCATTTTCAAATATTTCTAAAATTATCAACACTATGATCACTTTAATATTGCATTAATTATTGATATTGTTTCAATTAACAGCAACACAAAATACTATTGGCTCACCGGATTAAAATGGTCTTTAAAACGAAAGGTCTCTGTATGTCATTTTCAATAAAAGAGAAATGGATGAAGTGAAGGATATAAGGAATGTACCAGCGAAATTAAGTTTGCTTTTTCTTGAAAGATGTGAATATAAATTCTCATTTAAAATATTTCCGTAAAAAGTATAAAATACAGAAGATTTCATTTAAAAATTTATATAAAGTCCTTATCTTATTAAATGTATTGGTTATATGGCTTCAAGCACAGTGATTTGAAAATATTTCGCATAATATTAATATTTATTACATAATATATGAGCATTTTTATAAATCAAAGCTGTTAGGTTGGTATAAAATAATGAATAATACGAATGTGACACTGAAAATGTATTTTTTCTCAAATAAATAAAAGTATAATGTAAAAGTCCAAATTAATTCCGTATTATAAAAACAAGGAAATTTTATCAAAATTGGCTGTTAATGTTACTTATGACATTTGGAGAAGCCAAGCTCGCTAACCGACAGCTATTCAAAATTAAGTCAGAAAGGTGCGTCTTTCGTTTAATCAGAGCACCACGAAGGTGAAAGTACGACTTTCCTCTAAGACTCCTCCTATAGATGGCACCACTAGAGGAGCCACTCTCTCAATTTTTGACATTGATCTGGGGGAGGGGAATTTTTTCCAGACCATTACACCCATGGTAACTGCTCAACGACCTATCACAGGTCATTCGATTCCACAGATTTAACGAGCACGTATATCGCGTGTACTCGGTGTATTTTAAAAAATTTAAAATCAATCAATACCAAAAATTTCGCGAGTATAGTAACAAAAAATATTAAAAGAAGCATTGATTTAATAAAATTGGGAAAATTTAGTGACATAGCGAAGATATTCATGTTTAAGGAATACTACATTTTTCTTAAAATTATAAATAAAATGATTAAAATTATTTTACTCATAACAATAGTATGTCAGTTATGTCAACAATACAGAATTTTATCTACATTCTATTGAAAATATTACTTTTTAAATAAGTGAATTCACTTGACATAAAAATAGTATTCCTTTGTTCGAACTTTTGATTAATCGAGCAAGACTTGCAATTCCTCGACACAATTTCGTATAATTAATTTACTGTTTTACTAGGCACCCGTAGGGTGATATTAATACATGAGAACAAATATATTATAGACATTTAAATAACTTTAATAAGGAATGTTATTAATATGAAAAAAAACTTTTCTAATGTAAACAAAAAATTAATGCAGTTCAAATTTTGTCAGCAAAATTTAAATTTTTCTATAAGTTCAGTTGGTGTACAACTATTAAAAATATTTATATTGTTTTATCTATGAACATTATAAAAATTAGAGAAAACTGAAATACTATGAACTAATACTTTTTAAGCGGAAATATGTTACTATCATTCTGCAAAAAGTTTATAATTATCTATCTGAATGTTAATCTTAAAACAATCTATATTTTAAATGTTTGTAATTTCTCAGAGGAAATTTTTATGCATAATTTGTATTAAAAATAATGAAGATTTTAGTACTCACCAGTATTAAGCCTATTATGTTAAAATGAAATGATTTCAGCATGACTTGCAAACCACTATATACGTTAAACTACGTATAGAATATATAGCTATTGTATTGCAGTATCACATATTATGCTTTTGACGTGCGGCCCGTGAGCTTAGTGTTCGGAAACTGACTGTCCTGTGCTTACTGGACCTTTGTTTTGAAATTAATACTGTAATGATAGCGAGACCTTACGTAATACCTTTCGCTCTAATGAGTAGGGAAAATGAAAAGAAAAATTCCCTCCATTTAGGGACTTTTTCAAGGATTTAGATTACTGCGATTGTTTTTTGATTAGGGCTCTATTTTTATCCTGTATAGAAATAAGTTAGGTATTTTTCATAAGTTCGTCAAATATATTATTAAATTTTTAATGTTTAACACATTTTACATAGAAGAATTTTATTATGCGTTTTGCTCACTTATAAGTTGCTGTGAAATAGATTTAAATGTTTTTGAAATATATAATCATGTATCAAAATTATTATACAGGCAAACTCTATTTTTGCGCACGCATACATATTTAATACTTTTTAATTCACTGAGTCTTAAACAAATAGATATAAAATAATGAAATATTTAATTTATATATCTTTGAGAAAGCATCATAATGCTTTCTTGGGATAATAATTGTTAAGCATTGAACAGATAAACTAAACTGAACACAAACCCTATAGAACATGTAACAATTTTTGAAGATTATTTAATCTAACAGTTCTCTTTTATTTTCCCTTTTGAACTACTTTTCCCTAATTATTCAATAAAAGGTCATAGGGATTGCTGCATTCTTATTGGATTACAATTGTAAATTTTCTTTTGTCTATACTGATATCTTACAGAATTTTCTTCTAAAAATATTATCTTTGAGAACCAGGGCTTTAAAATTTGAATGAAATATCTGATCTAATTTTCAAATAACTCTAGATATTTTCAATCCTTAAATGGTCTTGGGATTACGAATTCCATCATACCCAAAGTACATAAAAAGTCCTGTTAGTAAAATGTTTGCTGTCTTGTGACTACAGAGCAGGTTCAATATTGATGTAATAGAGTGTGCTCATTCCGATTATGATCATTCAAATTTCTTCAGCAGCAGCAGCATTGGCACGACAGCCCTTTGTGGGCCTTGGCCTTCTTCAGAAGTCTCTGTCCCCTTTTTTAGAAATCGACCTCCAGTTCTTGACTTTAAGTATGTTGAAGTCTTCTTCCAGGCAGTCTTTCCATCTCTTTTTGGGTCTTCCTCTTGGTCTACTACAGAAAGGGGTGGTGTTGAAGACCTTTATTGGTGATCTCTCAGTACTCATTCTCATGAGGTGGTATGCCCATCTCATTCTAGATAGTTTTATTGATTTAATGATGTCCTTGCATTTAATTTTTTACCATTTGGGTGTAAAGATCGAGGATGAAAATTCGTGAATGAATGATATTCTTATTACTTGATTGGGTTGTAAAAATTTCTGATTTTATGGCATAAGAAAAGATTGTGTCATTAAAAATTTGATTTCAAAGCTTTTAAAAGAGTTAGTAGCCAAACGATTATGTGTTTGACAGAAATCTTTGAGGAATAACATAAAAATCAAATAGATTCAAACATAAAAATCAAATAAAACAAAAATTCTCCATAGATTTTGTACAGTTCAAAGTTATACCTTTTTCGCCAGGTTTTATTTTCCAGGACAGCACAAAAAATAGTTCTTAAGACCTTTCTCTCAAAAATCGCCAATGTTTTCTCTTTCTTCATCGTCAAGGTCCATGTCTCTGAGGCGTAGGTTAGAACAGATTTAATCAATATCTTGTATAACATTATTTTTGTCCTTCTCTTGATTAGGATCATCCAAATTTAGACATGAGAAATGGATATTGAGTTTCTGCATATACGTCTACTCGGATGATGCCCAGATTTTCTCCTCTGCGAAACTTAGATATGGTTCACCATCCAAAGAAATTCCTCCGGACGGTTAAAATCCGTCCATTACCAAACCATGGTACCTGGTTATTAGGTGCGCCTTAACAAAGATTATTTATATTAAACACCTTGCATTTAATTTTTTACCATTAGGGTGTAAAGATCGAGGATGAAAATTCATGAATGAATGATATTCTTATTACTTGATTGGGTTGTAAAAATTTCTGATTTTATGGCATAAGAAAAGATTGTAATTAAAAATTTGATTTCAAAGCTTTTAAAAGAGTTAGTAGCCAAACGGATTATGTGTTTGACAGAAATCTTTGAGGAACAACATAAAAAAATCAAATCCAAAATAATGCTTTTATTTTAAATTTAAAATAAGTAGTAAAAATATAAAATTTTTGAGAATAGTTCTACTTAACTTACTTCACCTTTCTAGTATAAAAGTGCTCTCTTCAAAAGATCTTGATCCAGTTATCTATCATTGATATGAACATTCAGAATGGGTAGAAGAATTATCTCCTGTTTTATAAAATCTCATTGCTCCACCAAACTTCATATTAAATTTGATTTCATTTTGGAAATCAAAGGTCTTATTTAAAAAAAAAAAAAAAAAAAAATGTCATTGTTTTTTCCTATCTTAGAAACTAAGAGAAAATTCTTACTTTCTTAAGTAGTAGGGTAGTTATGCAAGAAATTGAAAAGTTCATAAAATAAAACTGTAACTTTCATAGAATTTTATAAAATATATTTTATAATGATTTTATATAAAAAAGGAAATTCTTTATTTTATGAATAAAGAAAAATAGTAAAAGGAAAAGAAAGATAAAGTCTCATATTTTAAAATGTTGATACTAACACTTGCGACCAAAATTTAGGAAATAATCAGAAATATAAGATGTTTCGATAAAAAAACGTGTTTAATGATTGAAAATTTGATTATTAATGATTTTTCGCTACCATTTCCTGATTTTCAGGAAATGGTAGCTAAAAATTCGTAAGGATTTTAATGTAAGTGCAAATAAGTGCATATACAAATAAGTGCACTTGCAAATACTGTTGCCGTAATATGGAAATCATTATCACTGACACATACAATCAATGAATGATTTCGATTTATGGCTGTCCAATTTTTAGCTTACCAAGAGTTGATAGAAATTCCCCGCTTAATCCATTTCGTGTAGTTATTTTGAGTGCAATTTGTCAGCTAGAAGTATTTCCTTAAGAAACGGAACTTAATGCAATAAGTTAATAATTAGAAAATTTGTTTACTTTTCAGCTTCAAATTTCATTTTTTAATTTTTTCAAATTACCCACTTAATTATTAAACTGACCTTTTCTTAAATTAAAATTTATTTTTAAAATACATCATGCAGTAGTTTTTTTTTAAATAATAATTGCAAATATTTAAAAAATAGTTTTGCAATTTTAATTTTAAATACTAGTGCTTGCGAAGAGACTCATTTTTGACGTTTCATTCAATCAATAAGAATATATTTTAAGTCAAATATTTTATGTGGATTTAAATATTTTAAATGTATATCATTTTAAATGTGGTTCTAAATTGATTCGTCTATAAAATCCCTTCAAATAAACTTTATTTAAAGCGTCTAAAAAATAATTTTTGGAATTTGTAAAAAAGTGGCGTGATTATGTGCGAGTGTTATATTTTTTACAGTATGGCTAAAGCAATGCGAGTCAAAAAGGTTGTATGAAATGTAATTATATGGAATCAGTGGCTTGGTATCAAACATACTTCTGCCACAAATGAGTTAAAATAAACATTATCACAGCCTATTTAATATAATAATTATTTGATGCAAGAATTAACAGATTTTAAGAATTTATAAGAAATAGAAAAGTTTTCTAATTAAAAAGTCAAAGGACAAGACCTAAATCTTTGACCGTACAATCAAAAAAATTTACTTCAGTGATATACATATTTACGTTATATTTTGAGATAATTGTTGGACATATAAATATTAACACCAAAGTGTAAATGTCTTAAAGTTTTGAAAATCTCTGGAATTCTACACTTTTAAAACATTCAGTGATTTTCATTACTCGATGCGTGTCAAATTTGTTTTACATATTTATCATCTTAAATACATCTCTTTTGGTATTTAATTGTGAGAAAAGATCTGATTCCAATGAAATTATATTCACTGTGATTTTTTAATTTTAATTTCTTAAGGTTAATTAAGTTTTAGATAACAAAATAAATAAATAAATAAGAGGAAATTCTTCCGTTTGACTGTATTTTTCTAGACATTTTAAAAGAATGTCGATGATGTTAAAATATAGAATAATAACAAGTTTGCGTAAGCACATTGTTACAATAAGCAATTTATAAGAAAAGTTAAAATACTGTAAGGACCTGTATAAAGGTGTAATTTTTGTTCTACTTTAAAAAAATTGTAAATAGAAGAGCGATTTTTAAATTATCTGCTTCTCATACTTTTATATTTTTTAAGTTAAAGTTAGTGTAAAAGTTAGTTGCCTTGTATCTTATTAGGCGGCTATTACGCATGAGGCCATGAATTTTTTTCATTCTCTTCGATCAAAACCTGCTTTTGTAACCCATCCCTAGCTGGCCCATCCAAAATTGTTTTTCTCATTTTGGGTCATTTGCCTAAAGGTTGTTTTTTTAAGCATCTATCAGCTACAGCTGTAAGGCATCGGTTAACAAGCATAATCCGTTGCAAAACTATGTTTGCTATCCAAATTGTTCGTTAACCGATCATTGATTTACCATAGATTTTTTGTGAAATCAATTTATTCGTTCTGGAGATCCTAAAAATTATATACTAAAAGAATGTATAATTTCTTAGTAAGTTTATTAAAAAATAATAAATAGGTATAGTTTTGCATATTCATCAGTCCTTTTCATTTTTTGTTTATGAGGCATTAAAGAACATGTCCTATGTAGATTACATTTCTGCCGTTTTAAAGACTCTCTGAAAGTGAAGCATTGTTGTTGTTTCTATCCTTACTGATATCAACTTGGTTTGGATGTCATTCCAAAACCATTGCTCTGACATTCTCTCACATTTTCAGCGAATAAACGAGGTGGGGGAAGTGTGTGCTCAAAATGAAATCAGTTTCGGTTTTGATTTCATTATAAACTGAAACGGATGGTATACTTTGGCTATAAATATTCTATTGGAATTTTTTTCAGTATTGAACTTTGAAGTCTATTGGCAAACAAGACAATTGAAGAGAGATGGAAAACGATTTTTGGTCCATTGGGTTTGGCAACCCTCCACATAATGCTCCGAGAGCCGAGAAGTGTTCGTTGAAATTCATTTTACTTTTGTTATCCGAATATGTGTTCGTTGTCCGAACACAAAAATCTTTCTTTAAAGCGTTCGTTGTTTGATTTGTTCGCAGTCCGAACTCACTGCATTCCTGAGTGATAATCTGATTTCATTCATAGGACGTGTACTATTTATCGTTAACGTTTCTTTTTGAGGTCATTTATAATATTATAATTTTTCATATAAAATATTGCATGTAATTTTTTGCAATCATACATTGTTGTTAATAGCATAAGTGTAAGCATATTACACTTATGCTATTAACATAAAATTTGCAGAATTTTTTTGAAACATTTAATTAAAATGATTTAATTTTGTTTATTTATAGTTTGGTTAGAGTAAAAGTTAGAGAAGTAGCCGCATAGTATTTTTTCAGAAAATGGCTCTCTTCCCAAAAAGTTGTAGTCACCACTAGCAATGGAAGATTACTTTAATCTTTATTTTCGATTTATAAACAGCCTTAAAGTATGTAATCAGTCAAGCAAAAATGCCACCAATTCTTAAGATGAACTATTTTTAACATAGTAATGGTAACCAGCAAGTTGCTCACCATATTTTTAACTAATGACATGAAATATTAATTCTACACTTATGCTATTAACATCATTTGCGTGCTGAGACACTTATATGTATACCTGAGCAATTCCTCTAAAAATTAATCATCTTTATCAATTATTTTTATCCAACGACGGGCACAAGAGGGTTGAACCCTATGCCACAATAAGGCCAGAGACAGCTACTCATTTGTCATTACCCAGCGGGCACCTGTGAACCAAGTCACGGAGGCGAGTAGCGTTACCCGCACCATACCACCACAAACCCGTTTATAGGGCGGGCCACATTCATACAACATTACAGAAGAAAGGACAGAGGACACAGAGAGAACAGAGAAAGAAAGTAACATCCATGCCCGAACCGGGATTCGAACCCAGGATCCATAGCTCAGGAGTGAGGAGCGCTAACCACTCAGCTATCGGTCGGCTTATCACAATAATATATTGTTGTATTTGAATACATAGAGTTAAATTATTCGGATATTTACTCTAGTAATTTCAGAAGATAATTTGAATATAATGTATATTTAGACATTCCTGTAAATATATAAGTTCGCGTACTTGTTTTTTTTATAAATTCCAATTTAATAATTTTCTAAATATCACATTAATATCTTTCATATTTTTATATACATTATTTATTTATTTTATAATTAAGTACAAATTACAATTTCTTATGACATACTTTAAATGCGCAATGATCACTTTCGAAATACATCTATTTACAACTTTACCAAAATATTCAGATCTCTTTTTCCCTTTCGTAGGGAAAATCTAAAAGTTGTCAGGCGTAAAGAGCGGTCAAATGTGTGCCAAAATTAAAAGCTTTCTGCGATTGTGCCGTTGTCAAGACAATAGTTACGGTACATAAGCTCAATCTGTATCATACGTAATTACTTAGTCTCGGGTGATTGAGAATTAGGGGTATTTTTGTAGTTGTATTAATCATCTAAAGCGATGTTTTTTTCCGAGATTTCGAGGTGAAAAAATGTGCTTATTCTAATATTGGAACACGAGATTGTTTTCGAATAAGGCATCAAAGGTCATGATTTATTTTACAAAAATTCTCATTGGGAGTTATTTATTAAAGAATCTACTATCAGTTGTAAAACCAAAACTTTTATAATAAATTAGGCAAATCTCTATTACAAGATAAAAATTATATCAAACTAGCTGAGGTACCCGACTTCACTCAGGGATTTAATATGTGATTGTGTTGTAGTTGGAATAAAAGATAACCTTTTTAAAATATAAGAGGAACAATTCTTTTTATTGAAAATTCTAACTACAATGTTTCTATTTACAATACTTGTTTATAAGCAAAATTTTTTTATTTACTGTATGTATAAATTTTTTGAATTTCTTACTCGAGAGCAAGCTACGTATAGTTGACAGCGAGAAAAACAGCTATCTTTGAAAGTTGATGCTACCATATTTTAAAGTTTGTCCTTACGCTTTGTTAATTGTAAAACTACAGGCTAATATGAGTGGAAATTTCAGTTCATTAAATTAGAATGGCAGTTCAAGGTATGAGAGGTATTCTTATGATAAATACTATGTGTCCTTTGTCCTTTCCAGTCATAAATTCAGCTTTGATATGATATTATTCGATAGCTGTTTGACGACCATCCTCGTCCGTACAAAATTTCTGTGAAGTATGATCGGGGATCCAAAGGCCTACTTGGTACTTGCAAAGAATATAAAACTTCTGTAGTGAAGTTGGCATTTTCTTCAACATTGACCCATCGTGTCGATAGATATATATATTTACTTACCAATAGGTAGTCTTACAAAAAGGCTCCGAATAGTCGACAAATCTCTAGAATATCATACAACATTCGAGTGTGTTCTGGAACTTTCCACAATGATCTGAGATATTCTAAACTATTTTCGAACATTTTAGAAATGTTCTGACACATTGTGAAATACCCTCGAATATTCTGGACTGTTCTAGAAATTTCTAGAGGGTGAAACTTCCAGCTCTTCTATCTTCAAAAAAAAATAATTTGTTTTTATCAGCTTTTTAATTTTATAAAAACTTTCAATTTTTGCTCAATTTCGTATAATTTTGATGAGTAAAAGTTATCAATTCGTAAGTCTTTCATTAATCTTTTAATCTGAGACTGATAAATACAAAAAATACAAAACAGTTTAATGTTTTTATTGGAATGAATTAAATTTTAAAGTTTTACTAGTACATTTTCAATTTGATGGGATCGTAAAACAACAGTCGTCTAACATAAAATTTGCCCAGCAATCTGTGCAGAAAAAATTATCAGTCGTGTAAATTCCTTTAATTGTAGGCATGCTTTATTGTATAGCAGTACTTTTAAAATAAAAAAACAATTGAATTGCATACATATTATTTTAAACGCACACGCACAGTTATGAAGTTACGCTTTTTCAATAACACTAGTAAGCTCTGACATATGGTGGCGAAATTGATTGCCATAATTCTTCTTTATTTTTGTTGAATTCTTCATCCTTCAATATTATATATTTTTCAATTCTTCAAATTCCACTTTAAGATTTCAAACTATTTCCAATTCTGCATTCAAAACATTTTTGTCATCCTTCTGAATGTCAGTTTCCAGAAAGTTCATCCATTTATTAGTTTTAAATTTTATATTCTCGTTCCTTTAATTTACTATAATTTCACTTACTGACTTCTTGCGAAATCAAGTTTTTCATTTCTGTTATAACAAATAACCAAACAATTAAATAATTGCAGTGTAGAATTCCGAGTGAATAGCTCAATATATTTCTCAAACAATCATTTTGATAACAGACAAAAATATCTTTTTAAATTCTTACTCTGGTCGTTTGGACCACTATTATGCGGTGAGGAAGTTGTGGTCTAGCTATGCCATCAATAAAGGAAACTGTATTAAATTTTCGAATTTAACTACATTAACAATACTATAAAAGTGTTCAATATAATATAAATAAGTCCATAAGCAATAAAATAGTAGAGCTCTAGAAATTCCATATTTATTAGATTACATCCAATGAAAAACTGCAAAAGAAATCAAGAATATAGCAACTAATCTTACCAACTTGCAAAACTGGCAGCCAGAATAGTATATAAATCTTGATTCACATTTGTCACATATATTTACAAATGGAACTATAGCTGCAGTGGCTCAGTAGCTTCACGCCGCTTCCCGTAAGCTCAGCAAAGTGAAGCATCATTTGCCGCGGGCAGTGGTTGGGAGGGTGACCACGGTGTACTCTCCTTCACTGGGTTGCAGGAACTCCGTGGGTAGGGACGTGTCCACATTAATCTGTGACGTCCAAAGTCCTTCCGCTGGTGTGGCGTGGATGTGGAGAGGAGGGTGCCAGCTCAGGTGTGGCCTCGTCACCTGACCGTGGTTCAAAATTACGAGGCACCTTAATAGAGCGAAGTCGTACTTTCACTTTCGTGGTGCTCTGATCCAAAACGAAAGATGCTCCCTATTGCCTTAAATTCGCATAGGCATAGCGAGCTTGGCTTGTCCAAGTGTCATAAGCAACAACAACAACACAAATGGAACTACATTATAATATAAGTTCATCAAATTTCCTTCTAATCATATTGCTTTGGTATATAATCCAACTAATATATTTGTCGTCAGTAAAAAACATCTATTAACTAATAATTGCTTAATAATCAAATGTCACCACAAAAAAGAGTTGTAAGATTTTAAGCGCTCATTCATGTGTGTTAGCATCATGAGAGTAAGTGATTCGAAACAAAAGAATGACTTATAAGTGAAACATTAAAAGGTAAAAATGCTGAGGCTAGAATTTTATTATAACACTTCTGACGCAAGTATACACGAGAGTACGAGCTCTACGATGCTTACTAATGTTTAATAAATTTTTGAGACGTTTATAACCCTGGTGAATAGACGGGCCTTTTAATCTTTTAATCAGCAAAAAATAAATTAGATATCTAATTTAGTGATCCATGCAGTTTTTCAAATGGTCGAATGATTTAAATGAAGGAATTACACTGATGATGGAAAAATTATCAATTTATTCCAGCCATTCCTATGAAGAGATAATAAAATATGGAAAAATTTAAAAGATAGTTTTTAATTATTT
Organism: Latrodectus hesperus; assembly: GCA_037975125.1. NCBI lineage: Eukaryota > Metazoa > Arthropoda > Arachnida > Araneae > Theridiidae > Latrodectus > Latrodectus hesperus. The sequence continues at coordinate 50,728,057 of CM075855.1, forward strand.
TTAGTTAGAAAATAGCTTTTTTGAAAGATGCTCAGTAAGATTTTCATGTGATTGTAAGATACTAGTGTTTTGCTCTTAGACTCTCTTTAAACTATTATTAGAAATAATCGAAAATTAAAAAAAAAGGTTGTTTATTTTTTACAGACGATGTAGTGCATCAACCTATTTTTTAATCAAGAATGCAGCCCTAAAATGATAATGCCTCACACGTGTGAATGATTGTTTTAAAATTTTAAACTCTATCTGAATTGATTATACATTGTTTCTAATCGCGTTTCTTTGAAATTAGTGACAATTTATGAAGACAATTTTAATGCATGATGACCCTACGTTTAGTTATTTAGCAGTGTTTTTCAGATATGTGATGTACTGCTTCATTTCCTAGGGACAAAATCTGTAATTTTTTTTGTGATTTTCGATAGTCAGCCATAATAATAATAATAAGTGTAACTATGGAACAGATATACGATCACATAATATTGAATTTTGATTTTGTTTGAAGGACCATATTTTCAAGAGCGGTATTTTCACAAAATAAGGCTTAGTCACACTCAGGGATAAATTGGGTTACATATCCATGACGAGTATTCTCTCTAAATGTAACCATAATCTATTATTTTAAGAGATACAGTAATTTACACTCTTACATTTTTAGCTATAAAACATATCTGCATTATTTGTAGTTGTGAAACTCTTTTAGAATATCAATATGCATTATATGCCGAGCGGTATTTTCACAAAATAAGGTTTAGTCACACTCAGGGATAAATTGGGATACACATCCATGACGAGTATTCTCTCTAAATGTAACCATAATCTATTATTTTAAGAGATACAGTAATTTACACTCTTACATTTTTAGCTATAAAACATATCTGCATTATTTGTAGTTGTGAAACTCTTTTAGAATATCAATATGCATCATATGCCAGTGTTATGACACTAATATTGCCTTGCATTTTACGTTAGGGAAAATATAATAAGTTTCAGAGAAATTGTTTCATTTGTGAATATTTTAGTAATAAATTGAACTTTTAATCCTTGATTTTCCTCAAATATTTTACATGGATGACAATGGTACTCATGTTTCTTTTCAATTTTACGATTCCTTCATAGATGTTGATTTTAACATCCAGAAATGAGTATTATTTCTATCAATAGGAATAAATCTTTTTTTACGTGTGTTTAATATTCATGTAAATTTTATCAGCTTTTTAATTAAGAAATATGAAGATTTATTAGTTAAATATTTTTTCACACTTTATATTATAACTTACCGAAAACTTCTTATTAAGGAAGAATATGTCCAGTATTATTTTCTTTTTTAAAAAGAAATGATTTAATCTAATGTGAATAAATACATGTTCAATATTGTTATTTTCCCTGCATAAAAAGATAGTAGTACATATATAATGTTTTAATTAACATACATTTGTGTTGAGAATAGTTTTGAGCAACATTTTCTGAAATCTCTATCTACGAAAAAGTAAACAAATCTGACACTGATAGCATATGCATGCATACTAACAATAAACTTGAGCTAAAAGTTACAAAATGTTAAGGTTTTCTAGACCCGAGAATTGCTTTATAGACCAGAACTTGAAGTGCGAACACATGGATAATTCTTAGCAAGACAGTTTTATTCTAGTCTAGAGTTTTACCTGGTATACTTAAAGTTGGACCATTCCGGGATTATTCCAGGACAGGATATCTCAAACAATGCCTAAGTCTATTCAGTTGTAATTAAGTTTGGGAGCCTCTAAGACTAAATAACAAAGTTACATTAAAAATCGAAAAGTATCTCTTTTAAAGCAATCTCTTAATAAATGGGATTAAAACACTTGTTTTATTAGTTATATTACGTTATTGCATAAATCAATTTTTTCATAAATATAAATTAATTTTAAGAAATGTGCTTACATAATAAATATATAATCTTTGTTATCACTATAATTTGACTTAATTTGATATAAAAAAGTGCGAGTATAATAAATAGCTATATTACAGACTATCATTTCAATTTGCCAAAAAAATTTCAAAAGTCTAGAAATATTCAAAATGTTTAAAATTATACAATTTTAACTAATTAATAATCGAAGGAGAAATCGATTTATATTTCTTAAATCCATAGAAAGTAAAATGTCATATTTTCCTCAAAACTCTTGAACATTGAATAAACTTTAAAATACACATCTATTTTTAAAACAGCAGCAATAAATTGCTTTTTACAGTTTAATTTAATGAATTTACAAGCAATATATATATATATATATATATATATATATATATATATATATATATATATATATATATATATATATATATATATATATATATATAAATGCAAAGTTAGATATAGAACTAAAAGCACAAGAATATAAAATATTTAAGTTTAGCAATACATTTAGCGCAAAAGCAGCTATAATAGTATTAGTAAGATATAGTTAATAGCATATTTTATAAAATACAATGAATATAATGAAACAAAATACAATGAAAAATGCCAAATGGAGAATAGTACATTGAAAATATTAAATGCCAAATATAGAATATTAGATGGAAAACAATATATTGAAAATATTAAATGGAAAAAATTATTTTCTTTGTAATTTCTTTCAAGTATTTTTTCAATGTATTGTTTTCCATTTAATATTTTCAATATATTGTTTTCCATCTAATATTCTACATTTGGCATTTAATATTTTCAATGTACTATTCTCCATTTGGCATTTTTCATTGTATTTTGTTTCATTATATTCATTGTATTTTATAAAATATACTATTAACTATATATATATATATATATATATATATATATATATATATATATATATATATATATATATATATATATATATATATATATATATATATATATATATACATAAATTAAATTAATTTTCTTAAAGAAAGTAAAATATATGTGATTAATCATTCAGAATAAATTTTATTTCAAGCAATATGAGATATTAGAAGTAATTCTGAAGAACCAAACGATAATAAGGTTTTCAATCAAATATTTTGATAAAACTAACAGGTGTTTCTGTTGACTTAGCATTATAAATTTGACATTTTAAATGTGATAGAGCAATACTTGGCATTCAAATACTAAGCTTTTCTCAATCAAATTTCTTGATAAAACAAATACGTGGCTTTGTTATTTTAGTTTAAAGTGGGAATTTTAAATTTAGCAACAATAGTTTGATGAATGGAAAGTAAATGACGGAGAATGTAGTTAAAGAGCGTAATCCTGACAGCTACATAAAAAGAGGTAGAGTTTCCATTTCACGGATGCCACTTCACCTGACTGATTCCCCTTTCAACCTTAAAAGATTACCATTTCCACTGAAACAATCCTTCTCCATCATGAACTAAAAGTTATGTGTGTGTTTCCAGGTACCGCTAAATTGCTTGAAAACGCCAAGTTTCAGTCATGATCCATTTCACGCAGCTTGTGAAACTTAGAATCTTTTAATGACAATTTTTGATTTCCAATAATATCATCGCAAATACACAAACAGCCATAATTTAAAATACAGTTTATAATTACATTTTGAAGAAACTATTTATGAAATTACATTACTTTTGAAATACGGATACATTTAAATTATTGCTCTGTTTAAGTCTTGTTGGAAAAAATAAATACACAGAAAATAATTAGTATCACATGAAATGAGCTGTTACTATTGAATGATGTTATGCAATTTGTCATTATTGACGGCATGTAATGTATAACAACAATTGAAGAATACATTAAATTATCCCATTGTTTTTATAAGTTTTTTAAAGCTATGTATATATATATATATATAGTTAATTTTTAATAATAAATTTTTACAAATAAAATTAATCAAATGCTAAATGGAGAATAATAAACAGCTGGCCATGCTGGTACTTCGTTCCATTTTTCTTTTATTCTATGTTTCTTTTAAATTTTAAAGTATCTAATCAACATATGTTCTATCTGTTTACTATATTTCGTATTTTCAATTTATTCACCGTCTAGTATTTGATTAATTTCATAAAAATTTAGTATTAATTATATATATATATATATATATATATATATATATATATATATATATATATATATATATATATATACACTTCGAATAATAAATACATATTATTTCAATTTATTCAAATTTTAGCTAATTATTAATTTGTTTCTACATCACTTATGTTAAAAATAACTTTTTCATGAATTGTGATAAAAGAAAATCAATTGTAACTAATAACTTTGTTGAATGATTAATATATTATATAATAACTTGAGACTTTTGAATGTTAAATTAGAATATTATTTATTCTTAAATTTATAAATTGATTTTATGTTTTAAAATATTTTATGAAGATATATTTTAAAGACGATATTTAATATGAATTCCTAAAAGCATGTGAATATCTATTTTCAGTAAAGAAAGTTTGAAAGAAAATAAAAATAAAAAACATAATTATTTTGAATTTTCAAAAATATATTTTTACGTCTCGAAAAAGCTACATTTTTTCTTTCATATCATTAAGTACCAATAGTTTTCGTTCCTCTCTCACTTTGTTTCTGTCCAAAAGTAATTTTTCCTGCATGTTTTTATTACTGATTATAAATAATCATAATTCGTAACACTAGCCCAAATGATATTCTACTCACATAATGGAATAAGATGGAAAAGATCAAAGATTTATAGAATAAACTATATAGTTCTGATATAAAAATTAAAATTAAAAACAAACACTTTTGAAACGTTGCCACGTAAAGAGTTATGAAGTTTCAAACACATGATGCAGACCAACATCTTAAAGGTGAAAATGTTGATTGTTAATATGATTAAAACTATTTTCTAATAAATAAAAAATAATTGGGCAACATATATATTAACAAATTATATTTTTTATTCATTGAAATTTTCTATAATTGAGTAATAAACTAAGCTTAATATTGAGTAGCTTATTCATTAAATGAAGTCAATCGCTTAATCAAATCAATTGAAATATAATATATTTAGTTAACTAAACCATTCATTAAGATACTCTTTTATTTTTGATAATTAATCATTCTGAATTGATGAAATACACCTAAAAGTATAATCCAAGAATCAAAACAGTCTAAATATAGGGATAAATGAATAGAAATGATGTAATACTAAAATAGTTTATGTAAAATATAAAATTTGATTTTTAATATCGCTTATATCAAATATTAAAATTTATGTAACAAAGAGAAAAAATCGTTAAATTTGAATGACATTCGGGCCACCTGCTCCTTATTAGCTCAAAGAACACTTGATTCCTTATATAAAATGTTGCTACTGTCTCTGTAATATGAGAATGGTTACAAAACATGCGAAATTTCCATAGATCTCTAGAAAATAAAGTAATAATGAACACTGTTGCGTTCTTCATAATAAAATGAAAATTACTGAAATGAATTCATTATAATCACGTGCGAAAGAATATTTATACTTGTAAAAATTTTTTAATCTCAAATGAAAATAATGTTTATTAAAAATGGAGGTATGTGTGTGATTATGCAGTTTTACATTTCATACAACAGACAAATATATTTGAAACGGAGTATTACGGGAGAATTGAAATGCACGTTACTTATCACCTTGGAAACTTAAGTACGCTTAGAGTACGTTGCAAATCCACTGACCGGAAGAAAGTGAAAATGAAATATACTGCGCATTTCGGGTATCCCTTTTGAAAGTAAAAGAATATTTTTATATTTTTAACAAAAATTCAATAATAATGAATTTATAAAATTCTTATTTGTCTTACTTTAAGTGATAAGCGATGGACTAATTACTCTAATAACTGAAATGAGAATACTCAAAACGGATGAAAACTGACTTTAATATTCAAGAGAGAGTTATTATTAAATAGAATATAAGTATGTTATCTGTTAAGGTAATGGAGATAAAGTATTATGTGGGGGTAAATGGTACAATTATGAAAACAATTTAACCAAATTTCTCTATATATTATAGGAAATATGAGTGCACACACTGTCTGCATATCACAGGAATAACTTTTTGCACAAGAATGCCAATTTCTCAGTGTCTGTCTTTGTCTATCGGATTATGGCATATTTCATTTTTAACAGGTGGAGCCAGAAGAAATACTCAAACTGAATTCTTAAGGCTTACCGAATGCCTTAAGAATAACACGAGATACTACCGAAATGCCTCCTATTCATAATGCCCTTAACCCCTACGGGAAATGAGTAGCTCTCGTTACTAAGTCGCTAAATACACCACTTAACAGGAGCCATTCTTGTTGTAAACCGATAGTAATCTCCAGAATAATACATTAATATCAATCAAATTTTATTCATAACGATTTCAGTAAGGCAATCTTCAAGCTAAACAAGAGTAAAATTGAGTATTACGGTCTCACCTTGGCGAATTTGGTGAAAAAGTTTTTCGGTTGCCAATTAATTTCCAAAAACCTTAGACAGGCGTTTTGGAAATTAATTGGCAACCCAAAAATAATTCCAATAGGCCTGGAATTGGCGTTAATAAACGGCGAGAGTTTCAGCCGACTTCGAATTTCTCCTCCCCCACCTAACACTAAATAAGAAAACAATAACAACAATCATGTAAGTAATGTGGGGTCTCCCAGAGATTTTGAATTGTTAAGCCTAACCGCATGCAAGAAAACAGTAATCGTAATAAGAATTGATTAAAGATTGTAATTAAAAATATTGCAGAATTAAAATTAAAGGAAATAAAGAAGCAAAAGTAATTACATTTAATAACATCTAGTTAAAAATAAATAAAATAATGAATCTCTGTTATTAAAGATAGAAGTTACACAAATCATCAACACATAAAAGGAAACAAATCTAGAATAAATTTAAAAAATAGATTTTATAATTTCGTTTAGCATTGGAAATTTAAATACTTAACATACAATTCTAGGAATTCTATGCCTGCAGAAAATAAAATAAAATTCTTACCCTCATTTTTCGTCTGGGGCTCTACATGTATAGCAAAATCCAAATTGAATATAAAAGACAGGATTGAAATTCCGGCGCTATATTCACAGCGAAATAGAAAACAAATAGACAGGATTGAAATTCCGGCACTATATTTAACCGAAATAAAAAATGTGAATACAAAAGACAATATTTATATTTCGCGCTACATCCGAAGTGAAAAATAAATATAAAAAAACAGGATTTAAATTACCGTGCTTTACATCCGATAAAAAACTCCAAAATACAAATGGCTAACGTTTCCGGGATGTGCGGTGGTGAGACATTCCGACTCTATATTTGGCGACACATTTGGCGACTAATGGTTTTTAATGATGTTTTGGTAAAAAAAAAAAAAACTTGGCAAGAAAAAATAATCGCTAAATTTTACCAGATTTGGCGACTTTTTGCTGAGACCGTGGCGACTTTTCCGGCTTCACGAGGTGAGACCGTAATACTCAGTTTAACCCTAAACAAGAAAGTTCTCGCCGTTTTTAATGACCCCAAAAAACATGACCTGCAGTAATTGTGCCTATTGTTAGTCTTCGAAGTAATCATCAAAGGCATACAGCACCTTCTGCTAACGTGTCTCCAGTTGTGCAATCCCCTTGTTTTAAAACTCGGAGGTTTTGGACTCAACGAAATTAGAGTGCGCTTAGCACTAGTCTCCTTCATTGGTGAACTATTTTCCACGAAGTTGATTGTCCAGGGAAAGGAAGACTTGGTAATCTGATGGTGCAAGGTAAATTGACAAAGGAGGATGGCACAACCAAGTCTCTGTATGGTATTCTTGGCCATCCGCGTGACATGCGGCCTCGCGTTATCAGACAAACAATAGTACATCCTTGCGATTTACAAGTGCTGGCTCCTTCTGAGGCAATGCCTGTTGCACACATTCCAATTGCGGTAAATACATTTCCACCATGATCATTTGGCCCGTTGGTAGCAGCTCATAGTGACTTGACGACTAGTCCTATATCTATTTATATAAACAATACAATGTATAATTAAAGCATTATAGCACGTTTAATATACCTCAAAATTAAATTATTTCATTCTACTTGTTGTAGGCTTGACAACAATACAAAACGGTTGATTACAGATAACTTTTTTAATCAAAATAATTTCTTACTTACAATATGTATTTATAATAATATTTCTGATGCTTTGCTTGACATAATTTTCATCGAAACAATACATATGTGCGTTTTACTCAAAATGAATTAATTTTGATTTTTTGCCATGAACTTAAACATTTCAGAGCAACAGATAAAATACCAAGGAATATTTTTTAGATAAATACGTAAAATTTGAATCTTACAATACTTGTATCGTTGACTATAAGGTTTGCGTAAGATAATCGTTAGAGAATTGATTAATCATTATTAATCGTAGAATAATAGTCGCTTGCACTTATGGTGGAATACGAACTATAGCAGAAATTATGACTATTGTTCAATGTAATATTCTTCCAATAGTCATAGCGTCATTGACCATCGTTGGCAACTCTTTTTGCGTCTCTAATGTGACGTTAATGTACAAATAACAATCACAAGCTCTCAAAATATAACTATTAAAAAGTTATTTTTAACATTTCTGTATTGCAATTTAAATATGGCTGCTTGTTAATGATACTTTGTACTGACGCCACAAGATTTAGTCCCAAACACAGAGCTACAATTTATTTTCCGAATTTTTCTTTTTTCGAATCATAAGGAATATACCAAAATAATTTGACGTTTTCCAGGTACAGAATTAACTTTTGGCAATCCTGAAATAACTGCAACAATGACAATAATGAAAATGAGTAAAAAATATTTTAGAGAATTAAATTAAAAAAATCATATAGAAAATTGATGAAATCTGTGTTAAGATTAAAAAATTTTGCACGTAATTTATTATGAAGAATATAATAATTTTTCATAAAAATATAAGAGAAATAGTACATGAAATCATATCTAAATAAGACTTGATTATATTTATACGTATTTAAATAAGCAATTATTTAATAAAACATGATAAAAAAAATGAAATAGACAATAAATATATAATTTAAAATGTGTTCATAATGTTTCACAATATATACCCAAGTTATTACAGATAAGTTTAACAATAAGTGGATATATTAAAGACTTAAATAAATACCGGAAATATAACTTTCAGATTATAAAACATGACTGTGCATGCATTGGTTTAACAATTGTTTTCATTAATTCTCAGACAGCAGAAACAAATTTGTTGACAATTACTTTATTTCGTCTCCCTTTAGATCAATGTCAAAATTGAGGGAGTGGGTCCTCTGGCGGTGCCATCTATCGGAGGAGTTTAGAACAAAGTCGCACTTTCACTTTCATGGTGCTCTGGTTAAACAAAAGATGCACCATACAGACTTAAATTCGCATATCTAATGGCAGAGCGAGCTTGACTTGTCCAAATGCCATTAGTAACAACAACAACACAATTACTTTAGCAATTAAAACAGTCACACCAACAGTTTTGGACTTCCCAGAAAAAGAAAAAAACTTTATAAATGACATATTAATTCATTGTAGTTCAAAAGCATGTATTGAAATTTCAGAAGCGAATTGAATGAGCAACGTTTTTTTAAAATACAAAAATATTCTACATTTTATTTTTTGAAATATTTGCTTTCTTTTTAAAATTTATTTTATGATGACAGTATTCTGTTTAATTTAGATAAGCTGTAAAACTGATTCTAGTTTCAATATGAGACTGTATTAGAGAGATGTATTTTGTTGTGTTTTAAAATAAGATTAATAAATTTTGAATTTTTGAAATGAGAAATACACTGTTGGACAATTGCTAAGGACGGATCACAAATTGCAATGTAGCATAACACCAAGCGAGACATGAGGTCCAGTAGGATAAAATATAGTTGCCACACTGTTCAGACATTAGAATAAAGAATATTTATTGTTCTGGAAAGTACAAAAGCTGTGAGACATCTGAAAGAAAAAAATGTTCATTTGATGCTGCATACGGAAAAATGGAACAATGCATCTAAAAGTCAGCAGGCACCTTGAAGAAAGATATTAGTACGGGATATGTCCACCGTGGAGTATGGTGCAACATTCCACACGTCGTATCATACTTTGCACAACATTATCCAGCAGCTGTTGAGGCAATTTATCCCATTCCTCTGGGAGTGCACGGATGAGGGTGTTCTTGTTTGTCGGAGGATAGTTTCGACCAGCAACTTGCCTCCCCAAAGCATCCCACACATTTTCAATGGGTTTAGATCAGGAGAACGTGATGGCCATACGAGGCATTGAATACCCTCGCTGTCTAGACAATCCTGAACAGCGAGTGTTCGATGACAAGTTGCGTTGTCATCCATAAAAAAATTTATCACCGACAGCACCACGGAAAAGACGAACATGAGGTATTAGAGCTTCATTAATGTATCGTTGGCCCGTCATAGTCCTGTTCGCAACCACATGTAGGGCGTGCGGCCATTGATCATGATGCCGGTCCACACCATGACACTGCATGTCGGATATCGGTCCCTTTCCTGGATATTTTTTGGACGATAAGCAGTACCACTCTCGCGTCAGATCAGTTGGCGTCTACAATCCGATGACAGACTGAACCTATTCTTATCTGAGAATAGTACGCATGCTCAGTCTTGTTCAGTCCAATTGCGATGCTCACGACACCATTGCAAACGGGCAGTACGGTGCTGTCTGGTCAATGGGACACACACAACAGGTGTGCGGGTGTATAGTCCTCCTCTCCTCAAACGTATGGGAACAGTTTTTCGGGAGATCTGCTTTCCTGAGGCAGGAAGAAACTGATTTGCCACCTGCTGAGCTGTGATGCGCCTGTTCCTTTTTGCTGATAGGACGATATATCTGTCTTCTGCAGGCGTCGTACTTCTAACACGACCTCCCCCGTGCCGCCTACTACACATTCCAGTAGTTTTAAATGACTTCCACAGCCGTAAAACAACGCAGTGAGCGATGTCGAACTCCCTATCTGTTATTTTTCGCCCTTCTTCGATCTTTCCATTAATTCGACCACGCATAAAATCATCTAAGTGATGTCGGGAAGACATGCCACAAATTTCAAGTTCGTCTATTAAATCTTTCCTGTAAAACTGTGACTTGAAACAACAACTGTCCATATGCGTCAAAACCTTTAAAGCTCTTATGAACGTTATCACGTGATGAACAGACGTGGAAAAAAATTTGCGTACGCATACTTCTTCTTATTATATTCCGCACTTATTCTAATTTTCCACATTTTGCTTCCTTTCATTTTGTGGTTGCTATGGATGATAGTGTTATCCGTCCTTAGCAATTGTCCAGCAGTGTATAAAAGTATATCTAAATTAAAATGTTCGAATTTTCATATGTGGTTTTCATATTGTTATAACTTAATTAAATAACAATAAAATGTTATTAAAAATTTTTAAAAACGAATTTCTTTTCCATTCTAAAGTCTTTATTTATTTAAAATTATAAGGAATGAATTACATATAAAAGATTATACAATCAAATGTACGAATATATAAATATGTATGGAAATATAGCACGGGATTATCGACGGGGATATAATGGAAAAGTACCGATTCAAAATTTTTAAATCCAAATCGATACTTTTCTATTATATCCCCGTCGATAATCCCCTTAATGGGAAAGAAATAATAATAAACTACTATCGTAAGTATTCCATTTGCTTCGTGTATTGTTTGAAAAAATTTACGTGTTTTTATAGAAAATATTAAAAACAATACAAACATTTTATTTACATTTTATGAATTAAATAATTATCACTTATTGACAAAACTTATTTAAGCGCCAATGTTTATTTCTGGCGGAAACTTCTTAACAATAACATCGGTGATCGATTGCGTAAATATAATGAAATAGTATTTTTTTCAATGAAAAAAAAAAAGATTTTTTTCGTATTTGGCTTCTTTTTGCCCTTGGTGATAGGCGACCGTAATTCTCTTTTTAACTGACAGAATTATCAACAAGCTATCTCTTGCACCAACTAGCCTTAGCTTTGTTCAGCATTTAGCTTGTTTATCACTTTTTTGTCAATTTTTGCATAAAAAAATTTGATTGGGTATATATTGGAGTTAAAATAAGATTTTGAGTCAATGAAATCATCGCGTATCTACATATTATATTCGCTTATGCTTAAGAAACATGCTATTTCTTTAGGATCATAAGCGGGGGTATAATAGAAAAGTATCTTCGATTCTTTTATCTCTTATTATTAGTCATCTATCAGATCACTTTTGCTAATTGGTATCATTCTTTTCCTTAGTTAAAACATAAATATTATTTAGTTACATTCAAGTACAACAATTTTACTAGTATAAGAAAGTTGCTGATTATAATTTGGCATCCATATATAAATGACTGAACTCTCTTTCTATCAAGAGAGTAGCTTTAAATTATTCTATTAATTTAATTTACTATACCTGGTAACCATGTAAATTTCGTGAACCCTTGATTTTTAATTTTAATCTTATGTCTTGCAATCTGCGCTTATAATTTCTTAAATTCCTGAAGAGTTGCTTTTATAAAATACCAATGGTTTGTGCGGTAGTTTATGTAAATAATAACAAGATAAAATTAAAATATCTTTATGGTTATTTTTATATATATTAGCCGAATAAATAATAGTTAATCTTGCACTTACATTAAATAAATTCTATTTATGTTTGACAGAAAATTTTATTCATTGTATTTTTTTGATAACTTTGTGTCAAACTATAAAAATTTATTATCATATTTTTTTAAATTACAGAGAATGCTCAAAGATGATAATTTGGTCTTTACATTTTGAAATAGCTGAAGAAAAAGTTTTCGTTGCACATTATATTATATTAGAATGGAAAAATCTTCTGCAATAAAGTAAAATATTTCCTATCACGAAGCAGTATTACGAAACAAATGAAGCTTATAGGAATAGTAATGCTCATACTTTGTAATTAACATAAAGAAAAACAATTTCACACTAAAATGAACGATTTATTTAATGTAAGAAAAGAAAACGCCAGGTTTTAATGTTAGCCGAAAAAAATCCTTATGTTGAATGTTGGGAAAAAAAAGATCCTAACACTTTTTTACTAATATTTCAAAAGTTATTTTTTCTAAAAGAAATTCAAAAGTATTATTGCTAAATCTAGGAATAATTACATACAAATGCAAACAAATTAGCAAAAAATTTAATTTTGACTCAATTTAAGTCATTATTTGATACCTAGACATGTTCCCAATATATGAAGAAAATTCGAACAATCAAAAATTATAACTAAACTGGTTCAGACACTGGTACTTTCTAAATGAATACGCAGCTGAAATGTTAAAAAAATATTTTGTTATTTAAAAGAAACAACAACAAATTCTTGTGGCTGATTAAATCGACCCTATCTGAAAAACATAGTTCTCAGCTACGAGAAAACGAAACAAGAATGATTGAAGTATAGTAAATAATATAGATTGCAACGAAGATCAGCGTCCTCTGGTGTTCAGGCGGAACTTAATTTTTTTACAACATAAAATCAAAATACACAGATTGTTAAATGAACATCATTCATCAAGAGGGTAAAATGGGTTAAAACATCATCAGAATTGATAGCGAATGAATATATTTGAATGACCATTAAAAGCAAAATAGATTATCATTAAAAGTATGGCTTGGTAAAAGGCCAAACCTTATAAAAAATCCCAACATTCAACAAAAAAATATTTATTTAATTACAAATTAAGTATCTAAACTGTGCTGCTGAAAACTTCAAAAAGAAGGCTGGAACAATTTGTTTTCCAAATAAGTAATATTCCCATCATGATTAATATCAGTGTTACCAACATTTACATTTTTAACGTCTTGAGAATTTTTGCCAAATTTATTGTTGGGAATAATATGCTATCAGGAAAAATTAATAAAGATATTTGATGGGAGAAGAAGATAAAACACCTTATCATAGAGTAGCATTTTGAATACAAACTATTCACAGTGTTACTGTGAAGTAATCTAAATACGTCACTTTCCAATACCTCATGTTCATACTGTAAAAAAAAGGGAAAAATAAAATAATGTTATAAAATTTTTTATACACAGGAAGATTTTTAGCCTTTAATAAAGGCGAAGGATATTCTAGAAAAGATAAAGTTATCTTTTCTGAAATTATCAAATGAAGGGGAAAAAGTGTTTTTAAAAAATATTTCATTAACGAAATTAGGGATATAATTTCGTACATATGATATACATGAATCTTTAAAAAAACAATTTATATCCTTATTTTCTAAAAAAATTCTTTCGAAATATGAATTCTACCGATGAATTTAATTCTAATAAAAGAAAACTAACTTAATATAACATAATAAAGATATATTTCTTCCTTTCTTAAGAAATTTATATTTTTTTATTCTTATTTTGAAATTAACGACTTTAATTCTAAACTTTATTCATATCTTTAATGTGTTTGCATTTAATTCCAAGCTTTATTCATAACTTTAATTTGCTTATATTTTCTTTCTACAATTAGAGCAATCCTCAATTTCTTACAAAACAAGGCTTAATTTATTTAGCAGTCAAAAATTGCTTAATATATTAAACAAATGTTAAATATTGATATTTTCTTCATTTACTTTGAGACAGTGGATTATTTTGATTCAAGAATTTATAAGGATTACCATATATTTTAAATTGTATTAAAATTTTAATACAATTTAAAATATATGGTATATATTCTTGAATCATTTTACATAGCAAATGCTGTGCACTTATTGAACATTAGATTTCCGATTTTTAAGAAAGATGGCAGCACTATTCACATGCTTAAATGAAGTGAAGCATTTTGTTTTTTTGTTCTAAATTATTTTCCGATATTTATTTACTAAATTGTAAATAAGTAAAATTATACCTTATTTTTATAAATAATAAGATGAAGAGTTATAAGGCATGTGATTAATTTACATGCGTAGATTCCTAAAACAAAAGAAATATTCTAGGAAAGAAAGTATTCATTTCAACTCATTTTTTAAAAAATTAAATTAAAGAGAAATTCATTTCCTCATCAAAAATAATTTTAAATCTTTTAATATTTAATTTACATAAAAGACTAAGATTTGTGAGTGTATCCTGTTGTAAAACTTGAATTTCTGAGATTAGAAGTTTTGGTTGGAAAGCTCAAAAACAACATTATGTAGAATCCAAAATATCATTTCCTCTGACATATGCTCTCCTTTTACCACAAGAATTCGTAATTTAAGCCATGCATCACTAATGCCAAGCAAAAATCTCAATTAATCAAAATAACAAAACAATATTATGCGTTTGATAAAGGAAGAGATAGAAACGCGTTAATATTACGAGTGTACCACATGAAATTATATTTTCAATTTTTATTAAATATATTATAATGCAGAACCTATTGAAGGCAGAAATATGAAGTTTCATCGAAAGGCTTTATATATAAAAGGCTTATGTTTTTAATGTTTTATTGAATATAATTGCTTCATGAATAATTATTAGACAATGTAATCGTTATTCTTAGTATTAATAATGAAATTAATAAAACATGCTTATCAAAAACTAAACAAAGTGGTGGATTTAATATAAAAATTGAGTTGTGGTTGTTACTTGTGACACTTGAACAAGCAAAGCTCGCTAACCGACGGCTAAGCGAAATTAAGTCAGAAGATTGCGTCTTTTGTTTAATCAGAGCACCACAAAGGTGAAAGTACGGCTTTGCTTTAAGATTCCACGGTTAGATGGCATCACGAGAGGATCCCTATTCTCAATTTTGATATTGATCTGGAAGTGGATTTTTCTCCAAACCGTTACACCCATGGTAACTGCTCAATGAACGACCAGAGGGCTTTTGATTCCACAGATTTAACGAGCACGTATATCGCATGTACTCGGTGGGTATCTAATGGCATTGGCAATCGTATATAGCCCTTACGGAAGGAAGGCCAATGGCTTCCACAGCCTCTAAAAATTGAATAATTGTAATAAATAATATTTAATCCTTATGGAATGTCTAAATACAGTCCATGTTTTTACATGTCTCCCCTTTGGGAACATTAGGAACTCTCTCGACTATTCTCGAGCAACTATTCTCGAGAAATAATACTTTAATCCCCTTCATAAACATAAGCATGAGAGAAAACTGAAAAGATAATATAATGATAATAAACTGAAATGATTAAATATGATTTCATACCACGCCAAATAATGAAAGAAACAACAGAAATTTTCTCCCAAAATAAATTTTTTTTCGCTGTTGGTAGATCTATGTAACTCATCATTTATACTCCATATCAGCTTTTTTTTTTTTATCTTTCTCATATCAGCTTTATCTTTCTCATATGACGTTTACAACAACCATGTAAACATTCTTCTAAGATTTACATACAAGATTACTTCTAAATATTTGGCATGATAGATGAGGTGGTTGTTGATTAATCACTTACCTTTCCCTAGATGACGCTTCCTAAGAAAGATCAGTCTTAATATTTACGTCTTAAAACATAACGTATGGATGTTTCAAAAACAAGACAAGTACACAGATTGCACCCAATTTCATTGATGAACTGAAGTGAATTCGTTCACTTTTCCTAGAAAAATTTTAACTCGATTTTCACTGCATGAGAACTTTTGATTGATATTGTAATTTTAAATCCATTAGACTTTATTGATAGTTCCAAAAATAGACTTAAACGGAATTTAAAGCTTAAGCTTGTTAGATTAGAATATTGATATGATAACAAGAATTTAAAAATTGGTTTTCAGAAAAAGTGGGCTGGCTAAGATTTTAGAGTAAAGATATATATGACAAAGAACAGTATTATGTATAATCTAATGCAATAAAATTTATTAGAATGAAGAAAATTACTAAAGTGTTATATAACGATAATCAACTTCATATTTAAAAGTATTTTTTAATAGATCAACTGCTATTTTTTGCGTGAAACACATAACTTTTTATAACATTCTTATGATTGATTCTTTATGTTTGTAAATGTGTATTTTGAGATTGCTTTAGAGTTTGGCAAATATAAATGTCCATTTGATGCCCCAGGTCATCCCTACATCATCTGGGATATGAAACAACAGCAACAAGTATAAATGTAGATATATAATTATATCAACTGCTGATTCCAAAATATGTCACTATTGATTGTAGGGTTTGCAAGATTCATAGAAAAACAATTTTTACAGCAAATTAGATTTTACAGCAATTTAATGCAAATAATTTGCGTGAAGATATACTATTACTTGAGACAAATTACTTGTGTTTGCGTATGAATATTATTGTGTCATCACTTCTTCAGATTTCACTGCAAGGAGACGAAATTTCCCAAGTAGTACAGGTGCATATAACAAGTAATAGGACATATAACAACTTCTATTGGGTTCGGAAAGTAATTTATGTTTTTCCACATGGATCAGTTTCTTACGAGTAAAAATCAACCATTTTACGAGTGTATGCTGTTACCAGAAAAATGCCAAAAGGTATTGGACTAGAATTGACAATAAGCAATTTAATTAAATATTTATTCGAAACACGACTTTCATTTTTATAAAAAAATTAAATTTATTTTCGAACAACCTAATACATTAACATATTTATGCATTATAAATTATATAAATGTTATAATGATATTTATAGATAGCTGACGTACATGAATATGGAGAGCTGCATTCACGAGAGTATATTATACTAAACTTGCAAATCGAGGGTATTACAAGTTCAAGACAAATAAACTTGTTTCTGATCATTCTGATTATTGGTAAACAAGAATATTATATTCATATATATAAATATTAACTAGGCCATTGTTGTTGCACCAGCATGCTTCCCTGTACCCTGAATTGGGCTCTACCATTTAGATAGAAGCAACCTAGTGCAGCCTTCGTGATTTTGAAGCAGGAGTCAAGCAGAAGACCCTCAATACTTGCCCTGCTTCCCTCAGAGGTATCATTTCACTTGGATAACATTGTGAACACACCCAGTTTTAACGTACCCTAGTCGACTTTAGCGAATATCACGGATCTTCGGTTAAGCCGGGATTCGAACTCACTATCTTACGATAATGAGAGCGATGCCCTAACCAACCATGCCACCGCGGCCCCATTAGTTTTCCGGTGCATTCAAACAAAATATCTAAAAATAAGCTTAAATTAAAAAAAATCAATATTAGGTTTCTCCTACACAAATGCATTTGTACTTTATTGCTTGGTGAAAAGTTGCAATGGCTCGTGTAAGAAGAATATATTTATCAATATATTCTAGCTTTAAAGAGATAGAACTAGTTGTTAGAACATCGGCCTTCCGTTCGGAAGGGCTAGGTTCGATTCCCAATGCCGCCATATACCTACGGAGTCCATGCGATAGATGTGCTTGTAAATCAGTGGAACCGAAAGTCCTATGGTCAGTCATTGAGCATGAGTATAATGTCTGGACTAAATCTCCTTCCCCTCCAGATCAAAATCGAAATTGAGGGAGTGGATCCTCTATTGGTGCCATCTATCGGAGGAGTTTCAGAGGAAAGACGTACTTTTACCTTCATGGTGTTCTGGTTAAAATGAAAGAGGTACTCTACTGACTTTATTTCGCATAGCTGTTGGTTACCGAGTTTGGATTGTCCAACTGTTATAAATAACAACATTAATTACGTTCTGGTATTGCCCAAAAAGTCTTTTTTGATGGTTTGAATACTAGACGATTACCAAGGAGAAGCCCAAAGGTAATATTTAGACATGATCGTTTTTATAGCAGTACTGATTGAAATGTCTGATTTTGCACAATATTTGTCATGTTATAAATGAATAATTTTCAATATTTATAATTCAATTTAAATAATTCACAATATTTGGCATCCATGACATTTTTGTTTGGATTTCATTTTACCATCCAGATTGCAAATGATACAAATATAGACAAAATACATTGATTTTGAATACATAAATGTATATATGAAACCATGAATTTCAAAATGGATAATTTGGAACTTATACTGTAAGAGGAAATTACCAAGCATTCCATGATCTGTCTTAACGGAATTTATATTTAGTAAATTTTGTAGAAGATGAAATGAAATAGAAGCAAATTTTGTGATTCAAATATTGGATGCAAATAAGTTAGGCCACGCCTAAATTTATCGACTTTAACACGAACAAATGCGAATGTGTATACTTACTCAGACCACTTTTGTTTTCGTTTTATTGAGTACAAGAAAAATAAGATGATATAGATGAGGTAATATCTTAAAATAATTAAATGAGGAAAAGCGTGCTACTAAATGGAAGGAAGTTTCTTTCCATTTCTTTGAAATTGGATTTCTTCAATAATTTAAGCCTGCCACCTGTTAAATTCACTTTAAATTATAAAGCTTGTTTTTTTGACTCACCAAAAAATTGTTGGTTTTCAAGATTCTCTCAGTTTAATAACCTTGCATGTGTAATTGCAATACAAGACTGAAAATGTTGCTTTTTTTACCCAACAGATCAATAAAAAAAGGGAGACAAAGGAATTATATATGCTTTGCTCCGTCAGTAAGCATACATGCTGCCCAGTCTTTAATGTCATCAATAAGCATGCCGACCATATCCAGAAAAGAAAAATTTTAAAAACAATGAACTTATAAACTAAGTGCCAAAGTGCATACAAGTTCCGTAAATTTCCTTTCAAACTCTGTAGACATATTGCTTTTTCTTTAAGAAAAAGATCTCAAGTTACAAATGCGAAGATTTCACTCCGAAGAAAAAAAAAAAAAAAAAAAGAAGGAAAGTTGAATCTAATACATCTTTCTACTTATCTTACTTTCAGCTTGAACTACATTCCGCAGTCGTGTTTCGTAAATGCTTCGTACATAAATATATCTTCTTCTTTCTTGTTTTGTGGTAAAGTCAGACAAAGGAAAGATAGCAAGCGTAACTTAAGGAAGAGTTTTGTTTGCGTTGTTTTTTTGGTTTTGCTGAATCTAATTGATGCGCTTTGATGGTGGTCTCTTTAAATAACTTCTTGCAGCACAATGCGCCATAAAACTGGACTCAAGTCGACAAAGGATTTAGATTTATAATGTATATAAACGGACCTAGGGATAAATACGCTGTTCATGTCAGATCAGGAATATAATTTAAGATTAAATATTTCATGTGTGGATATATATTTTGAATTATAGAGAAAAATATCATTTGAAATGTGCTTAAAATAATTAAATTTTGAAAGAAGCAACGATTATAGAAAATGTTTTACTTATTACCAACGAATATCAAGATGACATGAATGACTTCTATATAACATACAAAATTTTCAAGCTACTAATGGTTATTTTTATCTTGAGGTTTACATTGAGGCGCAATGAACGTATTAGATATTAAAATAATCAAAAGCGACTGATGCATCTGGAAAAAGCAAATAACACTTCCATCAACGAAATTTTAATATAAGAATTGGGCAAATTTCAACACAAATTAATTGAGCAATTATCATTGGCGGTACAACGTATGATTAATAGCATTATTGTTGTACCGATCCCTAACCTTACTGATATCAGCTTGGTTTGGGTGCCATTCTAAGACCATTCCTATGACATCCTCCCACATCTTCAGCGAATAAACAAGAGGAAGGGGTGCTCAAAATCGGTTTTGAATGAAATTAAAATCGAAACTGATGGTCTACTTTGGATATAAATATTCTATTGTAAATTTTTTCCATTATAGAATTTTGAAGTTTAATAGGAGAGCCACTTAATTCATGGGAGATGAAAAACGGTTTTTGGTCCGTTGTCTTTGGCAACCTTACTCATCAAGTTACGAGGCCGAAGGTTTTTGTTAGAATTAGTTCATTGTCCGAATATGTGTTCGTCCTCAGAAAACAAAAATCTTTCATGAAAGTGTTCGTTGTCTGATTTGTTCACAGTCTGAACTGTTCGTCATTGTACTATAATGAACAAAATGCTTAGATAAGATGCGTATACAACTTTAAATGATCTAGGGAATATCCCACCATACAATAAAATTCGGAAAATAAAAACAAGAAAAAATTATTTAATATAATCTTTAGATGATGAATGATCTTAATGATTTTTAACATCGCTTAGATACATTATTTAAGTACTAACAAATGTACTTAAATAAATACATTCATTATAAGTTATGTTAATAATGCATTTATTTAAATAATTTAAATTTCATTTCTGTGTTAACTCACAAATTGGTAATGGTTTTACTTTAAATATTTAAATGCACATTAATTTTATAAGAAAAAAAGAAAAGAAAAGAAAAAATGAAAAAAAGAAAGCATGTGTATATTAGTATATCATATCATAATTTATAATGTAATCATATCATAATTTATAATAAATTGAAAGCAAAACGTTTCGCATTTATATTATTTTGTGTGATCACATCGAATTTTTTTTATCATACATTATATTATACATATATTCATATATTATTATACATTTATACATATATTTAGTTCATTTTCCAAAATATCATGTGAAAAAATAAACTGGATTTAAATTAACTTCTATCTGATGAATTTTTATGGACGTATCTGGAATCATTTTTCCAATCCTTAGTCATGTAAATTCCTTAAATTTTATCTATTTGTAAATATGTAAGTGATATTTATTTTAATTCTAATGCCTAAATCATTGTCTTTTATACAAAATATTACAAAGATGATTTATATGTAAACTTTCTTTAGGGAAAATAATTATTTCCCTTTGAGATTTTGATTACTATTTTCAATATATATATATATACATATATATATATATATATATATATATATATATATATATATATATATATATATATATATATATATATATATATATATATATCAGTATTAAAGCCTTTATCAAGTCTATCATATAACACATTTACGAAAAAAGTTTAAAAAAAATAAAAGAACTTTGAAAATCAAATTGTATCAAGGTAATAACTGGCAAATTACATGATATATATTTAATTATTCAATATTACACTAATAGATATTCAGTGTGTTTCAGACCAATACCAATCCCTTATTAATTAAATCAATAAGAATGCACTCTATATTTTTAAACTGAAAAAACATTAACTTAGCAGGTAGACAGAATACAAGAAAATGAAATATATATTAGAAAATAAATGATACAAAACTCTTCACTTCTTTTCATTTCTTTTTTAAGAGAAGTTAAGCATAGAAAAATTTATATTTAATTATTTAATCAACATTTCCTTACTCATAATTATAAGAAAAATGTTTTTATGCAATTAAAAACTTTATTTCATAGGATGAAAATAAGATTTTTTAATTTTGAAGAATACTAATCTCACCAAAATAAGAAATATATTATTTGGCATATCAATCAAAATTTGCGCGACAGAAACTTTAACATGAAGAAATAAATTTAGTAAAGATTTCGATGCTTCAAAATATAAACATAAAAATGTAATTGGGCTCATCGTTGACTAGTGGTAGAGCATCAATCTTCAGAGCGAGAGGTCCTGGTTTTAACCCTAGCCACTGTTGAGCAATGGGAGACAGAAGTTGCTTTTGTGCCTTCTGCATGCACATTTGCCATGGTGGGTGCTTGAAAATTTTCCAGATTTCCCCCTTGCGATACATGAATACGGTCCACTAGCTATGAAAAGTTCTCCAGGTTGTAATGACGTGGTGGACTTCAAACAACAGACATAAACCATTAAGTAGTCTTCTGCCTATGCACGTCCGCCTTGATGAGTGCTTGAGAATTTTCCGGACTTCCTCCTTGCGATACATGAATACGGTCCACTAGCTATGAAAAGTTCTCCAGCTTGTAATGACGTATTGGACTTCAAAATGACTTACAACACACATAAACCATTAAGCAATCTATCATGAGGGGTGAAACCTAATCATGTCAATAATGTCTGACATCATAATATGCGCACCTAAACCTTGCGCTGCATGCAAAGCAAAATTAAACATGCATATTTTCAGTTAGAGAATTATCTTGCATTTATTTAAATGAATTATTTTTATAAATGTATGTTTAAATAGTCTGAGAAAATAAGGGTACTTTAATTTCCTTACTATGGTTCTGTGTGCATGAGATTAATATAATCACCAGACTTTTTCTCTGCACTTATATACAACATAATCACACTTGTCATATATCTTTGTAATAAAAATTTTCTTAAATTTTTGGGTTTGCAATGATATCTTAAGAATACAAAAGATTCATGCATTATTTTAAAATGCTTATTAAAATAAGACATACACATTCATGTACTTTTCCATTATATTCCCATTTATGATACTAAAGAAATAGCATGTTTATTAAGGAGTTGCAAAAATAATATAATGCAGATGATTTTAACGATTCAAAATTTTATTTAAGATTAAATATTCATATAGATTTCTTATATTCCAATAGATTTCTTTTTTTGCGCAAAAAACGACCTAAGAGGGATAAACAAAGCTAAAGCTAGTTGGTGCAGGTAATAATTTAGTCTATTAAAAGAAGCATTACAATCCCAAGTCACCAATGGTAAAGAACAGTTAAATATATCAAAATTTAATTTCGTTATATAAGGTAATACATACGTATGCACTCAATCATCGATGCTATTATTAAGAAGTTTTCCCCAGAAATAAACATTGGCGTTTAAGTAGGCTTTGTCAATAAGTGATAATTATTTAATTTATAAAATGCAAATAAAATATTTGTATTATTTTTTAGCAGTTTCTAAGAATATAAACTTTTTTTTGAAAAAGGTTTACATTTTTACGATGCAAATAGAATACCTACGACAGTAATATACGATTTCTTTCTTTCCCGTTTATTGCGATTATCGTGTGGGGTTATAATGGAAAAGTACACACATTAAATACTAAAACATATAGAAATCACAAAAAAATCATGTGCACAATTCATGAATCTATCAAGAATAAAACAAATCATGTGCGATTACAAAATTCAAGTTAAATTAATGAAAGCAAACAGATAAAATGAATACCAAAATTTTTAAAAAAAATTCTTCTGTGTAAAATAATATAGAAATATAGGCCTTACGCTGGAGGTCTGTGTTTAGATTAAACTAGCTTTAGATAATGATGAGATAATGATAACTTGTTTAGTTAGCGTTCTGTATATGTTTAAATGTTAATAGCTTCAGACAAAACAGACTACCTAAAAAGTTTCAATTAATCAAACAAAACTAGAATTACTTATAAAAAAAACAAATTCCTTGTGACGAAAAGCTTAAACAAATGGTATTTGAGATAAATTTCTGTGCCAAGCTATGGCGGAGTGGTTAGCGCCCCTAATTTCGAAACAGTAAGTCTACAGTTCGAATCCTGGTTCCGACAAGGATGTTCCTTTCCCTCTCAGTTATCCTTTCACTTTCGGGGTGAAGATAGCACAACCACTGGGTGCCCCCCTGTGTAAGATGCCATCATCTCCGCCCCTTGCAGCCCTGAATATTATTAAATCCTAAGGGCAGCCGGGCGTTAGAAAAGAAAGTAACTTTCTGTTCGTAGAATTTCAATGGTTGCGCAATTAAATCCTAATAAATTCATTTGACATCATAAAATTTATCATTAAATCAGGAATTTTAAGCATCTTTATAAAAAGAAACTATCTGGTATCTTTTTGAGAATTATGAAAAAGCTGTTTAACAGGCTATTATGATAAACATTAAAAAAAGATGAATAATGGAGTAAATGCCATATATAAAGCAGTCATATAAGCATTTTTAGCGAATCTGTGATGCGGTCTTAGAACAGAAATAGAACATAACGATTTCTCATCTCGTTCACGTGATGAGGGTGACTGTTCAGATGATAATCACTTTTCGAAACTTTTACAACACACCACAGGAAGAAATTTTAAACAGATTTAATCTCATATTTGAATTTACTTCTATGTAGATTTATAACCAACATCACATGCTTTGGGGAAATTCAGATGTACATTTTAAAACTGAACTTAAGACAATCTTAATTTTGAGCTGCTATCGAGGACGATTAATCGTGAGATTCCAAATGCTCTTGAAACTTCTACACCATGTCAGAGGAAGAATTAAAATTCTTGAGCAAGAACACCTATAAGTCATAACAAAACGAAGATGTTTCTTTGGCATTAAACAAGCTACATTTAGGCTCAGATAATTAGAATATTAATTTAACGATTTTTCATGGATTCTGTATAATTTAAAGTAGAGTGTGTTTCATTTAATCAGCTTTTCATCCCTTCAGTGGGTCGATTAACTGAGTACCAAGCATGCTTGGGAACTAAACACTGGGGGTTTCGCGTTAGGCTGACCACCTAATCGAGACGTATGCTTCGCACCCCAGGGCCCTCGGTCATGAAAACAGTTATGGGTGCTGTAGGCCTTGGCCCACATGGGCTGTCGTGCCATGGAGTTTAGTTTTTAGTGTTTCATTTAAAGTACAGGATTAAGTGGTCTTATTATCACAAATGATCAATTTGCCAAGTGGGTTGCACCACTCTAGTTTGATTTTTGTATATGTGCGATAAGTATGTGGTAACTATGAATATAAATATCAAACTTTTAAAAAATACAGTAACATAGCATTTACATTTACAGATTGGTGGATCGTTCTTCTAAGTTATCTATTAATTTTACTGATTTGTGAGGGAAAATAAATTGTATGTTAGGTGAATAACTTTGGCACTACTAGATTGGTTACACTTATGGTAGGAAATAGAAAACAAGGTTTAACATAGTAGCTTAATATATTCATAGTTTGAATGTTTACGCGTTGACTGCAGTTGAGAGGGAAAGAAATGTCTATTGCTAATAAGACTTATGGCCTATGCAAAAAGTGCATGACAAAGTATGGCCAAATTTTACAAAATCACTCTCAGAGAACAACGAAAGAACAATTCTTATGCCCTGTATGCCAGACGATGTTCTCCCAATTACCAGATTTAATTAGCCACGTAGAACTTCACGAAATCGCCAAAACCGTTCCTCTTAATGTAGAAAAAGACACCCAAGAATCTTGTGGGGTGCATTCAAAACAAAACAGACTGAAAGGAAACAATAAATGCCTTTCCACGAACAGAAGTACTTTCAGGCATTATTACTGCAAGCACTTGAATCGCAACTTATACACTCGTGAACCTGTCTGCATGTCCAGATCCAGTGACATGAATTTTCTCTTTAACTTCCGCTCAAATCCAGGTAAATTCCACAAGTGTTTCATTTGTGGTAGACGATTGGAACATTCTTATGATCAACAGGAAGACACGAACTTCGAAAGAGAGAAATTTACCCACAAACGTCTCAAGAGACGGAAGAAAGTATGAAAATGGAATTGACACTTTTTCTTCGAAAGTCAAAAGGAATATTGCCAATGTAACTAACAATTGGTAATCTCTTGACTTAGATTGCTAATATCAAGAACTTAATTTTTACTAATTTATTTAAGTTTATCATTTTTTATTAGAATATATCTTTGAAACTAATGATTCTAATCCCAATAAATTCTTTTAAGTTTTATTTTTAGAATTTCAAATGTTAATGTTCGAAATACTTTGTCGTTTCAAAAGTGTTGAATAAATATCAACCTAACAAGTTAAATATGATGCTGAGTTAAATATATTTGAAAACCTTCTATTTAAGTATATATTTTAAAATCATTTGAGGAATGATCCCTGGGCTAATTTTCACAATTATTTTATTAGAGATTTTTACCTAGGTATTCAATTTCTTAATCTTTGTTTTTTATTTATAATAGAGTAATATATTCTAATAATAAATTTTAACGAAATGAAATATAAATAAAATAAAAATTTATTTCTAAAATTTTTCAAAATTTGCTGAATAAATAAAATATTATTTCAAAGATACTACATGTTCAGAATTTGTCATAAAATTGTTTTCTAGAATAGTTTTATATATAAATTACTCTAATGTATAAAAATGAGAACAATTGCTACATAGCCTGTGCATTTACCTATGTTAATAAAATCTCATTTAAACTCACATTACATATTATTGTTAACATTTACTGTTTATCAATAAATCTAATTTTTATGTATACCATATGAAGTTTATTTACAACTTTTTAAAATCACGCGAATGCGTACATTTAAGCATGACTCATTTTGGAGAACAAATATGTTGACTATAAAATTTAAGCCTCAAAGCATACAACTTCTTAACAACTAGTTACACTTTGCGTGAAATTTCCTTAAACTTAAAAAATAATAATTAGCAAAGTTAACTGATTATCAGTGTTAAACGGCATTTTTTTAAACGTGACTATAATTTCTTGATTGAAAACATTTATCCTTCCTGATTGAATTTTTGTGTTAATATAAAGCAGTTTCTTCGATTTGTTTTTAAATAACGTTTTATTGTGTAAAATAAATTGAAGTAAATAGCAGTTTAGTGAAAAATTACAATCATTTTAACCTAAAATATATCTATATAACCCTATGTGTCAACTATATATTTAATAATGTCAAATCCCAATTTCTTACTTTTAATTTTCTCTTTAGTATGTTTAAAAAGCAAATTAATGTTCATTTGATTACTATATTATAATATAAAGGTGTATGCTCTCAACAAGGATAAAACTACCACTTGATTAAGATACTACAGACATTTTATATTTTACTGTGTGTGTAAATTGCTTTTTAAATTAAAATACAGATTAGGCTACTCTGATTTAGGTTGATTATAGTCAATTATTAGATTTGTTTAAAAATTTAAAATTCCATTATAATTTATTTTGTTTATATTTCAGCAACACTTTAAGCTCTTTATTTAGTTATCAAGTGAGTATAATGCCAACTTGGTAGCCGAGAATACATATATGAATACTTTGGCTCTACAGTTCACAAGTTTAATTAACACATCGGATTTCAGAATTTGTAATGGTTCAGAATTCAATGTAAATTTGTTTCTGGTGTAATTAATTAATGTGGAAACAATGACTGTGTTCAGTGACAATCAAACCAAATTAATTCAGAAAATGCGTTGAGAAAATCAGTTCTAGTAAATGCGTATCTAAATTTCATTTACTTTTTAGTCATTCTATTACTAACATTCACTTTATTCTCAATATTATTCTTTTGTATAATATATCAATTGAAGCATTTTACTTTCTGACTACACCTAAGCCAATTTATGATATGAACTGTTGTATATTTAGATATTTAAGAGCAAGTTTGCCGATGAAAATTATTAATATTTAAAAGATAAAATATTCTGGCTTATATTCATTCAGCAACACGAGAATTTGCGTTTAAAAAGTGAAATATTTTAAATTGAAGCAGTTTTTTAAGTCCTAATGGTCAGAAACTTAGAGACTGAAAAAATGTGACTGATACATTTTAAATTTTAAGCTTTTTTCATACTGTTCTATTTTTGAGCTTCATTAAAAATGTAAAGAAGCTGGCAAATTAACAATAATGAGTAATAGTATAATATACAGAATCGAATAGCAGATTGAAATAAATTTGCCAGTATTTAATGTCAAGAAAACTAACGATTTATTGTAAACTTTATAAAAGTTTATACAATTACTTTGCACTCTGTGATTTATTCAAAGCAGTGTCCCCAACTTATTTGTTTAAAGTTTTTTAACTTTAAACGAGAGAGATTTTTCTTCCCAGATTTGGATATATATTGTTACAAATTTGTAAATAATGATTATATTTGTCTTAAAATATCTCAGACAGATCAGAAATTCTCACATTTTGGGCAAAAATTGCGGTATTTAGACGTGTTGTAGTTTAAAAGCGGATTTCCTAATGATTTGGCGACTTGGCGACAGTTGGCGAGATTCTTGGCGACTTGGCGACGGTTGGCGAGACTTTTGGCGACTTGGCGAGAAATCGATACTTCTGGAAACATCCATCACCTAAGCTCTAGTACCAATATTTTTCGAGATAGCCTAGAAGCTTCCAGAGCCTTGGCGAAATTGGTAGATTTCTCCGCCAAGTCAGGTATAAATACCGCAGCCCGACATGAGTAGAGAGTAGAGTTTTTGTGAAGACAGTCAGTGAGTGAAGACGATTAGTTGTGACTGCTAGTTGTTCTCTGTCTGAGGTATTTGAGACCTGTGATTGGAAGCTATTTCTTATCGTATCTGACGAATTGTAGCTGTATAATTGTGATTGTTACAGCGGTAATTTCGTTTATCTAGTGAAGTTTTTACGAATAAAAGTCTTGTGTTCATTAAGTGGTTGCTTCATTCAACTCTCAATCAACACGAACCCGTGGAGCTCGGTACAACTGGTGTCAGAATCGGGGTTGAAGAGTTGATGCAGCGTGTCACAAGAAAAATGGATATGGATTTAATGAAAAGTCTTCTCGAAAAATTAGCGGAGCAGATGGCTGAGATGAAAGCTGGACAAGAAGATATGAAAACTGAGATGAAAGCTGGACAAGAAGAGATGAAAGCTGGACAAGAAGAGATGAAAGCTAGACAAGAAGAGATGAAAGCTGGACAAGAAGAGATTAAAACCGAGATGATGAAAGAGATAAAATCTGGACAGGAGGAGATGAAAGCTGGACAGGAGGAGCTTAAAAGGAACTTAAGAAGGACATTGTAAGTGTTAAAGAAGAATTCTCCAACATCATTCAGGAGAAGATGAATGCAATGGAAGATAAGGTAACTTCAGTTGAAACTAAAGTTCTGGAGATAGAAGAAAACGTTGAAGAAGCATTAGACAATATGAATAAGAAGATTGAAAGCTTGGAGAAGCAAATATCAAACAAACATGAGGAACCCAACGTGACATTTGTGCCTTCCCTAGCCAATATTAAACTCTCAACATTTGATGGGAAATCATCCTGGCAAGTATACAAGACCCAGTTTATGATGGTAGCGGAAGCTAATGGATGGAATCCCCGAGCCCAAGCTTTTCACCTGGCGGCTTCTTTAAGAGGAGACGCGGCTGACATCCTCGAGACGCTTCCGGAGGAGCAGAGGCACGATTTCCAAGCCCTATCGAGTGCGCTTGAGCTGCGGTTTGGAGATAAGTGCACTAAAGAATATAGCAGACTACAGTTAAAGTCCCGCTATCAAAAAGCGGGTGAAAGTCTGCAAGAATTGGCTGCCGATATTCAACGACTTTCCCATCTAGCATTTTCGGACTGCCCAGCTGAGATACGTCAAGATTTGGCCCTCCATTACTTCATCGATAGTGTGCGGGATCCGGAGATACAGAAAACACTTAGACTTGCCGATATCAAAGATATCGGATCTGCCCTAGTCTACGCACATAAGATAGAGGCTGCCCAGCAGGCTACGCGTAAAGACCAGCACTCAATCAGAGCCGTTTCTGCTATTGATACGAACTATGATCTAAGAAAGCAAATTGAAGATCTGCGGCGAAAATTACGTAGCTTAGAATTGAGTAAAGGTGTCAGAAACACGAAAATTCAGTGTTGGACTTGCGGTGGAGTCGGACACGTCTGTAGATACTGTCCGAAAACAAAAGATGGTGGAATTTCTAAAATGGAAATACGTCATCGCAAAGGAACTCTTCATGGAAATGCTGATGCACTATCAAGGAAGCCGTGTAATGAAAGCTGCCGATACTGTTCTAGAGTAGAGAAGAACTATCAGCTGATAAATACTTCGGTACGCCAAGTTACTGTTTCACCTCCATCAAAACCAGACCCATGGAGTGATGAAGGACTTAGGGAAGCCCAAAAAGAAGACCCAGATATAAATCCAATTCTTGAATTGAAAGAATCTTCTAGTATGAGACAAAGTTGGCAGGATATCTCCACCTACAGTCCTGCTACTAAGCAATATTGGGCTCTTTGGGACTCACTCCATATAAGAAATGGTGTCTTATACAGGAAATGGGAGTCCGATGATGGACGTAATTTCAAATGGCAGCTTGTTCTTCCAAAATCAAGAATTTCAGATGTTTTGAAAGAATTGCACAGTAGCTCAACTGGAGGCCACTTCGGAGTAATGAAAACTCTACAGAAAGTTCGAGAACGCTTCTATTGGAGCAAAACGAGACAAGATGTAGAGAAATGGTGCCAATCTTGTGATGACTGTGCGGCACGTAAAGGACCGAAGAAACGTAGCCGAGGAAGGTTGCAGCGGTACAACGTAGGAGCACCTTTTGAGAGGATAGCATTGGACATTTTGGGTCCTTTACCACGATCCTCAAATGGCAACAAATACATACTAGTTGTCATGGACTACTTTACTAAGTGGCCTGAAGCGTTTGCAATCCCCGATCAAGAGGCGACTACAGTAGCCGAGGTTCTAGTGCAACAATGGGTTTCCAGATTCGGCACACCCTTACAAATTCATTCTGATCAAGGGACAAATTTCACCTCTGTTGTGTTTAAAGGAATGTGTCAAATTCTCGGAATAGACAAGACGCAGACCACGCCACTACACCCACAATCGGATGGCATGGTAGAGAGGTTTAACAGAACCATCTTGAATAACCTCTCCCTTATGGTTTCCAGAAATCAGCAAGATTGGGATTTGAAGCTACCGCTGTTTCTGCTTGCATATCGTAGTGCTGTCCATGAGACTACCGGATATACTCCTTCACAGATGCTCTTTGGTCGCGAACTTCGTCTCCCTTGTGATCTTCAGTTTGGTCGTCCACCGGATACATCTTCATCGCCAGAGGAATACCTTCGAGACCTTCAGGCACGTCTTGAAGATGTCCATAACTTCGCTCGAGACCGAATCAACCTGACGACCGAAAGAATGAAGACAAGGTATGACACAAGAGCGACGGGACATGAATTCCAAGAAGGTGACAAAGTTTGGTTGTGGAACCCGATTCGACGTAAAGGACTTTCTCCAAAGTTGCAAGCCAACTGGGAAGGTCCCTACACAGTCCTAAAAAGACTGAACGACGTCGTGGTTCGTATAAGAAAATCATCTGCTTCAAAACCAAAGGTAGTACATTATGATAGATTAGCTCCTTATCGTAATGTAGAGTAAAAATCAGTAGACCATGGTCTGTTTGTAAATAGTATAGATAATTTTAATCTTTTCTATTTTCTTGTATTTTTAGTTGCTTGTGTATGTAATGTGCTCTGTATCCTCTTGAAATGTAAATTCTTTTATATTAAATTTGGCCTCCTATCAGGGGATTGTACTGCCCGGGACGTGCAGTCCTTGAGAGGGGGCAATGTTACAAATTTGTAAATAATGATTATATTTGTCTTAAAATATCTCAGACAGATCAGAAATTCTCACATTTTGGGCAAAAATTGCGGTATTTAGACGTGTTGTAGTTTAAAAGCGGATTTCCTAATGATTTGGCGACTTGGCGACAGTTGGCGAGATTCTTGGCGACTTGGCGACGGTTGGCGAGACTTTTGGCGACTTGGCGAGAAATCGATACTTCTGGAAACATCCATCACCTAAGCTCTAGTACCAATATTTTTCGAGATAGCCTAGAAGCTTCCAGAGCCTTGGCGAAATTGGTAGATTTCTCCGCCAAGTCAGGTATAAATACCGCAGCCCGACATGAGTAGAGAGTAGAGTTTTTGTGAAGACAGTCAGTGAGTGAAGACGATTAGTTGTGACTGCTAGTTGTTCTCTGTCTGAGGTATTTGAGACCTGTGATTGGAAGCTATTTCTTATCGTATCTGACGAATTGTAGCTGTATAATTGTGATTGTTACAGCGGTAATTTCGTTTATCTAGTGAAGTTTTTACGAATAAAAGTCTTGTGTTCATTAAGTGGTTGCTTCATTCAACTCTCAATCAACACGAACCCGTGGAGCTCGGTACAATATTATAAAAATACAGATGAGAGAGAGAGAGTGAGAGAATCATTAAGTTATAAACATTTATGGTAACCTAAAAAATAAACCGCGCTTGCATTCGGTTCAACAGTTCGTGGGTTCGAATCGACCTTTGGCTGGAATGGTTGTAGTGATTCGGAACCCACTTTAAGCCATAGGTAAGGTTTAATTAGATCTTGTGCGCAAAAAATGAACGTAGATAGAAAAACAACCAATCCTAAAAAATTAAAAAAGTGAAATTTTATAGTATTTTTTTAATCATTTAAAATTTAAAATGTATGATCGCACATTGTTCTTTGATCACAGTAATATTGAATTTGTCGGAAATTTTTAATTTTAAAGTTATTATTTTAAATTGTTTGATTTGATATGCATTTTGAAATTTGAATAAATCACTAATTCTGCAACCGAAAATTAATGTTTCTTAAGTGATTGTGGCAATATACTTTTCTTTTATAAAAATCCGCATTATTTCGTTGAGGGGAGTTCAGAAACTATCAAAATTTTTCCAAGCAAGGGAAAAACTTACAAAATACTTTTCGATATTTACAAAATACTCTTCGATATTTAGTTTCGATAATAAGAATTGGCTCCCTAAGTGTTTGGTTTGTTGTTGAGATCCTGTTATTTATGACACTTGGACAAGCCATGCTCTCTATGCCGTTGGCTGAGAATTTATATCAGTAGGGTCTCTTATTTAACCGGAGCACCATGAAGATAAAAGTACGACTTTGCTCCAAGACTTCTCCGATAGATGGCACCACCAGAGGACACACTCCTTCAATTTTGACATTGATCTGAAGGCGGAGGAAATTTTCTCCAGACCATTACACGCATAGTAACTGGTCAACGACTTACCATAGGACTTTCGATTCCACAGATTTAACGAGCACGTATATCGCATGTACTGAATGGGCATTGGGAATCGAAAGCCGCCCTTCTGGCTGAAAGCTGATGCCCTAATCACTATACTACCGCGGCCGCGTATGATTTAACATCATTTATTTCTTCTAATGGGGTTATTGAAGTTAGAGGTCAATGCTGACCAGACCTCAAAAAGCGAGCCTTCAAGTTAGAATTTCATAGTTATTTCAAAAAAAGTCAACCACATTTATGCAGAATAGTCATAAAAAGTTTCTTCAAAAGATTGCATATGTGGCAGCAAAGCCGTGCATACCATTTGCTCTATGCGTTATTTTACGCACAACCCTAGTGTATTTTTCGACTCACTAAAAATAAGAATTTTAATAAAAAAAAATTTCGTAAAATCAAATCTTGTGTTAATTTTGGGACATCATTTTATATAGTATATTTCAATATCTATAAATAAAATATCTCCAATTTTTTTATGAATTATTTCAAATCAATTTTTTAAATAATAAACGTTAAGAACTATCAGGAAAATCATGTGTAAATTTTTTTCTTGTGTAAATTTCGTAAAATCAAATCTTGTGTTAATTTTGGGACATCATTTTATATAGTATATTTCAATATCTATAAATAAAATATCTCCTTCAATTTTTTTATGAATTATTTCAAATCAATTTTCAAATAATAAACGTTGAGAACTATCAGGAAAATCATGTGTAAATTTTTTTCTTGCTTAGTCACCATCAAAATGAAAGTAAATAAAAAAAATAAATTAAAATAGATTTTTAAGAACTTTACTCCAAAAGTGAAGTTGGATTCTGTGTTGTCATCAAAACTCCCACTTCAACTCTTGTTTGAAGTGACTAAAAAAGAATCTGTAGTACATGATTTAATTTTATAATCTGAAAGGTTCTAAAGAGAATATTTTGAAACTGATTTTTTTGAAACTATTTTTAATGAGATAAGTCTAGATGTGTGCAAAACAAGTCATGGAAATGGAATTGCTGCGAATTATTTTAAGTGTCAATTATATATTTTACTATACCCTTTTCCTTTTAATTACGCTAGAATATTTGGTGCTCTCATCTTGTATTGACACACTCCACTTATATAAGCTAATCGATATATTAATTGGAAACTGAGAGAAGTCTTAAAGGATTTCTACGCGATAGAAAATGAAATAAAGATCTTCATTATTTCTCCTTTTCTCATAGAATCAAATCATTTCTAATAAGCATCTATATCATTTTTTAACCACAAAATGATTGTTTCTTTCATTCCAGTAGAGATCTTTAAAGCGCTTGTGAACAATTTTGCTTCTTTGCAACTATTCCTTATGTACCTCTCTCTTACACTCTCGTCATTGTGACGTACTATCGG
This sequence comes from Latrodectus hesperus, assembly GCA_037975125.1. Taxonomy (NCBI): domain Eukaryota; kingdom Metazoa; phylum Arthropoda; class Arachnida; order Araneae; family Theridiidae; genus Latrodectus; species Latrodectus hesperus. The sequence continues at coordinate 50,763,034 of CM075855.1, forward strand.
TGCCATCTGGTGATTTCTTGTAATTTGCATATTCTTCTTCAAGATGTGTGTGATAATTCTACATGTGAAATTTCTATTTTAGAGTTCAATTTCTGTGTGATTCTGAATTATCCTTAATTTATGGACATGAGTGCACACATCACACATAATTAATTTAGACATCATATTGAGACGACGTATTAAATCCGACTTAACAACGAATTTGCAGCTTACATTCAAATCGTATTCTTGGAGCGGCAGCAAACAAGGCGAAGTTCACCATCAAATGTCTGAGTATAAGAAAACATTTCTTCCTGATTTTTACCAGTAATTAAGAAGTATTTGTAATTGTAATTTTTTCATTTGTAAAGCGTTTCAAAATGATGGAAATTAGGTATTGTTCTAAATTGTTTTCAAATCCTTACAGATAAACGATTTCAAAAATCTTGAAATATTTATTTTCTCTCATTTGTGAATTTGACCGACTCAAGTTTTCTTTCCTGTATCTCCGACTCACCAACTTCTTATGTGGCTGGCTTACCAACATCTCTTGTGTCATTTCACCTTCCCTAATTCTCTTTTTTTATTTGATGAATTTTTAGAAGAATTTTTTTACTTTATAAATTTTTTTATTCTTTTTGTTTGATAAGCATTCAATTATTTTTTTACAAAATTATTCATTTGACTGAATAAAAGAGTTGTTTAATGAAAACTATTTTATATATGTAAAGAGTATTATTTCATTAATTAAATAAGTGCTTTTGGAGCATTCATTATTATAACTAGTATTATAGTCCTTTCACAGCTTTTCAAGGAGAAATTGACACAGGATTGATTTTGAATCCTTATATATTTAATGTTAAAATTACAATTTAGCATGTCCTAGTGTAATTAATGTGTAGAATCATGCATACTTTTCACTTAAATTTAATAGTGTTAGAAAATATTTTATTGTAGTTTTAATTTCTTTGAATAATATATGAATATACTTGAATTAAAACAAAGTTAAATACTGCATTCACAATGATAAATGAATGCTTTTAAGCATATATGTTTGAGCAAATAAAACAATAATTCTGTATGTCCAACGAATATTCATACGTCTATGAAATGAAAACATCTGCAAAGAATGAAATGAAACTTAAATTAAGATGCTGAATTTTAGCTAATTTAAGCTGTAATTAACTGATGTTAATTCACTGAAAATTTTCTTTTGCCATGATGCAAGCCACCTCGGAACTCTGCTCGTTTCAAGAACGGAGAAATGTGATTCTCTACTTTTAAAATTATCTTTGGATAGCCACTCAGATAAGAAAAAACTATGTCTTCTGATCCATTATCTCTTTTACATTCTACCCATCCTTCTATTTACATATATTCTTTGCTTTCTACATTATCACAATGAAATGTGTTTTAAATTAATGCTACTCATTAGACCTTTGATTTTTAAAATTGTCTTAAAGTTACAACAAACTTTTAGGTACTTTTCCGTTTCGCCGGCGCAAATCTCGCCAAGCGAAAATGAAGTCGCCAATTGGCTACAACACACAGTATACACATAAAAATTTTTAAATAATGTTGTTTTACATAAAAAATTTTAAATTTATTTATTTAATTGTTGTTCTCGTGTTCACGTTATGCGTGGAATGATGGGTGCCAGAGCCTCAATTTATTTACTTATTATATTAGATTACAATTATCGGATGATGCATATTTCAAAATCTTTATTTTTTTTTAATATTTTTGTATGTGAATTTGTTACGATTATTATTTTTTAAGATATATTTTTAAAATCTGATTTTTTCTAGAGAGATTTTATGAAATTATTAAATTTTTATATATAGCAACATAGCATAAAATTATGAAATACAAAAAAAAGAGTCGAAATTAAATCGTTGATAGTAAAAGGTCGTCACATGTTTTGGAAACGTAGCAGTAAAAGATTACCAGCGGAGGTATTCCCTCTATCGATTTTGGCGACTTTATCGCCTGCACCGGCAAAACGGAAAAGTACCAACTTTTGCTTTTCTCAGTACATCACGAATCCATAATTTTTCGGAACACGGAAAAGTACCGGAATCACACTAAGTAATTAATGAGAATTTTAAAATGTTCTATACCTCATTTGGTTGGTTCTTTGCTATCTATTCATGAAACCACTTTTCATAATGCAAAATGAAACTAAGTGCAAGCAAATATCTTTTAAGAAATAGTTGCTGTTGTTACTTATGATACTTGGACAAGCCAAGCTCGATATGCCGACGGCTATGCGAATTTAAGTCATAAGGGTGCATCTTTCGTTTAATCAGAGAACCGCATAGGGGAAAGTACGACTTTGTTGTAAGACTTATCCGATAGATGGCACCACCAGAGGAACTACTCCCTCAATATTGGCATTGATCTCGAGGAGGAAGAATTTTTCTCCAGATCCTAAGAGCCACGGTAACTGCTCAACGACTAACCACAGCTCGTTGAAACAAAATTCACAGACCATTTAACAATATCGCATGTACTCGGTAGGTTTTTGACGGCATTGGGAATCAAACCCCGGACAGAAGGCAGATACCCTAACCAGTAGGTTCCCAGGGCCCATTAAGAAATAGTAAATATCTCTTATTTGTGGTATTACAATTTCTCAGGAAAACGTGTTTTAACTGGAAGGCACACCTGGCTTGCTTAGCCAATAAGTTTTATTATTAAGTTGAAACATGGCAAATCTTACTGCTTCTGTGCAAAATTATTCTTAATTCAGTAACTACAAAATTTTGATTTGATATCATTTTTATGTATAGAAAATTTAGCGATTGCAAAGTACTTAAGCGCAGACGTAGAGCTAGCAGAGTGTAATGGGTTCGCTATATTGAATTTATATTATTTCGCAAATGGTACCATGAATTTGTATAGTTGAAAAGAAAAAAAAACAGATTACTCCAGAGATGACATATTTCAGACGTTACCTGGGAAAAACATGTGCCTTGATTTCGGATATAATGCCTCTAGGAAGTTTTCCTTTAAAAAATAGCTTACTTTAGATCCTTTTTTCTATACGGTATACGGAAATCAGCAAAAATCCAAAGAATTAAGAAAAATCGAAACTTGAATAAAGTTTTGGTTTTAAGGAGTAAACTTATTTTGTTTAGTTTAAAACAAACGTGTACATATTACAAAGCATATTTTAAGTTCTATTCTAAATATGAACTGGAAATAAAAATTATATTATGTGACGGAAATAGAGGTTATAATAGTCGTTCTTTTTCTATACGGGATAACGACCATGAAAAAATTTGTGTTTATTAAAGAATTAAAAACATCCTTTTTCTGAGTGTAGTTTCAGTTTAAACGTGAAGACCTACAGTAATTTTACTCATAATAGAGTAATAGAAAAAAATTTAATTCACATCATATCTTAAAATAATATTTTGAATTACCAAATAAATTATCACATTATTTAAAAACAAATGAATGGAATGTATAATGTTTAATAAATTCCCTTGAGTTGCAAATTATTAAATATCTTCTTCTTATTAATCCCTCCAATTTGAATCCTGATCAGATCCATGAGGTCGTTCGTTATAGCCAATGGGAAAATGAGAAGCTTCGTTTAGTACCTGGAGCACCTTAGGGTTGAAGTTTGACTTTGGTCCTGCGCTTTCGGTCTGCAAATCAACAATCTAGCCGCGGTTTAATAAGAAGAACTGACGCTGGGGATTGAATCGGAGTTTTCCTTCTCCTAGGTATCTTTTTTAGTCTGGCTCCTACCCAACGAAGACCTGTCCGGCAAGGGAGACCCTGCCAATAGCTAAGCTACCGCCGTCATAGCTCTCTGGATTGCTTGAGCACGCAAGCCCACCCACCACAACAAGGTGAAGATAGCATCGAGTGGGAATTATTAAAAATTGAAATCGGAATTTTTCATCCGCGTTCCAGTGTATTTTTGCCAGAGCATACAGTAAAAAAAATGAAAGCACGGTATCTGTTGATTGCAAAAGTAATTCTTTGCAAAAGTAATTTCAAAATCGGAAAAAGTCGTTGTTATTGTTGTTACTAATCTCCAACCTAATCTAAAGAAGTCAGACCAGAGCCATGAATCCACTGACCTTTGAAAAGTCGAAAACAATATGAGGGGAAGACCTAAACATTCCAAAATGTGTTTAGTGGAGGCCTGGTGTTGTTGGTCATTTCTGGTGACCAGTGGCAAGACGCTAGAGCCTAGGGCAGGTTTTTCTGTCACATAAGAATGTTAAAGATGGACCTGGTTTGCTACTCCTGTAACAGGAGTGAATAAGGGGCACGAGCCAATACTTCTTTTGGGATTTTTTTTCTGGAAAAAAGTTCTAGGAGGGTAAGATCTAAAGAAGAAGGGATTGAAAGACTACAACTCTTCTTACAAGATTGTTTGCATTTGGTTACCGAAAAGTATTTTATGTGAGATGTAATCCACCACATTGAACTTTTCTGTTACTTCAGCAAAGTGAATAATCATTTGCTGCGGGCAGTGATTGAGAGAGTGTTTACATTTCCCTTACTGGGTTGTTGATAGTGGATTTGGTAATCTGTGGCGTCCAAAGTCCTTCCGCTGGTGTGGTGTGGATGTGGAGAGGAGGATGCCAGCTCAGGTATGACCTCGTTCCCTGACCATGATTCAAAATTACGAGTCGCTTGGTGATGGGGTAGTATTCGAAACCCGTTAATCTTATGGTGCAGTCCAGAAAAAAATAGTAAATAATCGCATCTTGCTTAGAAAAATAATTTGAAGGAATGTAAAAATATCCCGGAAAATTTTATGTCACAAACATTTTTTCCTCTACTCCTAGCAATTACCCATAGATGGTAAGTTTTTTAAAGGAAAAAACTACAATTTCTTACTCGAAGAAAAAAGAGTTCCAAATCTGAGTTACAGTAATTAAATTAATTAAATCTCAGAATAAAAATAACTTTACAGGGAGCTCATATCATCATTAATTAAGTTTTAAATTAATTATGAATGTTGTAATCAAAATTTCGAAAATATACCTAGTTTTTATTTTAATCTGACTAGAGTTTGATGTCCTGGTATAAGTTCTACTTCACTCCAATTCTAACCCAGAAAATATTTCGATGGACAAACAACAGGATTTTATTTAAATTGATTGATTTCCTTAGTACGAAAATTAAGAAAAAAATAATTTTTCAATCAAAATTTCAGTAATAAGCAATAGGTAGTTTTTTAGTGAGAAATAATCAACTTTTACAAGCTTTATATATATATCTATGACTTCTAGACATAATCAGTAAATTTTTTCTAGTAGTTTACTGTTTGCCACTTTTTTTTAAATATTAGGAATTTTATTTTCTTAAATGAAAGAAAATGACACTTCAAGATTTTCTTTTAAAATCTACAAATCTTAAATAATAATAAAGAAATTTATGACAGCTCAATAAAATCAGATAAAAAGGAATGCAAAAATTAGATTATACTTGAAAGTAAACATTTCTTTTCAACCAATAATTTCCAGTTTTATTCACCTTATATATTTTGACATTCATTTCAAACAGTTTTAATAACTAAAAAAGTTTTACTAAACACTAAATATCAAACTGTGACTCCAATAGATAACAGTCGTACTCTGACAGTCTATTCTGAGAACTGAGTTAAAAACAAGTTGGACGACTATACATCCATCGATCAGATTTTTGCGATTGTTATTCAACGTTGTGAATCAAATAACGCTGCCTCGAGAATATATTCAAAATTAATCGTACATAAGATAATTTTTAGAATAGCCACTTAACAGCTTATTATCAAAGAATTTACCATAAGATTCAAAGAATATTGCGCCGAGAATCGTAGATGAACATTCGAACGAAAAGTACTCATCCACTGTAAAACCGAAAAAGTCACGTGTTACTTCAATCCTCTTTTCCCACAATAATTGCAAAAATGTTACAAAAATAGCAAATGATATACATTTGCTTATACTTTTTATAGAATAATGTGCCTTTGAGTCTCTTAATGATGAATTTCATCTGTTAGATTTAATTCTCTTCGATTTAGGGTTAGTTCTCTCTTAATCTCGTATGCAGACCGGAACGAATTGCATGTTTCTGAGGTAATAAATAGCGTCTGCCTCTCTTGCAAAATGCTGGAAGTGCTCTTTAGCGTCTGATTGCTGTGCATTTTTCTTCATTTTGCAAATATTTTTTAACTTTATGGAACATTCTAAGCAATCATTTTTTGTCTCGCGTCCTTTTCACTTTAATTATGTACATTCTTGAGAGTAAATGAGCGCCATTTGTCACTATATATATTGAGGTTTAGACATTTTACAAAAAAGATTTGTCAGAATATGAAATCAACAGACACACAAGATTTCTGGTGTCGTAAAATTTCTACAAAAGTTAGCCAATTAATTTCAATGCAACTATATTCATGTTTAAAAATAAGGCAACATCTTAAAATATATTAAATCGAACAAATGCATTACTGTAAAAATATTACTCAAACAGTCTAAGTTAATTTAGGATTATACATTCCTTGAGAATTTATTATACATGTTTCTAATTTGTATATTTCAGTCATTTTTTAATTTTTTAAAATTATTCAAAAATATTAAATGAAGTAATAAATTTTAAATCTGTGATTTAATAATTCGCTGTACGCTTCAAATAGTTTTTTATTTTTTATTCATTGGACTGAAGATCAATGGTTTTTCAGCGCTTACTTCTTTATCTTGCAGAAAGGTAGTCGATACCTTTGGTTCACAAATACCATATGAATCATCTTTTCCAGTGATGATAATACAATGGGCTGTACTTATAGTCTTTTTAAATTTCGTCTACTCTAAGAATTGGCAAGAAAAGATTACGTCATATCACAAATTATATCACAATTGCGCCAAGTAAAACTTGCTCGGTTAGCAAAGTCGATCAACAACATGCTGAAAAGAAAATTCCTCCTGAATAATTTACATTTAATGATAGCTTACCTAATTTGAAATGAGATTCATTGATATTCCATAAAAAGTTTTTGAGAATGTTTAAATTATGCATACCATACAAATTATATAAATAGAATTAATGCTTATAAAATACATTTTCTACTTTCCATCCCACCTTTTTAGAGAAAAACGCTTAGAAACCTATTAGTCTCATCAAATTATCTTCAGGCTTTGAGTTAACTCTTTTAACAAAAACAATCCTTATCAGAAGCTGATAAATTTTTTTCAAAAACAACCGATAGGTGCGGCTCCATTTTTTAAAGTTCACTTCGTCGCCAAATTTGCTCACACTCAATTGTATAGACGATATTGTGTTATTATCAATTTATTTTTTCTTACCACTATAATGGAATGTATGAACAGATAAGGGGTAAATGGGAATGCTAATTTAAACAAATTGTTTATCAGTCTATCTTTAAAATTGTTATCCCCTTTATCGGGTGAGTCTATGATAGGCGTATGTACTTATTAAATGAAAAGTTAAAAAAATCATCTTTATTCTATCATTCTTAAAAAAATTCATGAAAATAGTAAATACTATTTTTTGTACATTTATATATTAAACTAATGGTTTGCCATTCTCTATTATCTGTGTTTTGAGTTAATGTATAAATAATATAAGGACACTCTAAATCATGCAAATTGTATAAATCTGCGCAGCTGATATATTCTCTTCTCCAACTTTTACACAAAGCAAAGTAGGACATAAGACTTCAACAATTTTACATATTAATGAACAGTGTCAGTTTGATAATCTTTGGGGGAACAGTATCAAAAAATAATTAACAAAGAAACATAATTCTTAATGATAATGAATAGAATGATAATTTTTAACAATAATGAATCATACAATAACTTTTAGTCTTAATGAATGGAAAATCAAATGATTCATAATATTTGTTATCTTCTATTCGATATTGGTGTTTTCATTAACCAATCAGAAATGTCCTCTTTTAGCGAACTGTGCTTGCGGTTCATTTAAAAATAAAGAAAACCCAGATGAATTGATCCAAAGTTTTCTAGATAATTTTCAACATTTTTCTTAAAACGTATGCACCCGTTAAAATAATTTTAAATATACATGTTATAATAATTATGAATGTAATCGAAAAATGTTTAAAAGTACTGTCTTTGTAAAACTTCGGGAGTTTGAGCATCTGATAAGTAAAAAATGTGCAGGTGTTGGAAGATGGAATATTCGATCTTGAGCTAATTAAAGACCGTTATCTTGATAGAGCATATGCACTATATTAGTATGTTGGTATTGACGTTTGGAGAAATGGGTACATTCTCAAGTATTTCATTCATTGTGGTTCTATTTTGAAAGAAGTTTTACGTAGACATTTGAAGAGAAGTGTACAACCTCAAGTATTCCGTCCATCGTGGTTCTATTCTGAAAGAAGTTTTACGTAGACATTTGAAGAGAAGGGTACAACCTCAAGTATTCCATCCATTGTGGTCTTATTTTAAAAGAAGTTTTACTTAGACGTTTGGAGAGAAGGGTACTACCTCAAGCATTCCATCCATTGTGGTCTTATTTTAAAAGAAGTTTTACTTAGACGTTTGGAGAGAAGGGTACAACCTCAAGTATTCCATCCATTGTGGTCTTACTTTAAAAGAAGTTTTACTTAGACGTTTGGAGAGAAGAGTACAACCTCAAAAGTCTTCTATGCATTGTGGTTCTATTTTGAAAGAAGTTTTGATTATGTTAAGTAATTTAAAAAATTAGGAAAAAAATTTATTATAAGCATAAAACAGTAATATCAGCAAATTAACAAACTAAGACGTGTGATTATGCTGTTTGGAAATGTTTTAGCAAGGACCCTTATATTTTCTGAGGATCATCAATTGCTTGCTTGTCGAAGGTTTGAAACTGCCTGTTTCTACTTATGGAAAAACTGCTTAGTACTGGCAATCGTTATTTAGTTTTGAGCCAGGGTCTCGGATACGTTTGACACCTTAGCTAGTATTCTCCTTTTCATGCCACACTAATAGAAAGATTTTGCTACCAAGACATATTTTACTGACCTTACTCATCATGAATGAACAAAGATCATTCATTGATAAGACCAATTCAAATTACCTAGCCGCAGCTGTATATCTATTCGTTATCTAGACGCAGCTGTATATCTATTCGTTATCTAGACGCAGCTGTATATCTATTCGTTATCTAGACGCAGCTGTATATCTATTCGTTACCTAGACGCAGCTGTGTATCTATTCGTTATCTAGACGCAGCTGTGTATCAATTCGTTATCTAGACGCAGCTGTGTATCTATTCGTTATCTAGACGCAGCTGTATATCTATTCGTTATCTAGACGCAGCTGTATATCCATTCGTTTCCAAGACGCAGCAGTATATTTATTCGTTGATGAGGGACAAAAGTCCTGAGAAAAGGATACCAGTTGAAGAGGCATCAGACTGTCATTTGATCAGGAATCAAAACTACAATCCGATTGATTGTGCTCAGAGATCGGTTAAAATAATCAAACAGAAGCAAAGCAATTAAGAAATTTGAAAAAACTATAACCGATTAAACTTCATAAAAAGACCATGATTACAGTTGAAGAAATGCATTTTTATCGTTTCATAAGCTGTTCTTTAGCTCTAAAGATAAAAAATATCTTATTTGTTAAAGCTCTTTCCAAGACCTTTCTGTAGAGAAGAATTGAGTAGAGGATCAGAAAGAAGGGAGTTGCACAATAGGATGCATGACTGATGAGGGCCGATGGGTGTGTTAGGTACCAGTGTTTGCTTTCAAAAGATTTTTTCAATTAAGTTATTTATATCGTCTATCAGTTACCTGACTTTTTCTTCCAGAAAGAATGAAGGGTTGTCACGAGACAATTCCAAAGAGTTGGAAGAGGGTACTTTATTATTTTCTCTGTGTATTTACACACTCATAAAAAATGGCGAAACTACATAGGAATTTTTTTTCATCTTTTGCAAGGAAATGTATAACTGCAGTTAAGATAAATGAAAGGATATATTTTTAAAAACTCTCTATATATACTTCATAACACTTTAATTACATTTTTATTAATTTTATTATTTTCCGATAAAGATTTAAATAATTTGGAATAATAAGATTTCTTAATACATTTTACTTTGATTGATTATAATAATGAATGAACGCCAGCTATTGGAATATCTTTCAATTAATGCTATAAGAAAACAATATAATGAACAATAAGCAACAAAGCAATAACAATATAATTAATGCTATAAGAATACAATGTAATTATGTGGCTTATATAGTAAATGGACCCTTTCAAAAGCGCTTAGGAACCGGTATAAAATAGTTCTTAAAATCAAAATATCTTGAAATAGAAAATTAACTGTTAGATTACCACACCACTCTCTATAAATTAAGTATTATAAGAAAAAATGATTAAGTATGCATTATATGAAAACATGAAATACTATTTATTATTAAAAACAATTTGAAGCATTGAATACATTCTAATGCAAAATCGGAAGTTAGATTCGGTGGAAGAAATTTCACACGGATTGCCTCAAAAAATCCGGCATGAATAATACTTTGAGGTTAGTGCCTACTACTAGCTCAAGACCTACTGTTATAAATCTTATTCGGATTTATAAAAAATATATTCTTTTGATTTCGATTTTAGAATCGTAACTACTTTTTGCTCATTACATTGACGAATTAATACTTAATGCTGTAGTTATATATTTACCTAAAATTAAAAAAATCTTCAATGATAACGTCGATTCAAGTTTTTCAGTCATTTTAACATAAAAAAAACAATTTTAGAGAATTTAAAGAACTTTTTTACCTTATGTTTTACAAATCTGCATTCTGTTGTTTCAGCAATATTAATTAAACGAAAATTTTTTATTTCGGCGTATGTAAGGCAATAGTCTTAAGATTTAAAAGAGATTGCTTACAAATATTGCAATTATTAATTTAGAATTCTATTAACTAATGGAATTTTTTAAAACTTTAAATCGACAAGGACGATTTAAAGCAACCACAAAGTGGATGTTTTGTCATGTCTTTTTTATTTTGATTTTTCTGCTGTTTAATTGTCCATGTGTTCATGACTTGAATCAATGGAAAAAACAGCTTCTAAAATCTATGCTTTGCTCCTTATATAAGAAATTATTTTATTAGCAAAATGAATTTCGACTCTATTCTCAGACATTCGAACTTAACCTTCTTTGTTGCCGCTCGAAGGATGCGATTTGAAAGCAGACAGCAAATTCGTGGACAAGTCCGATTTACAACACAGTCTCAATGCGATGTGAAGTGGATGAAACGTTATCTGACGTCATGGGTATTTTAAACCAATGAGAATCGTAATAAAGTGGCGTACTCAAGATCTCAACAATAACGAAAGATACAACCACTTTATGATTAATAATAAAACATCAGATGATAAAAAATAAACGCAAGTGAAAAATAAATGAAAATAAATTCGTAGAAAAGAGATTTTTCGAAAATTTAGTTCGTAAATTTGAATTAAAATCATCACGGTCTGTAAGTGAATCTTTTCAGAAATAGCCAATAGTTCGTAAAATCGTGAATGTTCGTAAATTAGAGGTTTGTAAAAACGAGTGTCTATTTTATATACATTGGATTGAATTTTCTTTCTTTTTTAACTAGAGACACACAGCTTATAGACATCAAATTGCTGGGATGCAATATTCCTTAGAAGCATCCCAAAACCTTTGCAATGTTGTGCTATTGTGATCTAGTAATTTAATCTAAAATCTAAATGAATTGCAACGTGATACTGGTAACGAATATATGAATACTGGTCTAGTTAGGATCGAAAATTAACTTCTTTAGGCATTATCCATACTAGAGAGTTACACCTAGACTCCATTAAAAGGTTATCGGACTTTATTAATAAAGTGGGTGATCCGAGCAACTGGAACTAGGAAACATTGGGTTTGGAGTTAATAGTACAAAATGCTGATAAAGGCAGAGGTGCCCAATGACATACAAACCCAACTTTAAGAAGAAGTAGGATCGAAAACTGGTGATGATTTTGCATAAAAAGCACAGTTATAAAAATTTTTCAAATACTTTAATACCATACTCCTATTTGTTAAACATAGTAAATCGCTTTGTAACTTTAAATAAAGGTCAACTTATAAGTTCAGATTTAAATCATCGTGGACTTAGCCATTATATTTCCATCCTATAGAGCGCCATGAAGAAGTAACTAACTTATATGCATAGTTAATTTTTCTCCATAAATATGTATCTGATGGAGAAAAATTAATCAGTTATAAGAAATTAACAAGTTAAACCTTTACTTTCTAGTTATGAGTCGATATTGGAGAAATATGTCGTATTATTGAAAAACACAAAATCAAATTATAAGACAATTATCTCAGTATTGATTTGTATATCTTTAAAATATTATTTTCATATACATTTTTCCTTTGATATTCTTAAATTCTTTATTAATTTTTAAATTCTGTTTTTAATGTCCATTTAACTCATAAATCTATTTTCTAATTACTTTTTAAATGTATTAAACTGCTCTTGTTTCTGTTACCAAAAACCTAATCCTAATCGTGAACAATCTCAAGAGTAGTTTTTCCAAAAAACAATATTGTTGAGCTGATAGCTAAGTAGTGAGTGCCTAATCTGCAATTCAAAAGTTAGCAAATTCGATTTTCTTTACAAGCAAGGGTATATTTATACGCTTAAAAGTAGATTTAGAATTGCTAAAGTCTAGATTGATTTAGCTCTCGTGAGAAAAATGACTGTAAAGTGACTCCTTTATCCTGCATGAATAGCATTATTTAATTATTAAAAATAATCCTAATAAGGAATTTTTAATTTATTATCAATGATTGTTTTAAATAGAGTTTATTTACTCCAATCCTAATAATATCTAATGTTTTATTATTTAAGGACTATTTATTTTTTATTTCAATTTTGGAAATATATTGTGAAATTAAAAATAATAACTTATTCAAATTAAATAAAATCATAATCAGCTGTTTTAGCGTAAGAATTTTAAAAATCTTTTGGCTAACAATTTTTTTTAAGTAAAAATACAAATTATTGAATATTTCATTTTGTAGAAAAAAGTAAACCACCATTATTTTAAAGATATTTTTTTATTTAAATAGTAAGATTTTGTAAAACAATTTAAATTAATAAATATCATATTGGTAGTTTTATTTTATTGGCATTCGGAAAAGAATTTTTATTAAATATATTACATATTTTAAATCTATTTCTATGAAACGAATGAAAGAAATGATACCCAGACTCCGATAAAATCGTCGACGGTATTTATTGAATTTCAAAATTGAAAAATGAAATTAAATATCATTTTTAAGACTAAATGCCTCTTTCTAAAACTAGACAACTTTTATCGTACGATAAAAGTCGTCTAGTGTAAATGAAGCCTAAGATTTATATCGGTATGTAAAACACATATTATTACAGGAAATATCATTCTTAAACTATCCTAAAACTAAATGGTTGCTCCAGTCTTTTATGGTTTCAAGGGCAAACAATTAATTTGGTTACTTATGGAATCTTGGAAGATTGATAAATGATACCCCCTTACTACTGAAATCATCTTGCTAAAAACATCTATGTGTGTTTTCCATTAATAAAATTGAATATTCTTTTTCTCAATTATTGTAAACGTTTTGATAAAAGTTGGTATACCTCAGATATTAATCACAGGTCACACTTGAAAGTAATTCAAAATTAAGAAACATATCTCCATATGTAGCAGCTGCATCTAGCAAAAAGTAGCCATAAAATTATTATAAATAGTTTTGGTGCAGCAATATTTAGGAAAAGCATGTAAATTCTCTGACAGTATTGTTAAAACTTTGAATGGAGATTATACGCATTTTGTCTCGCGGTGACAAGGTCATATCTAGTATCATGTCGACGTTATGTTACGTAAATGGATGGGTACTTTCATACGTAGACAGGTTCATTAGCTGTTTGGACCACCGGCACTCCATATTCTGCCAGCGTTGAACTTGACTTGCCAAAGGTCGAAATGACTTCCGACCTGTCTTCAACATTATCTTTGTCAAATTGGTCCACGACAGATAATCCATCATATGCCATGAGAAATATTGGTACAGCGAAGCAGTTTTATTCTGCTTGAATTCACTGAAGTGTTGAGCAATATGAAACAAAAAATAATCATTTTAATTTTGCAGATGTTCTTTTTGATTAAAATTGTGAAATATATAGATAACACTGAACAATTCCATTCTTTAATTCAAATTAAAAAAGTGTAGTATCATTTACATTTTGTAAATAATACAATACTTTTCAATTTGAATATATATATATTGTATCATTGAAAAAGCTATGTAAATTTACATTTAAAATGCTTCAATTAATGTTTTATTTGAAGCATTTGAAATATGTGAATCTAAATAATTAGTACTTTGCTAGTTTATCAAATTATAACTATATTAACTTATATTATAAAATGTAATCAATAATGATAATTGCTTTAAAAATTACAGTGATCATCATTTTCTCTCTAACATGAGTTAATGAAAATGTTAGTTCTTATCCAAGTTGAAGGAAATCTCAGACGTAGCATACTTAAGGTTTGGTGACCTGGTTGGTTAGGTTGTTGCTCTTATTATTTGAAGACAAGGCATTCGAATCCCGACTCGACTTTCTTGTTCACTGAAGGCATCTGGCCCACGTTAAATAGGTCGTGGTCGCTACGTCCAAATAAAATAATACCATTGGGGGGTGGCAAGTCAACTATTGGAGTTTTATACTTGTCCCTGCATCTAAATTACGGAGATTCCCATTCGGTTGCTTTTACCTTATTGGTAGAGCTCAACTCTGTGCTGACACAGAAAAGTATGATTATACAACAACATAGCATATTTCAGTTTTCATTTGCTGTATTATTATTGGCTACTAATTCAGTTAATTATTTTTATTTTTTATTTTTGGAATAAATAAATCTAGCCATTTTTAAATGAATCTTTTTGAAGATTATTGACACGTGATAACGCATGCAATTCTAATGTATGCAAACTAAACTCTGGGGCACAACAGGCCATATGGGCTATATATAATATATATGTATATATAAGGCCTACAGTACCCATCTGTTTTCGTGACCGAGAGGCCCTGGGGTGCACAGGCATATGTCCCGATTAGATTTTCAGCCTAATGCAAAACCCCTAATGATTAGTTCCCAATCATGCTTGGTACTCAGTTTATCCACCCACAGGAGGGATGAATGGCTGAGATGACCTTGCCCAGTCCAAGGATCGAACTTCGGACCTTTGCCTTTAAACGGGAAACGTTACTACTAAGCCACAGGGATAAGTGTATGCAAGATATATTGTGAAGTTTTCCTGAATGCATATAAGGTTTCGCCGGGGTGGAGAAATGAAATTTCTTTCTTTCGTTTTTTTCGTCCATTTTAAAAATTACATTTGGAACTTCCAATAAAAAATAAAAAGAAGAAAAAGCAACAGTTCAACATTCGAACAAAAAGTTTTAAATCACCGCACCAATAATGAGTTTTCTAAATATCAGATTTTTAGTCTATCATAAAAATTATGATTTATTATTAAAATAAAATTGCTGAATACATTCCCTAAGTATGCTATTAATTATTTTATACAATCTTAACTAATAACAATTCTTAACTTTATAATTAATAAACATTAAATTCTTAACTGTTTGTTATGATCTAATTTTGTTCAACAATGTTCATACTCTCTTCTCAACTTTGATCGACATTTTCTCGAACCTTCATTTTTGCTTCACACTCAAATCTAGTGGGTAGTATTTCTCTAGAATTATTAAATTTTCCAGTAACAGCAGCTTCAATATTGTATTAAACTTTTAAATGAGATAAATAATTAAAATACTTGCAAAAATGTAAAACCGAGTCTCGCCAAAGTCAAAATCTACCATAAAGGGTGAGCTGCTTGCAAAAAATATGTAATTTAAATTTGTTATTTCTGATTAATTATATTTGACTGATTCAATTACTAGAAGTTATTATTATACTAGAAAATATTCTGAATTTTTTCTTAAAAAAAGTGTCGGAGGTTGTTTATTGGAGTGAATAAGCTTTGTATAAAAACGAAAAGCGAAAGATTGTTAGAGAAAAATGTTTTTATTTTTATAGTAGATATTATAGGATTTTTAAGTAATAAAGAAAAGCTCTTTTTAGTTTCCATCTAACAGGCTCCAGCTTGATTAGCAGGTAAACTTTTCTGCTATCTGACTCATGAAACTAAACAAAATGGATTTGAAATTTCACACTAGTAAAATTTTGAAGTTTGAAGGAGAGAAGACCAGCTCATATGTTAACTCAATCTGATATTAAAATCACTAAGCTTTAAGGTGTGGTCAATCTCGATACCATTTTGATTCATTAACTTTAGTTAAGAAAAATACTATGAAATGAGAAGATAAAGCAAACAGTGTTAATACATTTTAATTACTTTTTTCCAGCACAGATGCCATAGAATTCTTTTGTCACTCTTTTAAATTATTTGGCCTCTAAAATTGTCGCTAAGCTGACGTAAATATTGAGTCATCATTATACTTATTAAGTAAATTAATTACTATTGATAAAAAAGCAAAAACGAAATTATAAAATAGTAGGATATTTAAAAAGAAAATTGTTTGAATTTTCCCCATAAAAATTTTAATGGAAATACTTAGTTAAAGCGAAATTTCATGAAATGTACTTCAATATCGTATAAACAAGGATTGTTAAAATAGAATGTCGTAGAAAATCTTTAGTATTATGGATTTTTATGACGCAATAAAAAATTCAGGTTGCCAGAAAAATAGTAAAACTCGCCAAAATATTTACATAGCCTAAAAAATTCGCCAAAAGGATTATAGAGTTATATATATATATATATATATATATATATATATATATATATATATATATATATATATATATATATGTTTGTGTGTGTGTGTGTGTGTCCTTTTTCTTTTTTATCTGTTTTTATTTCTACCAATAACAGTGCAGGCAAACTTTGTTCAGGCGCTTTTAATAATTTTAATACATCTTGACTTATATAAAATGAGTGTTTTTAATAATCCCACAGCCGGCAAAATTTAAATTCCTTGTAAAATTTACCTGCATTTAACATTAAGTGAAATTCGTGACTATGAATGGTAAAAATTTTTATCTTTAGAAATTCAATTTCCTTGAATTTCTAAAATTGATTTTATAGTAGCAGTAAACTTTAGCTATAAGTGAAATCTTTACACTGCATCAATATACAAGACAAGCAAAAATGAATTTATATAGGACGATGATAAAATGTGTTTCTGAATTTAAATTGTTTCCGTAAGTCGGAAGTTCTCTTAACATTAGTCACGCAGAAAGAAGTTTTATTGTATAGCCAAAGATTTAATATAAATATTTTGGAGATGTAAGGCAGTTAAGAAGAGTTTATCTATTTATTTTAAATGCCTAGAGAATTGGCGACAGCTTCATTATGTCCCGAGCAAGTTATAGAATTGTAGCACCAAGTGGGAGTTCTATCGTGACCCCAAAAGGCTAAGTGGGTCATTGTAGTTTAAAAGAAGGGATCAAGCAGAAGACACTCACACTTTAGTGGTATCATTTCATATGGAAGACATTGTGACCACGACATATTTTATCATTCCCTAGTCGCTATCTATAAGTTAGACGAGTTGGGATTCGAACTCACCAACTTCCGATTATGAGAACGATCTCTTAACCAATCAGGTCACCACGGCCTCATCTTTGCGTTAATCCAAAAATAAAAATCAAGCAGAATAACGACTATCTTAAAATAACTCGCGTAATTTAAAGTTACACGACTATCCAAATGTATATAATTCGTTTCTAATTAAAGAAAAATCCTTATCTTTTCTTGACATTTTAGATTCAGATTGAATTTGAAACTAAAAAGTAATAATCCTTTTTTTTAATAAAAAAAAATTGATTTTAGAATTTTTTGTGAAGTTAAAATTATTCTTCATTTCACATTTGATTTTTGCAAATTAAAAAAGATAAAAATGTATCTTTAAATCATTTAAATAATATTCTTTTGGAACACAAATCTTGGAATTTGAGTTCTAGCTATTTCTTTCAGTTTTATAAACATATTAGCCATATTTTGTCATATTACAGAGTTACAAACCTTTGATGAAAAAGATGAGACTGTTTGTGGTTCTTAATTCATCAGAAGAAGGATTCAATCTTCTTGTTTTGCACAAATCACTGGGAATATAATAACAGAACATTAATATAAATATTAATAATATAAAATATAAATTTTTTCTAGTTTTTGTGCGATATTTTATAATGTAATCAAAAAATAATTATGCTTGAAGGACAGTGATTCTTAACCTGTAGGGCACCCCTTAGGGGGACGTGTGCACACTAAAACAGGAGCGCAAATATATCCAAGAGAAAATTAGACAAGAGAATTTAAAAAATTAATTTACAGACTGAAAGGCACATGCAAAACAAAATACATTTCGACTTAATTTTTAATAATTAACTTATTAAATTAAATTAAATTAATTTAATATATATAGATAAACTAAACTCCATGGCACGACAGCCCATGTGGGCCAAGACCTACAGAGCCCATAACTGTTTTCATGACCGAGGGCCCTAGGGTGCGAAGCATATGCCCCAGTTAGGTGGTCAGCCTAACGTAAGACCCCCAGTGTTTAGTTCCCAAGCATGCTTGGTACTCAGTTAATCGACCTACTGAAGGGATGAAAGGCTGAGTCAACCTTGCCCAGCCCGAGGATCGAACCTCGGACCTGTGTCATGGGAACGCGAAACGCTGCCACTATATATATATATATATATATATATATATATATATATATATATATATATATATATATATATATATATATATATATATATATATATATATATATATATATATATATATATATATATATAACTCAAAATATTTTGTTATTTTACTTAATTTAGTGAGTTTTGATTAAGAAATCAATTAAAACTTACTAAATTTATATTTGGGTCTATCTTCCACAGCTAAGTTTCTTAAAGGAAGATTTAATATTAGAAATAGATTATCTCAATTTTTTTTCCTGTACTTAGCTGAGATATATATTTTATCTTCGAAGATACCACCGCAGAAAATCCAGCTTCACAAAAGTATTGAAATGGTAATAGAATGTGAAATGTCTTTTGTTTTTATGCGAAATACTTATCTCTACTCCTGTCCAAAATACAAAGAGAAATTTTGAAACTAAATTCTCTTTCAGTTTCAGTACAGGTAAAGCAAAAATTTAAGTATTCTTGAGACAATTTTCTAGATTTTATTTTCGGAACAATGTTTGTTCTATGTTTTTGTTAATTCTTAGTTATCGTCTCAGCTCTCTTAAAACCGCTTACAAATTTTTATCCATGTTTCTGAATAAATCTTATGCCATGAATATTTAATACGATGAACTACAATTAACACAAAACATATATAGTATACACATTCAAATAGATTCGATAGCGATAAGAAGATTGATTCGAATCAGACCACCAGAAATTGAAACTGGCGTTATCGAACATCCTGCTTCTCCTTATAAGAAAACATTTGTTCACATCTGCGAATGCTCGAGACGGAATATTTTTGATAGTCCAGAATGTTCGAGACAAACCAGAATTTCTCTTGAAACCACGAGAATGTCCAACATTCTTGTAATTCCAAGAGCAGATTCCGGAGCAAAATGGCTCTGGATTCTTGTTTAGTCAATGCTGAAAATCTGTATTGCCTAATGTCAAAAAAAGTTCAGTATTCTTGGTAGTTTGTAAGGTTTAAAATTAAGCTCGTAGAGTATATTTATCGCCAAAATACTCAAAATACATTATTATTATATAAATTTTATTTTGTACACAGAAAGGAGGTTGGCGCGATCAAAATTATGATTGAAAATTGAGGCGCGAATAATGAAAGCTTCAGATACGCTGATGCAGGATATATATGCACAAAAATATTAATTTAATTTTTGGAATAACTCGCAAGCGAAATAACTACAGTTTAACAGGTGAACTTTAAAGGCATCAAATACAATTCTTTGTATTTGGACAATTTAATGAAATGGCGCATACCATTGTCTCTGTAGCAAGATTATAGCACGCACTCAATACACCCTGCAAATTATACTATATTTAGGGAGCTTTCATTTGCACTTATATAAAGTACGATATGAGTTCAATGTTATATTCAGTCTTACGAGATGCATCCTTTTAAATAAGTTAAGAAAATTTATATTATAATAAAATTTTTACTACGAACTCCTTAAACACATATGGTTATAGTTCTTTTTAATTAGTAGAAGAGAGAAAGATTATTACATATTCAATCATTCCCTCTTTATGGCTTTTTCATTCCATATTTACTTCATTAATTATCTATAGATCTTGAAATATAAACAACAATTTATTATTTTATTAATGCTTAAATTCCGACCTTCAATAACCTTCTGGTTAAAGTTGTCAGTAAGTCGCCTGGTATGCTCAGCATATTGCTATAAATCTGTAACCGTCTTCATTTAGAGCTTTCATTATGAATTCAAGTATTCAGAGAAACTATAATATGATAGCACATTAAAACATTCAAGGAGGAAATTTCGCTCTGGAAGAAATAATTTCAAGTTACCTTTCTTAGCAACTTGGGAGCTTTAATAATTAACTCATTTTATCTCGTGAAGTAAATATCTTTATTTTAATACATGTTCACAACCTGTAGATTAACACATTATAAACAGTGGAACAGCTGAATTACTTGCAGGTTCTCTGCACACACGAAGGCCGTAAATATAAATGATATTATTACTTCAGATATGATGCGGAGATTAAAGTGCATTAACACTTAAAAAATTGGCGACCAGATATAATAAGTAAGAAAAACATCTTTGGACCTGATTACACTTTATTCATTCCCTTTATCCGTCCATAAAGACGGTTATCGAGAATTGATGGCGTAATAAAGTAGTCCGGTAAAACCTGAACAGATGCGCGTTTTAACACTTCCAGTTAAGCGATGCTATCAGGCGTAAGATGAAACACTTCTGTCAGGAGGCACGGAAAAAAACCTCAAATGAAACTATTTAATGTACTTCATAGGTAGTAAATTGGGGTTGAAGAACTGGTAAGGCATATTTTGGCACCTCTATCTTCCACGAACTTATTAATCTTGGTGAAAAAAAATTAATTATTTTTTGCAATATTTGCTTTGATATCATAAGAGGAATGGATTAATTGGTTATTATATCATAGCTTATGACATCAATTTATACTTATTTATAAAGATTTTCAAACTATTATAGCTGTTTGGGAAATCTGATATGCATAACTATGCAAACTGATCCTATTTAAGTTGTTGGTTTAGTTATGTCGCCAAGACAGCTTATTAATTTTTCACGTTTAATTATGTAAAAAATTAGATACGTACTTAAGCAAAGTAGTTGATATCTTTTTGTTAGCAGCACCCCATGGCGATAATTTTACAGGATAATTTAAAGGTTTCCTTGCAATGTAGTAAAGTTATCTTTTCCTTCTTTTAATTTGCCATTGAATATTTCAGCATACCATTAGAAGAATGCAGTTTTTAATATTTTAAACATAGCTTCACAAGGTACACGAATTATATAAATTTGCAAATGAGACGAATTATTCCTCTACTTAAAAATGTGACTTTAGAAATCTAGATACACAATTAGAAAGCCGGAAGTTATTTTAATAAAAATTTGGACGAATCTATTTAAAAGTCAATATTCATGGTTGAAATTGATTCACCTTGCTCTTAGCAAATCAAGAAACAAATCCTAGTTGTGTCTGACTTTAAACTTAATCTGACATTTACGTGGTTTGTGATACATAAATATTTTGCTTTTTTTATAGATGTTTCTTATTTCTCTCTGTTTGGCACTTCTTTCTTTTTTGTATAACCTCTACGACCCTCGCATTTAAAGCTAGACCATACTCATTCTGTTTCATAGCATTGGCGTCGTAAATAACGCCAAGTCGGCGCCAAGACAAGGTGAAAGACTGAGTGCGAAAAAAAATTTAATGAGGGATAAAAAAATTGTTTTCCATGATATCCATGATAAAAATACATTTATTTCTTCTCGCTTCTAAATGAAAAACTAAAAGAAATTAATGGCTTTGAAATACAACCCTTTCAATGATTTATTATATACTAGTATTAAAGCCTAGACTCATAGAGTATGGTTTCAGCGCACAAGTTTTCATAACCTTTACCCATCTCTATAACCCTAAGAAATTAGTAACATTGTCTAAAATTCCTTTTACACTAACAGCCTTTTCTAATTTGAAACATTTTGATGAAAATAGTTAACGAAATAATGTTTTTTATTAATAATGTTCCAGTTGAAAGTAATGTCAAGTTTTCTTTATTATCCTTTAGATAAAAATCATATTAAGAGCAAGAAATAAAAGACTACATAAAACCAGAACTTACTATTAGTTAAACTTATTCCTTTATACAGCATAATTCATTTTAGTCATTAGAGATCTTAATGTTTAATAGTTATATCTTGATATAGTTTAATGGTTTATAATGAAATATGGTTAAGCTTCAAGACAAAACTTAATCATGTTATTCATTTCCTTTGAAAATTAATGCTTTAAAAGACATACCATTGTTTATAATTTGAGAAATGCTAAATTTTTATGATCATGAAAGAAAGAAAATAAAATATATACGCAAGCAAATTTTGCCCCTTATAAATTTCAATTTTTATAAAAATTATTAACATTAAAAGTTTCGTTTTCACTATCAAAAACCCATATTTTACTTATATTAAGAAATAATTTGACCGAATTTTAAAGCTTATAAATTTTTTTTTATCAGAGTTAATTTTAAAGTTTAGAAATGCTTATTTATCTATCGCATCCATGCACAGAAGTAAATAGTTTTTAAGGAATCAGATGAATATAATTAAAAAATAATTATCTTAATTTTTAAATTAATTGTTTACAAACAAAAATCAAAGGTTTAATTAATTATATTTATTTAAATCGTGAATAATCACATTAAAATTGGGTGTTTTCCGTTACAGTAAATAGTATGAGAAACAAGGACAGGGAAGTTTCTTAAAATAAATATGAAATTTTATTAAATTATAGCTGGAAAAACCGGAATTTATTTTTTATGCTCAGCAAGTGTACATTTATATTTTTTTGTCGCTATCTGGTGTACATAAGGAAAGAACGGAAATACATAATAGGCAGAAGTCCGTCTTGTTCTCCAGTTTTTTACCATACAGACTGAGCAGCGTGTACATTTGTTGCAATACATTTTTGAAACCTTGAAATTTTTTTTACCATTGACATTAGGCTGTACGGAAGATATAATTTTTGAATAGTCATCGAGAACAACTTATACCGACTAATTCATCCTAACAATGCGTCTGAAAATTCAAAGTTTGATCACGCATAAATAATGAAAAAAGTTTAGCTCTGAATATTCTCGAATAATTTCTCAAATACTCTCAGATAATTTTTCAAATACTCTCGGATAATTTTTCAAATATTCTTGGATAATTTGTTTTACAACATTGTTACCAACTCTTGGAGTAGATGATTCAGAGAAACATGTGTGCAAGAATGATTGCCGTACCTTATTCATTTGGGTGTTAAGTCTACATGCTTCTAGACGCCATTTATGTTCAGAGAATGTTATGCATTTTCTATGCAGCTTTTTATATCTTGCAAATTATATGAAAGAGGAGAGTAGATTACGTCTTTCCATCATATTCCACACATTTCCTATGGGATTAAGATCCGGGCTCTGTGGTGGCCAGGGAAGGTGTTGGAAGCCACGCTTTTGTGTGTGTATATATGTGTGTTGTTGTTTTGTGCCAATTAGGCTGCCAATATGGGGTGCGTTGCTGCACTTTGCCAACTGAACCTTAATTTGGTGTGGAATTCGACTTCCTCAGCACACACATGCTACAGGTAACCGTTTATAGGGTAGGCAACCATTCATAGAAGGAAAGGACAAAGACAGGAAAGAGAGAGAAAATACATCCATGCCCGAACCGGGATTCAACCCCAGGACCTCTTCTATCCTTAGACAGGAACGCTGACCACTAGACAAGGTGGGCGGCACATAAATATATATTCATTACTGAGAAAACTAGAAATTAACAGGTTGCATTACATTACTACGTTAGAGCAGTTTCGAATTAGGCGAAATTAGCAAAGACAAATGTATGTTTCATTTGAAAAATGAAACTGATGTTTTCGAAGCATCTTTGAGGGAGCATATTTTGAAGAGCTGTCTGGAGCTCTTTGAACGCAACTTGACTGAATTACGCGCTGTTAATGAAAAATCATCCCAAAAATTAAGGAATATGTTTGATAACATGCGGTATATATTCGCTGTGTATTACTATCTACTATATCATATATGTGTATGATATTACCATACCCTGCACATTGAATTATTAATGACACATTAATTACGTTCTAAAGGAATGGAAATTTATTTTCAGTAGAAATGAAGAGCTTATATATATATATATATATATATATATATATATATATATATATATATATATATATATATATATATATATATATGTACTATTTTCACTAAATTTTGGCAATCCAGATTAATATTTCCTTTTTAATAAAGATTTACCAAAAAATAAAAGTTTTTTTTGTATACTTTTAAAATTAATTTCTTATGATTTGTTATTAAATGTAAATTTATGAATTCAATGAATTTTAAATAATATTTGAAAGATAAATTTATAATTCTATAGAGATATCTAAGTACTATATAAGCCCATATTTAAAAAGTTATACCATCGAGGTCCCTTGATTAAAAAAAAAGATATTAAAGCACGAAAAAATAAGACACGCATTGACAAACTTCATTTAAAATAATTAAGAAGGTCATCACAATAGCCTGCACCCAACACATTCCGAACAGAATCCATATTCAACACCTGAATTTGCATAATCCTCACGAAAGGTTCTCATGTGTGACAAATTGAGTCATGGTCACCATTAACAAAACTGCCAGACAACAGCAACAATCCCGTGACTCGGCTCAGCACCTTCGCTGTCCGGTTCAGATCCGATTCTTGACGACACAGACTAATTGAAAGCGCTCCCAGACCCGCAGAAATCTGGCTCTTGAATGCTTTCTTGATCCACGTGTAGGAACTCCAAACACGTGCGGGGGAAAACCCAAAAGCCGGGTATTGCGTTTTCAGGGTCAACAGACACGCACGTTTCCAAACCGCGGCGGACCCAAGTTCAATGCTCCCCGCTTCTTCCCTACCCCTTTCGTCTTTTTCGGATTCTGACTTCTAGTGGAGAATGAATTCAACCTCATTTGGACGGGTGGGAACACTTTCAATCAGCGCATGATGTCTATTATTCTTTGCTTTCCGTTTTTTTTCTTTTTGCTCTAATTATTAATTTTACGGTATACGAAATTTGTGCACACAAAAATAATATGTTTCTTGTGGCTTTTTACTATAGAAACTGATTTCTATACAATTTTGGATAATATTTTTTAAATGAAGCAAAAACTTAAAAAATTATATAAATAAAATTTTCTTGATGGATATTTTTTTTTTGAAATTATGTAGAAACTCTCTTAAAAAGGAAGATGCTAAATCTAGGATGTCATCGTTTTTCTACTATGATTCAAAATTTTGAGATGAATGTATGTTGTGTCTAGTAGCTTTGGTCCACACAAATAGAAATTTAAAATAAAATGTGACCAAAATATAAATACGGAGATGAAAGTTATACAGTTAAGCATTTATGAAAGATTATATATATATATATATATATATATATATATATATATATTATATTATATATATATATATATATATATATATATATATATATATATATATATATATATATATTTACTACGCCAACAAATCATTTATAAAATTAAATTTTAAATACATTCAAATTTGCACAGACACTTTTTTCGTATACAACACCATAATCTGAACATTAAAATCTACACTAAAAATTTGTTTTTATAATCAGTATTTTTATTTATGGTTGTAGGAAAAAATATATCTTTGATGAGAAAAATATTAATTTTATAATTAATAAATTTTTATAACTTTTCTGATAATAATGTTATTATTATTGTATCATAATTTAAACATTTTATAGGCGTTTGAACATTGGAATATTTATTTAAAATACTAAAGATTAAAATCTTTTTAGACGAGTACAAAATTTTAATTTTACACTTATTATTTAAGAGCAATATGATTCACTTCTCCTTTTTAAGATTTTCTTTAGGAATTCATTGATTTATAAAGTATTTTTGCGTTGAGTTATATACATTTATGATTTCACTTTTGAATTTTATATATGCATTTAGAATTATTATTTTCTTTTTGTCAAATTTTGAAGTTTTTCAATCCGAATATTAAATTTTTACTTTGTAGTATATTAAAGTTATAGTTTCAACTAATTTAAACTTATAGAATTACAAATATGATAATGTATTTATACATAAAAAGATTTTTGTTTCACTTGATTATCAAAATCTATGTGAATTGTATAAAAATTAAGTCTACCGGACGTAGTAAATAAATTTTCAAAACTCTTGGTTTTGTTGATTATTAGAAACATATTTCACATTATACTTGCTTAAATTATTTAGAGATTCTTATTTTAAATCACATAATTTACTGTCACAAAACATGTCCTTAAAGTGCAATGCTGCAGAGCAGTTGGCTAAATAAGAAACGATGAAGATTTTAGTTTAGTAGTCCGTGAGTTGACTAACACATAGTTTGTCATGATTCGAAAACTTCTTTTAAAATTATAGGTACTACTAGGATTATTTTCTTGAGCGAAAAATGACAAATATTCAAAATCAAATTGATAATAGTAAAATATGTTTATTTTGAATCTCATTCAAAGACAATTTCTATTTTCAAAATAATAGTACGGTTAAGTAGATCTACACAATATAAAGATTGAGACAAAACATTAAATATTCTATTTTGATATAATATTTATAATTTACAATGCGAAAGAATCATTAATTTTACACATCTATATCGATTATATTATCTAAATTTTTTTCTAATGCCGGCTGCCCTTAGAATATACCTATTCAGCGCTATATAATGGGCAAAGTGCTATATAATGGGCATCTTATACAGACTAACTGGGAGCACAAGAGAACCCAGGAGTATCCCTGAGGATTAACAGGTGGGCATCTTATACAGTGGGGCACCCTGTGGGTGTGCCATCTTCGCCCCGAAAGTGAAATGATAAAGAAAGAAATATCGATGCCTGAATCAGGATTTGAACCCGGGACCTACTGCTTTGTAGTTAGAGACGCTAATCTCTCCGCTATCAGTCGCCTTTTATCTTAATATCGATATTATTATCTAAACATAATACAACATACAAGAATTATTAGGAAATTATTTATATAATTAATTCAAGTTTTAAATTATATGTAAATATTTATATATAATCAATTATAAAATATATTACTAATAAAGAAATCATGAGTTCATTGAATTCATTAATGATTATTTAAAAACTTTACAAGCGAATTCAGGGGAAATTCATGATTTATACTCTGAATTCATTATTTCTGTTACAACTACTGTCTCAAACAAGAATAAATGATGGAAACATTTGTCTTAAGAACCCTACTATTCAGTTCACATTGTAGACGCCATTGGACGTCTGTCTGTTGTCTACTAAATCAACTAAATTTCATTTGACTGAGAGATTCAGGCAGATGGATTTAAATAAAAATATTTGAATTCATGACCCATTCATTTTTTGTACAAGGATAGTAATTACATTTTGGGTGATGATTTCTGCTAGAGTAATTTTTATGAACTTTGAAAGTTATGCTTTCGAAATACATCAAGAATATTCCATAAAAATTACCATATATACTTCATAGATTGCAACGTAGAAGTTTTTTCATTTTATTTTTTATTACATTACATATATTCAGACTTGTATGCTTGATTCCTGAGATCCGCTTGTAAGTCTTCGTCGATAATAGGACAAATAGCACAATGACAGATGTACAACCACAGAAGAATAACGAAGAAAACACCCAGGTCCATGGTGGGAATCGAACCCACACTCCTACGCTCTCAAGCGATTAACGGTGATGCTTTAGACCACTCAGCCACGGAGCGCCCAAGTTTTTTCATAGAAACCTCAACCAATAGAATTCAAAATCTAATTAATCGGCAAAAGTTAGTTGCAGGAAGAAATAAAATTTCTATTATCTGAAGAATTTAACCAATAGTTCATTTCAAAAAGTACACGGAAATATTTTAAAGATTAACGTTCGATTTTTATCAAGAAATCACTCGCATAAATTTTAATAATTCATTAGTTAAAAAATGCTTTAAAATGAAATTCAAATATTTTAAAGTTAATTTCAGATTCAAAAACAACCTTTAAAAATCATAAAAGAGTCTTTATTTTTGAGTCATGACCTGCCTAGTCTGTACCTACCTTTTAAGTAAGTTGTTAACTATACTTTTTTCCATACTGTCATATCACGATAACAAAATATTTTGTCAAGTGTTATGTGCATAGTTTATTTAATGGTTCACATTTATGTTAAGTCTACTTATGACCACTGAGGTATGACTTATAACTAGACATGATTTATAACAAACTAACAAATATATGTATTTAATTGTTTTATGTCTTGAATGTATCCAGGAAAAATGTGCCATCTTTATCTTGTTTCTTTTTTATGCATTGTGTTTTTAACATTTTTAAGTTCTACAAATGTTTAATTCTTTACATATTTTGAAGCATGCACATTTTAAGGATAATTTTTGTGTAAAATATCTTTCACCGTTTTGAATCTTCATGAAATTTAAGATTCTTTGAAATTTCCGGCAGATTTTCCATGTATAGATTTTGAGGTATTGAAATAAAAAGCAGAAGTCAATTATTTTTCTTTAAATATTTAATGGATCATCTTATGTTACACATAAAACAATTTCAGCTAAGAAGAAAATGTTAAAAATTTTTCCTCGTCACTGAAAATTTCAGAAACAATTTCTTTCAAAACAATATATTTTATTTCCCTTAAAGAATTAATTTTTTTAAAGATCCTTTACACGTGGAGCTACATTTTTACTCATTAATGTACAATAAATTTAAAATATGAAAAGAAATAATGCTATGAATTAAGGGTTAGTTTTGTCGCTAATTCATAAAATCTTATATTTATAAAATGAAAAATTATATCCGAAGATGAATCAAAAATCATAATTTATAAAATATATTATATTGTTAACAATTAAAAAAGCCAATATTTTTTATATATATTTGCAAAGTTCTATTTAAAATGCTGATATTTTATAAGGTAGTTATATATTAAAGTATTAAAGACTAATCATGACAATTTGTCTAATAGGCAGTGAAACAGTAATATCACAAAATAATAGATTAAGAAATTTAAAAAAATTCTATCTATTATACATTTTGGGATAGAAGTCATTGTAGCACATATTAGGGTCGCATATTTTGAACAACGATGAAATTAGATGATTAATAAATTGTAAGACCATTGTAATGACAATTTATTTGTAATGAATATGCGGATTGTATCCTGAGGTGTAAGTGATAATTTATTACCAATTACTAATCCATTTCCTCTTCCGAACAAAGTGGAGAAAAAATGTGTACATAAGTGAAAAACATTGATGTTCTCAGATATTCTCTAAAGGTTTGATGTTAATGGATGTTACAGAAACATCTGGGCACCTGTTAAGCCCGCCACACACGATACAATTTTTCCATAGGATTTGTTGGAAGGGGTAGGAAGTAATTAAGCACACAGTCCCCTCAAACTCTGCTGACCACAGAAGGGGAGGCACATCTGGGGTGAGAAGTTATTTTTAAGGGTGCCATTTTTCAACATTTATTGCTTTTGGCTTAAAATGTGTGCCATGTAAATGGAAATCAAAAATCGCCAAAAATTTCAATAATTTGTTGTTCAGTCACTTTTTCTGACTTGACGTATTTATTGTTGTACTCATTTGTCTGCTTGTAATTTCTGCCATTAAATATTATCATATAACATGAGCAAATTAAGCACAGAAGTATTATTGGCTGTTGCTTTGGACTGTGATGATGGTGAAAAGCAAACAAACAATAAGAAAAAGAAATGGGCAAAAAATTCGCTGCTCCAGCGTGAATCTCTTTCACATCTAAATTTAATTACAGAAATACAATCGGAAGATAAAGATTTCTTGAATTACATGAGGATGAATGAAAAATTGTATTCAACAATTAGGTTTAAGGTCAAATGATTATTTAACTGGATTAGAAATAGGGCAACAAAGAAATTATTCCGATGAAGCAAAACTCATTCGAAAAAAGTTTGCCAATTATTTTGCTTCCAATGAAGGCAAACTACCATGGCAAGACGCTTTGATTTAATCCTAAATAAAGTACTTAACTTTTAAAAGTTTATGTTTAGAAAATATAAGATATGGATACTAATAAAAGTGCTAATTAATTGTTAGTTTTATTATTATATATCAAGAAATTAGTACTTAACACATTAAATATATTTTGCAACTGTATATATGTATTATGAATACTATATAAATACACATAAATATATCTAATCAAATTCTGGGAAATTATAAAATGGTCGATATATTTAAAGGGTAAAAATGGCATCTTAATAGCATGTGTAAAAAGTTATTTGTGCTTGAAGACGCGAGATCCCTTAAATTTATATGTGTATCTCCATAAAAATTATAAATACACAATAATTGAAGCATTAATTGAAGCATTTTCATCTATTTTTTTTATATATTTTCAATAATTTTTCGTACGCTCTAACTTTTTTTTATTTTATTCGTATAATCATTACTCATTACTTGCCACAAACAAGGCTCATCTCTATATACTTCAATGAATTCTTGCAATATATGCTTCATGGACATTTTTAAAAAGTGAATCTAATGTTTGTGAGGTGTTGTATAACAGAAATCTAAGTTTCAGTAAATGAGAAGTTTCAAAAATTTTCCCAAGTGTCGCCAAGAAACAATTTGTAGCCCTGTGGGAGAAGACACGCGACAACAGGAAGCAATTATTTACTCCCTGTAACCCCCATGTTGGAAGAAAAATCAGAACTTGTTTGAATTTTCGTGAACCTGTCCAACTTCACCACAGACGGTACAACTTGTTCACGTCCAACAAATCCTATGGAAAAATTGTATCGTGTGTGGCGGGCTTTACAGAAACATCTTCTTAAATGACGAGGATTTGGGCACCATTGAAAGGGAATGACATAGAATCCATCATGAAACAAGAGTAAATCCTCAGGGAACATCTCTCATTATCCATAGGGCTATTAATGCGAATGCAATGATGATAGGTTATTTAGGAAATGATGATTTATACTACCGCGCGCGCGATTATCACACCCTAGGATTTCATCCTTATTCTCTCATCACGTTTGTGAATTTGTCGTCTGAGATTATCAACTTGTTTATACAGAAGTGGAAATTAAATTGCTGTTATCGCATGGTTTGAATTATTTCACTTATCCTTTTCATGTTCTATCTTCTTAATCATAGTTAAGGTAACTAGAATATGCAGGTACAATGTAACACTTAGTAAGAGTATTAATTTTATGTCCTCAAAACTATATACTAAATAATTGACTCTCTAAAGTATAATAATTTTGTAGAGTAATTATCAAATATTAACAGTAGCGTTTTGTTTACATTTAGTATTCTAAGATGTCAGAAAGAATTGTAATTTATTTTTATTAATCTTGTAGCACATTATTTCTTAACCAATGAATCGCATGCTGCAAATCATAAAATTATGTAAGACAGTGGCCACTTACGCTGTCTAGTGATCAGCGTGCCTGACTGCGGATAGGGAGGTCCTGAATTCGAATCCTAGTTCGGGCATGGATGTACTTTCTCTCTCCTGTCTTTTTATTTTCCTTGTATAAATGAGTTGTGACTTGTCACCTATCCTATAAACGGGTACCTATGGTATGTGTGTACTGAGGAAGTCGGACTCCACACCAAATTAAGATTCAGTGTAAAAGTGGAACAACGCATCCCATATTGCCAGCCTAGCTATCACACGACAACAACAATAACTTATAAGACAGTGGAAAGGTAATTGGTTGGTAAAAGTGGTTTTCTTGCAACTAGATATATACATACATTCAGGCGAGACCGGACTGTACCTTAAGGTAAGTGGGTTTGAAATATTCACCCATCAATAAGCGCCTCTTAATTTTTGACCATGATTAGATGACGAGGTCACACCCTCCTCTTCACATCCACAACACACCAAAGGAAGGATTTTGGACCAGTAATAGTGTCTATTTATAACTAATTTAAAGGTTGTAATGCAGTAGATGGCACTTATTTGCTAATACAATTTATTTTTTCCGCTTCTATTAAGATACTAGTAGGAAATGCGCTAGAGATTTATAAATTTTGATGTAAAAAGTTTTTATATTATAGTATAAATTATGAAGCGATCAATATAATGAAAATTTATAAATATATCACCCTTTTTACTTTTCTGTCTATTTATCTACTTGTGTGTCTATAGGCGAAATAAAATCAAATATCGTAAGCGCAAAATACAGCTAAAAAACGAAGTCAAAATTCAAGTTTAGATTTTAAACCAAAACTTAGTTAAATAAATTATCCTATAATTAATAGTATTTCTATATTTTGTGAAAGAAATTCCTTTCACAACGAAAAGAATAATTGCTTTTGACTAAGTGCTCTTCATTTCGTTCGAAAATGTTGTCAGCCTTATCTTTAGAACAAGATGGAGTAGAAGTGTGCCCCCAGTAAATGAAGAAAGAAATAACCATTGTTTTCTTTAGATGTGCTTACTGGGCGAATTCACTCTCGAAGTACACAGAACAGTAGCAAAGATTGCAGGGAAGAAACAAAACAGCCCTGGAATGTGGCAGTGTCGACAGAGTACACAGAATTCATTTAAAATAAGATTTAATTCCAGTGACTGTCGATAGAAAGGATGAAGTTGTCTCAAAAATGAAGACACATCTTCAATTATTTACTTTTTGTTTTGTCCTTCGGAGAAAAAATTGCTAAGTTACTTTTTGAATTTAGAAAGCTGCTTATATCATGGATTCTTTTTAACAAATTTATTTTAAGTAAACTTATTGTAGATCTTTAATACACCATTTCAGAGATTTTGATCAGGTCTGTTTGAGTTTTAAATGTGTAAATTTAGAATTTGTATATAAGAGGAAGCTCAGAAGTCCGCTTTTTAGTAACTTTTCTTGAACAGTGGATAGCTTATAAGTATATAAAATATATTACATTCAGGGAATAAGTTTCGTAAATAGACTGTCTAGGCAAGGCATCAAACTTCCCGACATCCTCTCTTCAGGCAAATGAAGGAAACAAGACTAATATTTTCAATTTGTTTTCGGTTTCTAGCTTCTAATCTTTCATTAAAAATAATAACCTTCCAAAAAACGAAAACCCTACCGCTGATGCACGATAAACCCGCACTAATAATTATTGATTTTGCCAGTATAATAGAGTACAGTATTATTACTTTCGACATTGATCTGTTTAGCCATGAGAGAAGATCTATGGAAGTTAAGACTGAAGATTTGAGGTTCTGTAACCTCAAAAAGCTTATTTTTCGACAAATGACTAAAAACTAGCATATTTTTTATATTTTGTATCAGTAATAAATAAATTAAAACGTATACATTGCATCATTCTTTTGGCTAACTGGCGACAAACTTCCCTCTTTCTATTCTTTAATAATTTCAAAGTTTTTCAACAACGCCAATGTATGCGATTATGCTTTTATGTGTATATATAACAAATGCAAAAGATTAATAACATTTGAGCGTGAATACTTTACGAAATCAATATTTAAAACAATTACCTTTTGCAGCCCTAACAGTATTCCTAATTTAAGACATAGATTTAAGCAAAAAATAGTACAGATGGATTAAGCATATTTTAGATATGGAGTAGCTCATGCAGCTTTCACGTGATACCATAGTTTACCGACCGTAATAAATGTTGTAGTAAGGATCTAGTGACTTTGAAGCTATTTACCAAGCGTTTCCTGTTTGGAAAAAATCTGTAGAACATGTAAGCCAGATCTGTAACCAAATATTTTCTATATTAAGAAATATGTATACGAATTGACAACAAATAGTCATACATATTTAGGCTGAGAAGCAGCATGTAATAAGTATAGCATAATGACCAGAGCCAAGCCATAACAAAACAAAAGTGTAATGACTAATGTTCAAAATGCCATCATTGTGAACAAGAGATGACATAAATCTGTACTCACTGACACTCCATACCATTCCTCTAGGTAAATCACCTGGTGGGATGGTATGGAGTGTCAGTGGTATGGGTCTGCATGACGATATCTAATGTACTGTGGTAAGGTGCGTTCATAATATCGTCAAATATGGATACGAGTTTCATTATTAAGTAGGCAAAACCAGGATTATTCTGAAAACAGATTGCTATGCTATTCCTGAATCCAGATTCTCCTTTGATCACGCTGTTTAAATTTCTGTGGTTTGTGATGCAGTATCAAAAGTAACAGAAGTCATGGTTACCGAGTTGAAAAACTGCTGCCAACTTTATCTTGCAGTTTGGAATAATATCGATACCTCTATTATCAAATGTGTTGATTAGACACTTGTCTTGCAAAGTATCCCACTTCTTGACTTATGAGACTGCTGTACTATCCCTTAAGATCATACAAGTAACATGTCAGTCTTACAGGCTGTTATTGACTGCACGCCACCGTGATTGGTACCGTAGCAAGGCATTCCGAATGAATGCTCAACTTAAAAACGGACAATGCTCGGCCTACAGTCATGAAATTTTGATCTACGAGAGCAAAATTACTGTGATATGATAAATGGCATTCAAGGTTGATTTATAGTTCGATCTCTTTAAAGTTAGAATATGTTGATAAGTATATTCTTCTTTCACGAGCTATCGCTACTTTTCACCAAGCAATAAATTACAAATGCATTTGTGAGGGAGAAACCTAATGTTGAATTTTTTTTAATTTAAGCATATTTTAGATATGGCTTAGTGGCAGCGTTTCACGCTCCCATGACACAGGTCCGAGATTCGATCCTCGGGCTGGGCAAGGTTGACTCAGCCTTTCATCCCTTCAGTGGGTCGTCGATTAACTGAGTACCAAGCATGCTTGGGAACTAAACACTGGGGGTCTTACGTTAGGCTGACCACCTAACTGGGACATATGCTTCGCACCCCAGAGCCCTCGGTCATGAAAACAGTTATGGGCACTGTAGGCCTTGCATAGCAGCAAAGCAATTAATGCATTAATTAAATGAACGCTTAATATATATTTAGCGGCATGCTTATATGAGTTATCCAAATTTTATTTAAACATACGAAGTTTCTTTCAAAAATATCAAGATAAATAAGAGTAAGCGAATAAACATTCTTACCAGCAACGTATGCAGTAGTTGTTCGTCATTTGTTAAGTGCTGTCTAACGTCGTCTAAAGCTGAATACAATGTGGGTAAACTTGGTCTGTGCTGCCATTTTGAAAATGATTATAGTTCTTTCCTGATACATTACCAATATAACCAGTCAACCGGCTTATATAAGTTAGATATAGCTTAAAAAGGAAATTACTTAAATCTTTAAAAATATGTTCTATTTTCGAAGGATTTTTTCTTCTATAAAAAAACCTGTTTCTTAGATATACATGAACTTTTTCCTTGTTTTATGTTTTAAGAGTTTGGATATATACTGCCAAACTTGGGAATTTATATTCTTTGACCCTTTAATTTGGTAATTTTCCATTGCAAACTCTTTCATTTGGTGATTAGGTGATAAAGTGGTTAAATATTTGTAAATTCTCTTGTCAAAGTGTAATTAAATTTTTTAGTGATTTTTTTCGACTATCGGAAATATTTTCAGGGAGACTGATAGCCCTTTTCGCTTCAAATTAATTTGTTGGTAGTGTTAAATTTAAAATACAATCAATGCATTACTTCCTTTGATTTCCTTGCCTTAATGTAAATCTTTGAGGGTAAAAATAATCCATCTATTTCATTCACTTTTTGTATATTAGGTGCTTTTTCGCTTCTAACTCAATACTCATAATTTACAGCATCACTCAAATTGAACAAAAATAAATTTTTTCCGACAAATTCACTGAAATGTCATGCATATTAATGAAGTGTTTTAGATTTTCTTTAATATTTTTTAATCCTTAGAGCAGTGATACTGTTTTCAGAATTTAACGGTTTAAATGATGCCTTTAAAATTGTTTACAACTAACACAAGAAATTAATGTAAATTAAATAATGGTAATATTAAGACCGGCTTGACTAAGGCATTATTAGATCTATGAAACAAGCAATGAAGAATATATAAAATAAGTAATAAGAATGAAGAACTTTTAATTACTGGTAAGTCTACTATTTTATATAATAAGTAAAAGTTCTTCATTTCTTAAACTCACTATAAAAAGTGTTAGTGATAATGAAAACTAGCCTATATTCGCTTGTAGAATGTAAGATTCAATAAAAGCTCCAGTGGCTCAGTAGCTTCACGCCGCTTCCCGTAAGCTCAGCAAAGTGAAGCATCATTTGCCGCGGGCAGTGGTTGGGAGGGTGACCACGTTAATATGTGACGTCCAAAGTCCTTCCGCTGGTGTGGCGTGAATGTGGAGAGGAGGGTGCCAGCTCAGGTGGGGCCTCGTCACCTGACCGTGGTTCAAAATTACGAAGCACCTTAAAAAGAGCAAATTCGTACTTTCACCTTCGTGGTGCTCTGATCCAAACGAAAGACGCTCTCTTTTGATTTAATTCGCACAGCCAAAGGCATAGCGAGCTTGGCTTGTCCAAGTGTCATAAGCAACAGCAACAAGATTCAATAAAAAAGCTCTTTACTTTTAAATATATATAAAGAGATTAAAACAAATGAAAGTTCCACCATACCTTTAATACGGCTTAAAAGACAGTTTAACTGTCTAAGGTTTCTTTAAAGCATTTGCGTGTTGGACTTATTTACTTACCTCAAGAGAAGAAAACCGAAAAATTCCCAAACATTCATCTTTCACGCATCAACATTGGCTGGGATCGAACACGAGATGTTTTGTTCTGAAAAAAGCAATGCTACCTTTAGAACAGGTTAAGACTATTCATAAATAATACTTTATGTTATGTAGTGGACAGCGAATAACCAAAGCTTGTTATAAGACATTTTAATATCTCCCTCGTAAATTGCCTTCCAGAAGAACTTATTTTTTATAGTGGACCGTATTCACGTGACGTAAGCTAAGAAACCTGGAAACTCCCAAGCACCCACTTAGACAGATGTGCATACAAAATGCACAGACGAAACATTTCTTGTTGTTCCACAGTGGCTGGTATCAAACCCGTGACTCTATGCTGTTAAGAGTGCTGTTGTGCAACCTAGCCCACAGTGTTGCCCGTATCTCAATCAACACTTATGTTATTTTTACTGAATATCCTTACTTTTTTTAATAGAATTAAATATAATTCAAGTTTAAATATTTCGTATGGTTTGATGTTTTAACAATATGTTTCACATATAATTTCGTGTGATTGAACAGTTTCCCTCTAATTACACACCGTACGCTTCAGCAGTGTGAATATTACTAAGATATTAGCGACAATTTAGCTTTTAGGAATGAGATGCATTATCCTTGTTAAATAACCCGTGAATTCCGTTTTATTCAAACTAGTTACGGTTCCACTATCGAAAGAACTTGAAACTAGTGATTTGCATACAATGCCGATACAAATGAGAATAACTAATGCTTAACAAAGGTGGTTCCACGGAGATGCCAAACGAGGTCGAAATACACAAATCAAATCTCTCATTTGCTGTAAGCAACGACGTCTGAACTCCAAGCCAAATAACTCATCAAGTAATAAGCGACTCTCTCTACAACAGAGGGAAAAAAACCCAAAAAACTCACAATCAGACGAACCCTCTGCACTTATCTCTAGTGTATCGAGCACGTGACGGGGCACTTCTACATTGTATCGGAACATCACTCCAGAGTACAAGGCCCCAAGAAAGAAACAGCATGGCAGGCACTCCACCTAGCACCACCATTGTTGCGATATGTTAAAAAGCATACAAAGCAGCAAAAAAAAGTGAAATTCACTTTTTGAAAAGTAGCAATTTCGCGCATTACGATGTCGGAATAAGCGACTCAGAACCGCGAAACCCTCGAATTAACTGGATCCGAGGTTTCCTTTGTAATTTTACTATTTTTTTTGTTATAGTTTTTTTTAATGTATCACCCGCGTCCGATAGCCAGAGATCTGCACGTCCGTGGAACTGTGCATGGAATTATTTATTTTGTTTCTACCTTCCCATTCACATGCCCCGGTAGACGTAATGAAGCCATATGTAGTCAGTAGACGTCCCCAGCGAACGGCGTTGTGTCCGATTCATTTGGCGTCATTACAGACCAAAAGAAGTGCGCTCTCGCAAGAGGGCAATTTGTTGTTCCTGATAAGGGAATACCGTATAGGGTTGCAGATGAACATATGTAATTAATTTTGTCCGTAACCTGTTCGGGTGCCCCCGTGTCCGAAAATTGATTGCCTTGCTCAAACAGCGATTGCTTTATTTCGAGAATCAAGAGCTTGATGTAAATCGCTTCACGAAAGATTGATCACGTAAAGCGTTTACGGAATTTGTGTCCAGGATGTCCTGCGCATGCTCGCAGTGTTGGCAGGAAAAAAAATTCAATAAGAGAAAGGGTTGAGAGTAATGTCTTCTCGAAAAGTGTTCAGTGATGACTTCCACCGGAAGTCTTAAAGAAGCCCTCGCTTAAAATCTATACGGAATTTTTTTTAAAAAAAGGAAAAGTAAATATTATTGTTCAATACCAAAACTATAACTTGGTTTGAAAATAATCTTCTTCCTCTTCTTAACTGGCGTTACTGCCCTATGCAGGCCTTAGACTCCAATACAACCTCCTTCCACTTTTCCCGCTTCAGAGCCAAATTTTTTCCAATTCTTTATCTTCATGGTCTCCAGGTCCTTTTCCACATTATCAATCCATGTTTCTCTGGGTCTCCCCCCTTCTTGCTATTGAACCCTTTGTTATCCTTTTTATGATATTTGTTTCCTCTCTGCGGTATACGTGGCGCAGCCACCGTATTCTTTGTGCTTTAATGAATCTCACTATGTCTTTGTTTCTCACTAGCTGAATTAATTCTTTATTATTTCTTCTGATCCTAAAAATAATAATAGGAAGAATTCGAAATTGGAAAGGGGAATTAGTTAAAATGTCTTGCTATTAAGTCATGAATTTTACTAAGAAATTTATCGAGAAAAAAATATTGCCTTCACTAAGAATAAATAAATACAATCCCTAAGCATAAAACTTAAAATTATAAATATTTAGCATAATTGGAATTATCTTATTAAGAGTGTTTATATACACATTTACAGAATAACCACTACATAT
This sequence comes from Latrodectus hesperus, assembly GCA_037975125.1. Lineage (NCBI taxonomy): Eukaryota > Metazoa > Arthropoda > Arachnida > Araneae > Theridiidae > Latrodectus > Latrodectus hesperus. The sequence goes on from CM075855.1 coordinate 50,802,513, forward strand.
GTTTGAGCATATAGCCTATCATAAATTTAAAATAATTTTTATGTGTGTGTATGTGAATACCGGTTACTTTCTTAAAATATAGAGGGTTTTTCATAATCAATAAAAACACTTTCAAAGATCACCAATTGATCGAATTTCCTATTTAGATTTATGAATTTTATCAACGAACCTCCGCTAAAAACTGTTAAAAATGATGAAAAATAATTTTTCGATGCCTCATAATTTACAGGCAAGTACAGCGAGAAAATCGCCTACAGCAATCTCGAGATAAATTTCTTTCTCCCTCTTTTCGCCTTGTTTCATTTTACGATCAAAATAGTTGATAATATTGAAAATTTTTTCTTAAATCATAATCGACTATTTTAATATATTATTTTATTTTTAATTACGCTTAGTCACATTTGTTAATTCAGTTTTATTAAAAGGTTTTAATAATAACAATACTAAAAAATAAATAACACATAATTAATTTCGTGTAAATAGAATAGTAACGTGCACTCTAAAAAAGCACTGTAATTTTACAGCAAAATGTGCTGGCGTTTTGGGCGCCAGTACAATATGCTGTAAATTTTACAGCATATTCGTAAAACTTTTACAGTTCTTTTTACTGTAATTTTTACAGCAGTTTTCACTGTAATTTTACAGCCCTTTTCACTGTAATTTTTACAGCACTTTTAACTGTAATTTTTACAGCACTTTTAACTGTAATTTTTACAGTACTTTTTATTGTAATTTTTACAGCACTTTTTATTGTTATTTTACAGCACTTTTTATTGTTATTTTTATAGCACATTTTACTATGCATTTTGCTGCATATTCTACAAAACCTACTGCAATAAGCTATTTACAGCTATCATCATGTTTTGTAAAGATAACAGTAGAGTATAAATCAATTTTGAAAACACATTAGCTAATTTCCTAATTATGGGCCAACAATTATTAAGTAATTTTTTATATAATATAAAAAGTACAAAAACATAACTAATGTTTTATTGCAGAAGATGTCATTTTTAGAACATTTTGAGATCAATAGTTTAACTTTCAATACCTGACGAGATTGTTTAATTTTCTTACCTCAAAATCTTGGATCAAATCGTAACTTAATTGAATAGTTAAGAAGGTTGAAATTTTTATTACATATTTTTTTAAAAAAATTAAGAAATAGCAGTTATATTGAATAAGATACAAAGCTTAGCATAAAATTGATTTTTGATATATCTGTGATTCTACAGATTTAGGATAAAAAGAAACCTTACAAAACATTCCATTTTACTAAAAATACAAAAGGGGAATTAGTTAATGATGTAGTATTTTAATTATACTGTAAAGACAATAAAAGCTTTCTTTTTGATATTGCTTAAAGTAATTGATTTTTTTCTATTATAATGTAAGCAAATTAAGATTCTGAGAAAAAAGCAATATAGTTGACAATACACAAATAATTGTAAAGAATTTTTTTATTTACATTTTAACAATTATAGCCATTTAAAGTTGTATAAAGTATTTAAAAGTGACAAAAACACGTGCTTGGATTCCTTCCTTGACATATTTTTTAGATTTAGTTCCCCGCGAGTGATTAAAGTTGAACAAGCAAGCACCTGCAAAACAAAAAAATAGACACATGAATAACTAATTTGAAATTTCAAGAGCTGAATATTTCAGAGGAAAAGTTGCTTAATAGTTCAATAAAATATTTAGAAATTTTTATTGTTTTATATTAAAATATACTTCTCTTAATAGTTAACAAGTGGTTGTTACATTTATGCAATCACAAACATTTTGATGATAAAAATTATTTCAAAGGATTTTAGCAATTTCATGATAAGAATTTTTGGTAATGAAGGTCTCACTTTTTCTGAAAATGATAAAATCCTTACTTCAATTAAATCATTCTAACTGATGTTTTCTATCTCGAGAAACTAATTTGTAATTGATTTAATTAAAAGAGAATATAGAATTGGTTTTATAAGAATTCATTCATGTTATCGAAAATTATATCCTCTGAAAAGCAAATCATAACACTTCCAATTGTGAATTACAAATTTTTAGAAATAAAGTGCGAAATATGAACTTTATACCCACATTTTAAAGATAACATACAAAAACCGATTTTAAGTTAAAAAAAAATTTATTTTGTAGAGAATATGGAAACATTTCTTTTACATGCATATATATACAATTTAAAAACATTTCCATCGAAAATAAACAGAAAAATTGAAATGCTATAATGTGTCAAAGTAACAAAAATTTATGAAATAACATTTTATAAAACATTTGCTTAAAACTGAATTTATGTAATTCGTAAATAGTTACCTCAAAAGTGAAATCTAAGTTGTCTTAGAGTGAGATCAAAGTTGTATTTCCCGCTAAGAAAACTTTAATTTCAATAAAAAATTACATGAAATAGTGCAAAATTAGGAAATATAAAAAAAAATTGCTGTTCATTAAGTCTGCATATTTACGTCATTATATACGTACTTAAGATAAATAAAGAATACAATTGAAGTTGCATCAAAAAAGATGTATTTAACTAAAACAATTTATTTAGATTTTTTTAGAACTTTATATATTCATATGATTTGTTTTAAATAGAATGTAAGCAGAGTAAACAATTTTTGATGAGGTCAATAAATGTAACAACAAAATTTTGCTTTTGAGTTAAAACACTTCAAACCTTATGAAATATATAAATAATACATACCACAAATTAATAGACATGGTGTGCAAGGTAAGTCTGTAATATCTATTGCATCCTGAGAAGATGCAGAAATCTAAAACCAATAAAGAAATTCCTGATTAATTTATTTATGATTAACTTTTATATTCATTTCTAAATTTCTTATTTATAATTTACTAAGCAGTAATTTTTTTAAAATAAAATTTTGAGTACTTTACTGCAGTACTTCTAAATATTTTTTCAAGTCTTCTCTGATAGAAGAATAATAAACTCTCCAATATCCTCTTTTCCATCCGATTCCTCAATGGTTGAAAATTGTATTTTACAACCTCCAGGAGGAGAAGTTTTTAAGAAATTAACAATTCTTTTAATTTTGTTAGCTGATGCAAACTTAAGTCTTTCATTTAAATCTACAGCAGTTAAACACTTAAAATTTAAATTTACAGCAGTTAAACACTATCACAATGAAGGATAAATAGAAAACTTTTAAAAATACACGTGCTTACAAAAACACACACTCTCTCTCTCTCCAAATACCTATTCTATCTTTCAAATATGGCTGAAGTCGGTAAGAAGAGGCTTTACTCTAAATAGTCTTACTACTAAAAGTTATTTGTGATTATTCTATTTTTAAAACTTCCTTTACAAATCAAACATTTTCTTCATAAATTCTTATTTTCTCTAAACATAGGTATATTTAAAAATTTTTTTAAAAAGTGTGACTATATTGGAAGGTAGTATTTAATGTGCACAGTAGTATTAGAAAAATCTTGAGCACAATATGTTTTAAATATGTTAAGCAAGAACAAATTACAAAGTTTTCACTCATGTATTTGTTTCTTAATTATAATTTTAAATTAGCTTTTATTTTTATGAATTTCAGATTTCTTCACTAACATGTAAATAAATCATAAATAGCACTACAAATTTTGCAATTTTTTAATAAAATAAAGTGAAATTTGCAGTAATAATATAATTTTTTTAAAAAAAATGTGTTGCCAGAAATTTTGTTTTATAAATATCAAACTACCAACAAGATTTCCCAAACAGATTTTTAATTAATGTTCTAATTAGTAGTATAAATTTAAAAAATTAATTATGGTTATAAAATAATAAACTTTACATTTTCTAAATAAATCACCTTAATTCGAATAGTACTTCTTAATATGTGTTTAAAAATGTTTCTTATACATTTGTTATAAAATAATGATTTTAAAAAATAAATATTAAAAAAAACATTACATTTTCCATTGAAATGCATTTTTACATTTCATGCAAATTCAAAACACAAGATTATTTATTCTAATAAATATCATTAATTGTAATATTATTTTATTGAAAGAATTTACAAACATTTATGCCTAAAAAAATTATTATTTTAATGCATGTTACAAAATGGAATTGAATTAATGATAAAAATTAGAATGCAATTTAACAATCTGTATTAAAAAATAAACATTTTTTAATAAAATTCTAATCAAAAAATTATTAAAAATATAAAAATTATATTTAATTAATATACAATAAATTATATCATTTTACAATGACAGAAAAATCAGGAATTTTCCACAACGAAATAAAATAGAAATTCCGTTAATATATTTAATAATATATATCTAAAAGAATATAACAATAGATGATTATTCAATTTTAATTTCGAAAGAAATATAGCTAAGCAATTTTATAACAATGGAAGCACTTAAATACAATTCTAATTTCATCAAAAAATTGATAATTAAAATACTAATCAATTATGTTACCAAACTACTATAAAATATTTTAAATATTAATAAAAAGTAAGTAAAAAAATATTGACACTAAATTAATACTAGTAAATATGATCGTTTGTAAATTCAGCTTAGAATTTTTTGAAATGTTCAGTCAAATTTATAAGAATTTATATATATCAAAGTTAGCTAACAACTTGCATAATAAACAATATGAAAAATATACGTTACCTTATATTTGGTGGTTAAATTTCAATAGAACTTCAACTAAAGGAATAATTATTCTCAAAATATCACCTACTTCACTAAGCGAAAACACGGGCAAATAAATGGCGAAATTAATTTGATTCATTTGTCACAGGAACAGAAGAAACTTTTATTCCGCCAATTCAATGCGCATGCGCAATAGCAAACGATTTTCTGCGGCTGAATTTAACAGTAAAATTTACTGTTATCATTAGTGTTCCTATGATAGCCATTTAAATAACAGTGATTTTTACTGTATTTCTTCCGTTTTTTTTACAGTGTGGACTTTTTGTTGAAATTATGACATTAACCAATGATTTCAAATGTGATACCGATTGAATCGAAAATAGTCATTCCCTTATTGACGCTCTTTGACACAATGTTGTTGACTATTAGATAACGTTGTTATCTAATGGTTTTAAAGATTTTGTAAGGCAGATTAATTTTCTTAGAGTTATTGCTTTCTTAAGAGGGCTTATTATAGATACTGGAACGCGTATTCAAATGTCACAAAGGAGGAAACCCGGAAAACTCCCAAACACCCACCCTAACCAACGTAAATGTAGAATTCAGGACTGCAACACCAATCTCTCGTTGCCCAAAAGTGCCTGGTGTCGAACCCGGGAGGTTTTGCATTGAAAAATTGTGTCCTACTTATAGGCCACGATGAGCTTTCTTTAAAAAATTTCGTGTTATTTTACAATTATGAACATAATTATCTATGGTCTAATTTTGTAACTTTGTTGTGAGAAACAAAAATCTCCTCTCAAAATTTATTGTCTTTAAATTAGGAAATTATACTTCAAGATAATATTTTAAAATTGCTTGTTTTGTCATTTTTCATTAGTGGCGTATAAAACTCGAAAACGCAAAGTTGGTTTATTAAATAATCTTAATTATAGGAGAATAAAATACTTTGAAGATTCATATATCTTTTTTGCATATTTACTATTCGATTATGATAGAGAAAATAAGTTGATTCAGTTTTAAAGAAAATAAAAATTTTCAAGTTATTTCATTAAAAATAGGAAAATTGTTTTGAATTCAAAATACTTACAAATTTTGCAATTATTAGTTTAAAATTCTATTAATGAATGAAATTTTTTAAAAATTTAAATCATCCTTGCCGATTTAAACTAACCATAAAGTAAATGTTTTGTCATGTCTTATTCATTTTTCTTTTTCTTCTATTCTATTGTCCATGTGTTAATGGCTTGAATCAATGAGAAACTGCTTCTCAAACCAATGTTTTTTTCTCATAAAAGAAATCCTTTTATTAACAAAACGAACTTCGATAATATTCTTAGACATTCGATGAGCTCCAGTGGCTCAGTAGCTTCACGCCGCTTCCCGTAAGCTCAGCAAAGTGAAGCATCATTTGCCGCGGGCAGTGGTTGGGAGGGTGACCACGTTAATATGTGACGTCCAAAGTCCTTCCGCTGGTGTGGCGTGGATATGGAGAGGAGAGTGCCGCCTCAGGTGGGGCCTCGTCACCTGACCGTGGTTCAAAATTACGAAGCACCTTAAAAAGAGCAAAGTCGTACTTTCACCTTCGTGGTGCTCTGATCCAAACGAAAGACGCTCCCTATTGACTTAATTCCCACTGCCTAGGGCAAAAGCGAGCCTTGCTTGTCCAAGTTTCATAGAAAACAACAACAACAACATTGGATGGTGAACTTCAACTTGTTTGCTGCCTCTCGAATAATGTGATTTGAAGGCAGGCACCAAATTCGTCAACAAGTTGGATTTATGACGCCTTGTCAATATGATGTGACGTGGATGAAACATTATCTGACGTCATGGATATTTTAAACCAATGAGATTGCCAACTATAACGAAAGAAACAACCACTTTATGGATAAAAAAAGGTGAAATAATATTTCGCTAATCCTTAGAGAATAATTAAACTGTGCTTAGAACATTAAGTATCGTTGTTCCTAGAGTGTTTAAACTAATACATTGTTCCTCGCGCTGACTATAATTAATACCCATAGCAGTTGTTAGAGCTCGCTCCCTGTGCTTCAACTAATAAATTAGCCGTTAAAATAACAAATGAGGTTGACAGTTCAGCAGAGCCACCAAAACCAACTCTGCTCTTACGTTACATCATAGGATCATGTGTTCGCAATCAATTAAAATGTGCGGAGAGAGCTCTGGACTCGTTTCAAATCAAGTGCGCCCTTTCTTTAATTTTATGCTATTTATTTACCTTCGCCAAAGCCAGAGTGACTCGTGGCTGGATTTGGAGGCATCTAAATCACTTTTGGATGAGGTTATTTGTGGCATGGGCTGTAAATATCCCACTTGGCGATTTTATTTTAGCTCCGGGCGAAGAATGCCGTATTGTCGAAAAGGAAGGCATCTCCTCTCGGTGATTAACCTTTAACCCTTGATCGCCGTCGTTATTTCATTTTTATCGACTTTTACAATCCAGGTTGTAAATAGGACTAGAGCAGATTATGAGTCAAAAGGTTTGGCGAATTTCTTTCTCCCCCCTCTCCGTCTTAAATTGGGAGGAGTATGTTATATTTGATGCTATCCTTTTGACACGAGTTATGTCTTAGTTTTTTTCTTCTTCTTACGAGGGTGAACAAATTTGTTTACAGCTGTAGTCTTAGATGAAAGCCATAAAGTTCATGTGAAAAACGTTTTTACAGAATGCAATAAATAAAGATAAGAATTAAAAATTCATGATTAAAGTTGACTCTTTTTTTTCAAAGTGGAAATGGCAGCATCATCGTGTTAGAGTGAGATATAAAAAAGTGATTGTTTTAATGTGCTATTTACTCGTGTGTTCTTTTGCAATCTACTTCCTTATTTTATTTGTTTTTTTTAATATGTCAAGTTGCCTTGAAATTTCTTTAATAAATGTTTTAGTGCAATTAAAAATAACTTCAAAATAGATGGATAGGTTTTGAGTGATTTGAAAATAATTTTTTATGAATTACTTAATAAAAGATAATTTATAAAAAGCCTGAAAGAATACCGGATTGTTGAATCGTATTAGAAGAAAAAAGAGCATAAAAAGTTTTATTTTAAAATGCATTTAGTTAGGTTAAATTAAGGGCGTCAACAAACTATATCATTACTTGAAAAGTAAAGTATGTGTATAAATTTATCCACATTTTTCGTTGTATATTTATAGATAGCGGTATATTAAGAGTAAGCATCAAAATATGCCTTTTCACTTATTTTCTACGAATACTTTCTGTATTTCATTAACTTTCAGTAAATATTATTATCTATTTGTTTAATGACATATTTTAGATAAAATTGAACAAAAAGAAAAAGAATATTGGAAAAGATGCAAGAACGTGATAAATGTTTCTTAAAAATAGTTTGTTTTGACAGTGGACTTAATGTATAATCGATACAGTAACCACAAAAAGGTCTTTTTTGCAAAAAATGACTTTTTTTAACTTAAAATCTTTTTTTATACAAAGCAATGAATGCGGTATCGATAAGTGCGCTGTATCGAAAATTGCTATCAATGCTCAAGATCAATGAATAACAAATAATAGCGGAACTGAATACGTCCACATTAATTCAAGTATTAATTTAAAAATGTTGCTTGATTTTCACTACACAATTATTCATATATTTTAAACATATAATTGTATTTACGTAAAAAATGTAAAAGAACAATCTGTAAAAATTGTGAAAAATTTTTTAAATAAGCAATGATATATCTGTTTATAAAAGCGTAAATATTATAAACGGAAAACTAAAATTAGATTGAATTTTTGAATCGATTAACTATCAAAGTATGACTGTCTGTGAGCCATCATGTCAGGGGGACGTAAAAAAATTGAAAATTATTAATGCAAATGCAAATTCGAAAAATTCTTAACTATAAATATGATAACTGATCTTAAAAATATATAATTTTTCTATGTATATCGGCTGGATACAATTGTTTTAATACATTTAAAAAATTTTTTTCTCTTTTTTTAAAATTTATCAAATGTTTTACGTAATGATTTAAATATAATTTGTAAGTAATGCATAGATATCTATATTTCAACTAATTTATTGTGAAAAGTTTGTGGAAAAATTATGCATATTTATGTTTAAGAACATTAATTAAATACCATTGTGAACAATTTTATTCATAGATGGGGAATATTTTTAGGAATTCGTTTATGTAAAATGTTTAGAAAAAAAACTCATTCCCTTTTAAAAATGAAATGTTTATTGAAGCTGACAATGTTTATAAAATTGAGAAAAATATTCATGTACATATTAAATTATATGTTTTACTAAATGTTTTCTGAATATATTATAGAAAATTTGTTCAGAAAATGATAAAGGCTAAAATTTATATATATAAAAAAAAAACTGGTTAGACTAAAGTATTTTTTAAATAGCTTTTTTTCCGTCATAAAAAAGGTACTGATTTAAATAGCTTTTACACATTTATAAAAGAAATATTTCAAAATTAAAAGCACAAACAGCAATTTTTCATTCCACACCCTCTGCACATTCACTAATCTTTTTTTGTAAAAAAAAAGAGGTTCTTTTGTTATTTTTGGGCGTGAACTCTTATGTGAATTATTGCGTATATTATAAATTGAGAAGCTGTTTCAGAGATGATAGCTAAATTTGCAGTAGAATTGTTTCTTGTGACAGCCAATAAGTTCATCGAAATATATTGCAATCAGAATAATGTTTCCTGCGGGCATTATAAATACTTATTCATGTATTCTAAGCAAGTGCGATTTTTTTGTATTAATAACAATGAATGGAATCGTGGTATTTTTCAAATCGTCACAAATATTGCAGTATTTCCTGAAGCAAGAATTATTATGAGTATTTTTAAGGTAACATTGAAGGAATTATGACAATCTCTTCCACCTTATTTTTTAAAGGAAATAAGGTGAAAGGGCTTTCCATCTTATTTTCCTTAAAAAAGGAAATTTTCTTTTAAGGAAAACTTCTAAGGAGCATTATTAAGTAGTAGCTTTCGGAATATATCCCACAAGTAGCCCTGACTTTAAAATGAGATTAAGAAATTGGTGGTTAATTAAAGATTTAAACATGCTTACTGGGAAAAAAGTTAAAAGCTTTTCTTGAAAGTTTCATAGCATTTAATATTAATAAACGCAAAAGAAATTATAAATATTTCCAACAGACAAATAGGTAATATACAGGTAGATACAAGTACAGTAGTAGACAATATATACAAGTTGTACCTCCTAATCGCAATATGGAATACAAGAAGTGGGTTACAAAAAGTATTGAAGCTATCTTTTACAAGATCATTCAATTCAAAATGGGCTCTAAACATGTAAAATTTAAAGATAGAAATATTCTGCACTGTCAACACAATGAGAAATCAAAATTTTCAGCAACATTTATAATTGATTCTTTGTTAACACGCGTATAATAAAAGTACATGATTTTGAAAATTCTGAAATGGTAATCTGGAAGAGGCATTAACGTAACGTGGAAGGGATTTCTGATGTTGAAGATGGTGCATTGGGTATTTCAGCGTATGACAAAATTTTTCAAATTGGAAGGTAAAATGTTTCATTTTTTTCAATGAGCGATGCTTTTAAACTTTGGGAAGAAAAAAAGATTAGAATGTCGGCTCTTATATTTAACTTTTTATATTTTTGATAATTCTCTTCTATCCTTTTGCTATTGTTGCTTTACCACATAGTACTCTAGAAATTAAAATTTATACTTATTTTTTAATTTTTAAAATTTTTCGAACTTTTGTTTCTACTTATTTATTATTCTAATTTATTGAAAAAATTTTCTGATTTGTTTATTTCAAGTTAGTTCATTGATTTTTCAAAAAGCTCTTAAAATTTACTATTTTTTGATTAAACTCTAGATTTATTGAATTTTTACTTAAATTTAAATTAAAATATTTTTTAGCCCCCTAATTGTTGCTTTACACAATAATTATCTCAATATTTTCAATTTTTCTTTTTATGTTTTTTATATTTTTGGTTATTCTCATCTAACCTGTTACTATTGCTTCTTCATAACATAGTACTTTAAATTAAGGTTTACTTATTTTTTAATTTTTCGAAATTTTGTTTCTACTTGTTTTTTTGCCTAATTTATATAAAATTCTTGATTTATAGTCTTTAGCTCGTCTTTTATTAATGGAAAAGAATAAGTATTCATTACGTATCATTTTCCTTATATTTGTTTCCATGTTTTGATTTTATATGTTTTCGTACGATTTAATTTCTTATACCTATTTTACTGCAACTTAATATTTATTTTTCTGTATTATTAATTTCATATTTTTGCTTAAAATGTCAAGTAATTCCGTCTATTTAGTGTGATATACTTGTGATAATTATAGTGTATATATAATAAATATGCATACTTTTTCGTGCACAGTCATTTTTGCAAGTTTCAGTTGTAACAAAACAAATATAAATATGAATAAAATCACTACATAACATTCGATACTTTAAAGCAAACTTCAAAAGAAATAGCTGTTTATTGCTGGAAAAATACACACATAAGTTAGCCGATTACTTCAATTAACTTATATTTCTATTCCAATTTTTATGAAATCAGATTATCTTTTCCCATTTGCCATTATTTAAAGCAAGCATATCTTCAATTTAAACTGTATTTACATGTACATAAAAACATTACTAGAAGTAAGCCAATAGAAAATTTGTTAATCGTTGACACATAAATCACGATCGGAAATTTGTTTATCCCAATCCATTTTATTAGTGACTCATGATGCTGGATGATAATGTATGTGAAGTTACAAAATAAGTTAAGGAACAAAGATCCAGGATACATATTTGGTTTTATTCTATATTGATTATGCATCATTTGTTGTTGTTGCTACTTATGATACTTGGACAAGCCAAGCTCGCTATGCCATTGGCTATGCGAATTTAAGTCAGTAGGAGGCGTCTTTCGTTTAACCAGAGTACCACGAAGGTGGAAGAACGACTTTGCTCTAAACTCTTCCGATAGATGGCACTACCAGAGGACTCACTCCCTCAATTTTGACATTGATCTGAAGGGGGAGGAAATTTTCTCCAAACCATTACATCCATGGTTACTGTTCAATGACCGACCACAGGATATTCGATTCTATAGATTTAATGAGCATGTGTATCGCGTGTAATTGGTGCGTCTTTGACGGCTTTGGGAATCGAACCCGGCCTTTCCGGACGGAAGGCCGATGTCCTAACCACTGAGCTACTATAATCCCATGCATAATTTACAGATATTAAGTAACAAGATATATAGCAATAATTTAAACGAGAAGTTTAAATTGCAGATATATTATGTGTCATACTTTAATTGATACGTTTGTAAAATGCAGTGTCATTCAGAATGGGACCACATCTCGATTCTGTCTCTAGGTTCATAGTTTCAAGACGCTTGGTCTAAACATAAGGAGACAAACTAAAGCATAGTGAAATTTTACCGAAACAAAAACAGTTAATCCTATAACAATAGACACACAAAGGAATAAATAGCAAAAAGTAAAATGGTAAAAGCATGCCAGATCCTTATCGAGAAAATGATAGACAGAAAACTCTCAAACAGCACTTTTTTTCTTTCCACTTCGTCTGAAACAAAGCCGTGAAACTATTTTGGATACCAACATAAGTAAAAATAAAAATGATGTTTCTAAGCTTAAAAATTGAAAAACGATGAGGATTTGAAAGGAGAAACAACATAAAAATATTGCTAAAATACATTTAATAAATAATAGTTAATCATAATACAATCCATTATTTGTAATAGTAATAAAATTTAAATAATCTTACCGACTTAAAGCACATACCAGAAAAAATTATTAACAATGGATGTAATTCGACTGAAAGATTATATATAAAAAAATAAATCCTCTACTTAAAGCATTAAAAAGTTTAATTCATGATAATTTTTATGGCTTTGTAATTTTTATATTTTATTATTTTTTGTCTTTATAAAATATTTTGGAATGTTCAAGATATTTTTAAGTTAGAATTGCAGTATTTACTTTAAATGATTATTCAGGCTGAATCTAATTATCCTTCACATTTTTAACATAAAATTTAAGTTAATCACCGATTTTTTTAATTTAGTCCTTTAAATTTATTAATGAAAAAAAGTAAGAAAATAGTTTGTCTTTCAAATTTATTTAAAACAATTTTAGTCGTAAGAAGTAATTAGAAAGAGGATTAAAATATTTTTAATAAAAATGATTTGTTAAAAATGAATATCACATTAGATGTTTACAAAATAATTGATAACTAACTATTTTTTAATCACTGTAAAAATGATTGCGATTCTAATATCAGAACCTATAACTTGGTTAAAAATAATTCTTTTTAAAAAAAGAAAGAGAAGTATCTAGAAAAAAGAAATATCTGTTCTTTGTTGGTTGAATAGATATATTTGAACGTTGTATTCAATCTAATGGGGGACAGGCATTAATGAGAATATCAAATATTATACAAATATTTCTAATTACTAGAATCCCTAATTTATGAATAAAATTTTTTCTATTATAAAAAAAGCACAAATAAATATACAAACGCAGATTACATTTTCCAAAAATCAAATTTAAATCTGAAAAATATGTGAAAGAACTATCATTGATAATGTATATATATATCTTTTACATTGCTTAAATAAACTAGAAAAGATTTATTAAAATGAAAACTAATAACTTAATATTAATATATTTAAGGAAATCAGTAAAAACTAATAAGTCAACTAGTTAATAAGTGAAACTCCGTGTTTTCTGTTTATCGGATAAAAATTAAATTGTTTACAAAAAGTCATCTAACATAGCCATTTAATTATATATTTATTATAAAAAGGCGAATAATTCATTACTTGAATTTATTTAGAGTTTTACCAATTTAATTACTTTACAAGATTAATTTTTAATTCGGTGGTGGCTGACTTATAGTGGATACATTTAGTTTTATTTATTTCTACGGATTTTTAATAATTAATTTAAGGTTAGAGAATATTGTATGCAAATTGGTTAAAACTTTGTTTCATTTTCTATCTTCGTACTGAAAAATTTAAGAAGCATTATCATTCGAACTCCAGTGTATACCTAAGGATTAATATTGAAGTGAAAATATCCTTACATATTTGTATATATTTAAACTTTTGTGAGAACTAACATGCTTCTTGCACCTAACCCGGAGTTAAATTATATAAGTCTAGTGGAAGTTGCTGAGAAAAAATGATTGAATCTTCGTAATTTAAAAGTAAGGACCAAGCAGAGGATTTCCAAGAACTGATCTTTCACCCAAAAGTATAAATTCACTTGGAAGACGTTAGGATTCTTGTTTGGGGTATTCCAATTCGCCGCTTATAAGAAACACAACGGTTCTTCAATGGAGCCTGGAATCTTCCGATAATGAGAATACTTTTCCGGAAGAACCCACTACCTTTTCCTCTTTATCTCTTTATATATAAATAGTTAGTTAATGAAAGAGAGAGCGTTGCATAGTAACTTAACCGAAGATCCATTATATTCCCTAAGGGTGTCTGGGGCACGTAAAACAAGAAGAGGTTATAATGCCCACTGAGTGTGTTTCGTCTTGATTCCTGCTTCTAAATTACGAGAACCCACTACCTTTTAAGGTTACGATGGCATATCCACAAGGTGCCACGCTGTACAAGATGCAGTCAGTTACATCCATGGAAAACTGTTCAGTATTCAAAAGTGAATTCATCGCCATAAATGAAGGATCAAAGAACACCTTCCACCGGCACTGGACCTGGTGACATTTGGATCCTAACTGATAGTTGTAGCTCCATTCAATGCCTGAAAGACTGGAGTAGTGTGTGCGATTTTGTGGGCTTACAAATTATCACCAATCTTGAAAATCTTGCCAAGGCTAGGGATGTCCACTTTCTGTGGATTCTCTCTCATGTCCAAGGGTACTGTCACCCCTCTTAATTTCTAAAAACAATTTAGAATACCTCTGTGTGTGTACATATATAAAGATGTTTACGGGTGTACACAAATATATTTATAGATACGTACCCATGAGTGTGTGTTTGTATGTTTTTGACAGTATTATATAACAAGCAAGTGAGAAAGGCTCAGCGAGTGTCCTTGTATTTCATTTCACAGCTGTCACCCTTAATTAGAGTCAGGGTTCCTAACATTTTTCACTTCTCCCAAGAATTTTTTTTTCTAAATCTCACAATATCCGCCAGCCCCCCTCTACCCTCTGCCGAACAGGCGTCGTTCCGGTGTGTTGGCAGAAAGTATGCCAGCCAAGTGCTATCAGATCTTCCGTTCCGATGCCACCTTGGGAGACTATCAGAGAACGCGCAGCAATAAAAAGAAAATATAAAATGGAGAGTTTCGCAGGTAGAAAAAAAAAGCGTCGTGAGTCAACGGCGCTATTTCAGTTCTGTATGAAGAGGAACTATTTTTCCCCGCGACAGAAGTGGAATGGACTCACTGACATTCAGTTTGTTGCATTCCGCGACAAGCAGGCTTCAGTTTAATTTTAAGAGAGGAAAGGGTTGTCGCATTGCGTTAGATTCTTTACCGAGAATTTTTGAAATACTTCTCCAATGCACAGCTTTTATTTAGTTCTGTTTATTAGATTAAGGAAGAATTTTATTTATCTAATAAATTCATTTTTTGAATAAATTTTAAGGATGCTGATTAAATTCATGAGTAATGATATTGCTATTAAACTGTATTTATATAAGATCAAAGAATACATAATCTATTTTTATCCTTATACATGTGTATTAAGGATAATTAAATCATATTTGGTTCCGAGATAATTTAATTTTCTATTTTAATAATCTCTATTTTTTTAAATTTAATTCCTATTTTAATAAACATTTTATTTTGATTTTTTATTGAGGTTATTTAAAATTTCTATTCTTAATGGGAATCTTTCAAGTTTTGGATAGGAATTTAAATTTTTAATACAGGATGTGTATATTATTAATTTGAATTTTTTTTAATTGGCTGATTTGATATTATTCCAGAAATATGAATATTTTAATATAACAATTATTTTGTATTTTAATACTTTTATTTCATATCAAATCAAATCTTATAAAAAAGATATTGAACTATGAGTTTGAAAATATTTTTGAAACTCGGGTAGTGAATTTTCGAATTGTTAATTGTTTTGATCAAAATTAAATTTTATTCAATGAAATTTATTAGACGAATAAGGACTACACTTTCCTTAACAATCGTAAGTTTATTGCGTAAAGCTATCTTTCAATCGTGCTACGATATATATGTATTTTCTAAGAATTTCTCTTCTACCGAAGTTTTATGCTTTAGCAAATGCATAAAAAGCTTTTTTTTCTTTTTTCACTAATAAATTAAAAATATTGATATACTAGTTTGCATAGGTTTCGAAAGATTTGCATTTAATAATTCTTAGAACATGTTTCTCTTTAGATTAAAAAACACAGAATGAATTTTTTTAATGTTAAGTCGAAAAATTAAACGAAAAAAAAATGAATGAAGATGAAACAGAAAGTGAGAGTGAAATTGAAATAATTTTCTTTTGTCATGAACTCAAAGTAATCGAACTAGTTTTTTTCCCAGAATTTTATTATTAACAGAAATTTCAGGACACAAATTAATGATAAAATTATTTTTACATCCAGTCAGCAAAAGTGAATAATATGATGTTTATTTGTATGCACTAAAACAACATTGCCTTCAGATTTAAAGAGAAAGAATTATTTATAAAGAAATATGCCTTAGCAACTGGGCAACACTTTCCCTAATTTGCCTGGGCAAAAACTTCTTTGCAGACTCCATTTTGGTTGGCAACAACAATGAATAAATATACATAATTAGAAATTCAGAGCAAGAGAGATAGAGAGAGAGAGCGATTATAAACAGTAATATAACATTTTATGAGATTTTTGAGAAAATATAACTTATAAATGATTCCTGTGATTTCTCAGTGTTGCAAAAATCGAATAGAATCAATCCACTGAACACGATGCAACTGAAGTTTTTGCAGTAGCAAATAAGATAACATAGTTATCAATCATATTGCTACAGTTTGCAAAAAAAAAAAAAATCATGCCTTTATAAATATTAGGGCGGAATTCAACTAAATTTTCGACATTACGATGGCTCAATTGAGCCAATCAGAAGCCCGCGTTTTCGTAAATATATCGCATTTTGCGATATATAAAAATACAGGCCTTTGATTGGTCACATTTGCCATCGTAATTGTGAAAATCCAGCTGAATTTCATTTTAGAAGCCATGGATCTACACTAGGCAATCGGTTAAAGAACATAATCTGTTACAAGACTATATGTTCTTTATCCGAATTTTTTGTAAACCGATCATCGATTTACAATAGATTTTATTTTTTTTTTTGTGAAATCAATTAATATTGTGAAATTGTGAAATCATTGTGAATCACAATAATTGTGAAATCATTCTGGAGACCCTAAAACTGAAACTAAAAAAAGTATGTATTATTCCTTGGTAACTTTATTAAAAATAATACATACGTATAGTATTGCATATTAATCAGTAATTTTTATTTTTTGTTTATCGATGTTTAAAGAACATGTCCAATGTCGATTGCTTTTCTCTATTTTTTAAGACTTTCTGGAAATGTTTAATAGCATTGTCGTTGTAATGATCCCTAACCTTACTGATATCAGCTTGGTTTGCGTGCCATTCTAAGACCATTGCTCTGACATCCTTCCATTTCCTCAACGAATGAACGAGGGGTGGGGTATTATTCAAAAAGAAACCAGTTTCGGTTTTGAATGAAATCAAAACCGAAACTGATAGTCTACTTTGGCGGTAAATAATCTATTAAAAATATTTTTTCCGGTATAGAACTTTGAAGTTTAATAGGCGAGCAACATAATTGAAAATAGATGAAAAACGATTTTTGGTACCTTGTGTTTGGCAACCCGAGAGCCGAGAACTGTTCGTTAGAATTCGTTTAGTTCGCTATCCGAATATATATTCGTTGTCTGGGCTCAAAAATCTTTCGTGAAAGTGTTCGTTGTCTGATTTATTCGCTGTCCGAACTGTTCATTAACCGATCATCCACTGTATAAATTTTTGGTGTTCATACAATAGCTAAATAGAGAAGCTATCATAAAAACTAATAGATTTTACAATGTACTGATATTTTGTTTAAAAAAAGTTTATTAAAGGAGGAAACATAAAACCAACTTTCCATTCGTTTGGGAGCACCTTCTGATGTAAAAAGCCGGGGCAACTGCCCGTATATTCCTACCTTATTCAAGTTCTACTTTACATTCCTAAATCTCATCCCGAATTACCCTTGAGAAGCTATTACTTTGTGTGTGACATGTGTATTATTTGTTCATTCACTATGAAAAGAGATACAACTATAATAGACATCGTTGATAGTAAAGATTAATTCCAGCCTTAACAAAATGAAAGAAAATTTTCTATGGACTGGTGGATCTTAAATTTAAAAAGTAATTAATATCTCTGATGGTAACGTATAGAAGATTTTTGAATTTTCATATAAATGTGATCCTGTTGTTATTGTTGCATGTCCCCCAAAGGCCAGCAGCGCTAGATCAGGTCCATGACGTTGTACACTCTACTATAGTCCAAAACCAGAAGAGGGTCGTCAACCAAGTCCTGCCTGGAGAGCCCTAGGCACTCAAGGATATGTTCAGGCGAAGCCTGCTCATCCTTAATTTGTGTAATAAACGATTTAAGATGATCAATTATGAAAATCAAAAGCGCTCGAAGATAATTTTTAGATATGATGAGTAGTATAATAGTAATCAACTTTTATCCAGAGATTTGAAAAACTTTGTCAGTCATGAAGCATAGTGAAACATTGAAACGTTGGTTACTGCGAGATTTAGGATAATTGCTACTATAAAGAATCACTAATTTTTAAGATGTTGAAACATATTTTGAATGTAAACAACTTACTCCTAATAGCAAAACGTAAATCATTCGTCATGAATTTAGCATATTTCGAAGTGATTGCAGGGAATCAAAAAGCATAACGTAAGTACCACCAGTAACCTTTTAAATTTTATTCTAATAAGATTCTATTTTACTTAGTATTCCAATAGTATTTTACGTTTATACGCTAAATATGGAAAATTAATCGAATTAAAATTTATACACTCCATTTTTGAAACTAACTGGTTAAATACATAGCGGATAAAAGAGAAGGGATTCTCGATAGAAAATAAATGCATATTTATTCACAAGCATTATATCAACATTCTAATTTTACTCTAGATAGAAAGCATTGCGAAGTCTTGTCCTTTGTTGATGGTAAAGACACTGATTTCTAAAATGAGGAGTTACTTTTTTTAATATGGCTTTATTGGAAAAAAATTAATCCATTGAAAAATGGCAAACACAACACAGAAAAGAGTCTGGGTTAACATATAAAGGAATACAAGGGAAAAATAAAGAAAGTTTCAAGCAGGGACATTATGCTGGAGTTCAAAGAGATGGGTCCTGGCTTCCCAGTAAAGGTGACACAGGTCACCCCTCAACTGGGCATCGTTGTTTAGTCCTTTACATGAAATAAGATGTGCAGAATTCAAGGTGCCTTCACCACAAATATGACAGTCCTTAGAGTTGCAGAAACACAGTCTTTGTAATTGTTCTGCTAGTCAGTCGTGTCCTGTTTTCATTCTGAAGGAAGCCACCGCTTCCTTTCTAGGTTTTTGGCAGAATTTAGGACAATCTTTTTGTATGTCTTCCCATTCTTTTCCTCTAGAACGATCAACAAGAATATCATTCTGAAGTTCCTGTACTTTTCTCTGTGCTACTTTCTTTAAGGTTTCAGTGGGTATCGGTAAGCGCTCCTGTGGGCGTACCATCGCCCAAACCGTTACTCTTTTAGCACTACCCAGGGAGCACGTATGACTTTAAGAATGTCATGAACGCGAGTAGCATAGCCCCCCTGAGGAGTTACTTTTCATTAAAAAACTATGACATAAAATAACTTTTCTTTATAGATACTTATGACCAAAGATATATAACAGTTATATAAATGTGAGAGCTAAAGCTTTTTCTATGAATCTTTTACTTTTGGAGTTTTGTTTGGATAGTTAAGTAAATTAAAACTATAATATATATATATATATAGTAAATTCTATAAATATTTCTTTTGTGATAAATTCAGCCACTTTTTATTCATTGTTTGTTACAGACGAGCTACATTATTTCAAAATTATATATATTTATCGATGTGTATATGCTGTAACGATTTTCGCAAAAAATTATTAAATCTTGTTTGCAAACTATTTAATTACGATTATCAATAAAATTTAACAACAAGTATTGATTTTAAAAAGTTTCTTTAATTTATAATTTTAAATAATTTTATTTAGAAAATATTTAAGAGCAGTCGACTATTAAATTAGACATTTATACAAATCCATCCATCCATCCATCCATCCATATATATATATATATATCTGTGTGTTGTTTTCATATGTTGACAATAGACAAGCATACACATTTAGAATAATTATTCTAATTTTAAAAGTTTTTTTCCGCGTATAACTGCAATCAGCTTTAAAATAGTACTTAACAACAATAATTTATAGTTTAATTATAATGTTATTAAAAATTATTAGATAACAGGTGATAAATAATATCGTAACAAATGTGAATTTTAATTGCCTGTGGCATGCTCTTTATTTAATAATTTCATGCATTATGTCAAATTGAAGTAATTACCATTTTATTTTAGCTTGTATTCTTCATATGTAATTTACAAATCAAAGTTAATTATTAGGATATCAAAAAAGTATTTTAACTTAAGCAATAATTTTATTACAATAAACAATAACAATTTTATAAAATATTATATTATAGGGATAAATGATTTTACTATCAACGTGTCATTTAGTCAGCTTCCATTATAACTCGTCTATTTCTATTGATTTTTTTGGAAATTATGCTCATTTAAATAAAATTAAATAACAGAAATATGAATGTTGAGTTTCAGAAGATGAAAATAATATTAGTTTCAAATTTGTGTATACATAGAAATAAATCACTAATAAAAATCAATTACTTAAAAATTTAAATTACATTTAAGGTAATCAAATTAGTTGCAGATTAAAATGAAAAACAAATTCTTACGTGCAAAAGTTTCAGTACAAATTTTGCTATAAATAAGTACATAAAAGAGACAAAATGCAAGTGATAAGTTAAAATTAATATTTTAGATGAAGTTAAAAAATATGTATTTATTATTTATAAAATTTAATTTTGCAGCGGAAGTTTAAAAATAGATTAGATTGCATATTAGTCGGAACTCGGGATAGATGCAAGTAATCAAAGTAAGAGGATAGATTCTAATTTAAATTTTTTTTATATTTTAATAACGCGCTGTATAGAATGTATTTATTATCTCATTTTTAAAGGACTTTTAAGGACAAAATTTTAACAGCACGATTAATACTACCGTCACTGATGATAAAGATTAATACTGAGAAAGAATTCATACGATAGCTGTTTACTAGGAATAAATTATGTACTTTTATAAACATAAAACAAAATAAAACCACAAAAAAAATTAAAAACAAATCGGAGTCAAAGAAATTTGTTAATTATTAGAATGGTTTGAATCTGATTCCTATATATAATAAAAGAAGCCACAGATTAATAAAGTTATTATAGCTGAAATATATTTTGAAAATTTTTATTATTTTTTTTCAAAAAAATTAGTTGATTTAATAAAAATAATTTAGAACCACTATGAAATGTAAATAATTTTTTATTATTATGTCGGAATTTTCGTATCCAAAATAAAGCTGTTACATTTAAAATGCAATATGTCAAACAAATTTATGTTCTCTTTATTAATTTAAATCAATTTTAATCTATCAAAAAGTCATATACATTCTTATTAGAATGACAATTTTATTTAAGCAATAAAAGTTTAATATTAAAAATTTATATTTTTTGTGAATTGTATTTATATTATTATATTTTTTCTTGAATGTTATTTTTGTTAACTCTAATCCGAAAGGAAATGATTTTATAGAGATATTTATTTCTTTGGAAAGAATAAATTATAATATTACCGCTTTGTTCCAAATTTCTATGTTGCTTATCTCGTATTTCTTGCAGAAACATCGCTCTCTATATAACATTATAACATAGCCATTGTCCGACATGCTGTTATTTACATAATATATATATATATATATATATATATATATATATATATATATATATATATATATATATATATATATATATATATATATATATATATATATATATATATATATACTTACATAATATGTGTGTAAAAAGCATGTATACGTATCATTACCCTCATACATTTTATATACCTTTAGTAATTGTTAACTATACTTTATACATATTGCAATGTATAGTTAAATGGTTAATACTTTAATGTAGTTTTAGTTTAAAAAAATTTTATTGTTATTGTTATTTATAATTATAAAAATGGTTAATCTTATAAAATGTAAAGTTTAACAACTAAAATGTATTTTCAGATTTGATGGATTAGTCTTCACAAAAACACATTATTTCATATATGCGTTTCATATTTAATGTCAAATGTAATACCTTAGAAAGAAAAATCAAAAATTGATGAAAAAAACTTTTGTATTTACATATCATACGAATCATGCGGTTTGAGATTTGAAAATTTGAATCTTTTTGAATTTTAACATAATTCTAATTTTTAAAACGCCAGTGAGTTGTTAAATGTTTTGATTGAAAGTTTTAACAAAATTCAATCAAAACATTTAACTAAAAAGCTTATTTATTAAAACTAAAGTTTGAAAATAAGAGTATATTTATAATTATAAAGATTTCACATTTTAATTCAGAAATTTAACTTAAAATAATAATAAAAAAATTTTAATAACACACACGCACACACACATACACACATACGTATTTAGTAGACACCCTTCTACAACAAGAATGCGAAAATTATAGGGATATTATACTGTTTAAATGTGATTATGAAAGCTTTTAGTAAAACGTATCAAACTTTTCCATAAAAGATTGAAACGTTAATTCTCAAAATGTTTTGGATATTTTCTAATATCAATAAAGGAAAATTTATTAAGGATAGGAAAAATTTTTTATATAAAATCTACATTAATAAAAGAAAATAAGAATGCAGATTCTTTGTAACATTATTTTTCTTGTAAATGAAATAAACCAATTATATTGATAAATTTACACAATTGTTGCCGACCAACTTGTCTAGTGGTCAGCGTGCCTGACTGCGGATATGGAGGTCCTATGTTTGAATCCCGGTTCGGGGATGGATGTAATTTCTCTCTCTATCTATCCTGTCTTTGTCCTTTCCTTGTATGAATGAGGTGTGAATGGTTGCCTACCCTTTAAACGGGTACCTATGGCATGTGTGTAGAGCAAAGTCGTATGGTGTTCGCCCTGATTAAAACGAAAGACGCTCCCACTCGACTTAATTCGCATAGCATAGCGAGCTTGGCTTGTCCAAGTGTCATTAATATACAACAACACAATTGTTATTTAATATGCAATTAAAAACTGTTAATATTAAGTATAAGGGAGAAATTACTTTTTAGTTAGTCTTTTTTCATGGAAAATTCAAAATACAAAAAAAAATTATTACTTTGCTTTGGATGGTGTTTTGAAGCATTAAAACGCATTTGAATTATTATACATTCAGAATTCAGTCCTCTTCTGGTTAAAAGTATCAGCTCTTAAATTATACCCCCATCATTCTAACTTAATTCTTTCTCAGTGGGGTTTTTTCTCCTTCAGATTTTTACTCGCGTGTTGACATACACTTGACGAACTTGCAACATTTAGAAAAGGGAAGGAAGAAAAATAGAAGCGAAATGTTAAAGAACGAGAGCGTAGGCTCTTTTTCAAGAGCATAATTGACTAAGCGGCAATGATAAGTTCCTAAGAGTGTGTCACAAGGTTGCAAAAAGGAAAACGTTAAGGAATTCATCGCAGTTTTCCCTTACTCCCTGTCTTCTTTTTATATACTCTCTATCAAAGATATCTCTTTTCTTCTTCTTTTTCTCTCTCATCTTTGGTGCAGAGTCGCTAGTTTTCATGGGTAAGTGATGTCATGGGCGATGACTTCACTTCACTACTTCCGCGTGATTCAAGAAGCAGGATTTAGAACTTGCGAGGTTGCGCTTGTTGTTGGGTTTCTAAAATTAACTATTATGAGATCGCTCTTTTTTTGAATTGTCGTTAAAAGTTATGCTAGATTAGTTCTATGATATGATTGTTCCTGAAAGCTATATTTTTTTAACTCTTAGTAACGCATTTTTCAAAATTGGCGCTTGATATATTTTGGTTATTATTCTGATTCATTATTGTAACTTTGAAGAAAAACTTTTATTTTATAATATTTGAATTCTAAGATCTATCTAATAGCTAACGAAAATAATTAAATTTATTAACTCGTCATTTTAACACACAATTCTGACTTTTATATAACTATCCAAATATGATGTCATTTTTAGTAGAAACACAATTTATATTAAACTTTACTTCTGCTTGTAACTTGTTATTTATATGTGAATGTGGAATTTTTCTATTACTATTTCTAAAAATATAAATTTGAAATACATAAAGTTCATACAATTTTATTACCTTTAAGGTTTATTTTCCTTCTTAAAAATAGTTCACTATAAAAGCAAGGGAAAAGATTAATAAATTTAATAAACTTTTCATCGTTGAAACATTTTTATTTTTGAGATACATCTATAACTGAATTTACGGCGTAATATTCGTAATCTGGTCGCGTGATATTTTAAATAATGAGAAATAACACTTAAAATCAAATTCAATAATATTATTTGTGTTGTTGATATTATCAAAATGTAAGTTGTAAATTTATAAGTATGATGAGCAATAATTTATTTTCTTCGCAGTTAATATAAATAAATGATTCAGTTTATATCGTTTTAGAAACATATATCAGTGCGATGTGTGAAAGGAGAAACTAAAATGTGTCATTAAATAAATAACTGATATTTAAAACTTTTGCAAAAAATATATTGTACTCAAAAGTTGCGAAACAAAATTTAATATGTACGATAGAAATTTAGACAGTAAACAAATCTAGCTAAAAAGATTTTACCATAAAATGATACATTTTTGAATTCAAACAAGCTATTACCTTAGAATTACTAATAATTAAAAGAATTATAAACACACACACTGTTTTAAAAAGGAAACCTATTTTAAAGAAATTGATTGATTTTCTTGTACTTAAATATGTGTGCAACTCATATATTGATAAATATATGATTAAAACATGAAGACCATAGAATGTATTAACAGTGAATAATTGCTCATTGAATATTCAAACCAGTAGTTGCA
This sequence comes from Latrodectus hesperus, assembly GCA_037975125.1. Classification (NCBI taxonomy): domain Eukaryota; kingdom Metazoa; phylum Arthropoda; class Arachnida; order Araneae; family Theridiidae; genus Latrodectus; species Latrodectus hesperus. The sequence goes on from CM075855.1 coordinate 50,827,485, forward strand.
GAAACACCTTCTCTTTCGCATACTTCTGTACTTCTAAGCAAGATGTAATGAAGACTCATTCTATGATACATTCTTCCAAATATACTTCAACTGCTGCTCTAGATCTGCGATTTTTGGAAGCATCTAAATCAATGGTCTAACATATCCCAAATATTTTCGATTGGAGAAAAGTGTAGTGACTATGCTGGCTGATCAGGAAAGATTATTAACCTCAAGGCTGCAGTCTATACATATGGGGTATGGCATTATCTTCTTGAAAATTGCACCCATGATGACGTGCAATGAAGAGTCACAAGAAACTCTTTTCAAGAGTTAAAAGTAGGATTAAGACCACGTGGATTCTTCTCCCTCCAGAGTACCAATAATATCAGTGTTCTCGTCTAGGAAGCTCCGGCTTTAAAAGACAGGAACAAACTACTCTCATTCACTTTCGAAGAGGTTACCTCAGATCATTAAAATTTTTTGAAAGCTCCTAAATTTTCGGACCTATACCAACTGTTTCGCTGAATAAGCTACGCCAGAACACATCCTTGAGTGCTTGGGGATATCCAAGCAAGATTTATACGACAATCCTTTGATGGTGCTAGATTTTTTGGGGCTGTTTAACGCTATGGATCTGATCTAGCGTTGCTAGCCAAAGGGGATATTGAACAACAACAACAATTGTTTTTATACTCATGTGGAACTAAATACTAACATAATTATTTAGGAGTTAAGGAAACTACAAAATTACAGAGCAGTATCTCTGACAGATTTACACGTTTGATGCATTTTTTTTAAATCTAGACTAAACTTAACCCTAGTTTATTCTTAAACTAAGTTTCATTTTATTTTTATCCTAAACCTATTTTATTTTTACCTGTCATCCATAAAAGTATTAAAATCACGACATGTATTTTCTACTTTTATTGTAGAACTAAAATATACAGGCACAATTATATACATTTTAATTGTAAAATAAATGTAGAAAAGGGAGATAATAAGAAAAATGTTTTTGTAAACTTAGAACGAAATTGTATAGTTAGTTTCTATGTCAAATTTTTTTTCTCATGAAAAATCTGGACTAAGTTCTGGAAATTCTTAAATTTAAAAATAAATGTTACGATGATCCTTTGATGGAGCTAGATTTTTTGGGGTATGTTTAACTTTATGTACCTGGTTTAGCGCTGCTGACGAAAGGGGAAATATAATAACAACAACAGAGTCACAAACATATATATTGCGCTGTTACATATAAATGCACTGTTAAAGTCGTTGTACGCAGGATGGCTAAAGGGAACCTAATATTGGAGGATATAACAATATACACTATGACTCCAGGGATAACAGCATTTGTCTTTGTAAAACAAATGCTGCTTGATATCGTAGTCCCTGCCCTGCGTACACAAATACTACGGTTATTTGATTCAAGACAGAAGCGGTAAACTCTAATCCTGTGGAAAACATGATGATCGACGCTCCTGAAGACGACTCTCAACATTGTGGAGTTAAAAGCAGATGCCTTCAAGGGTCATGTAAATGTATTCTAGAATCTTAAGATGATGGAAAAATCCATGCGTCGTATAGAAGAGTCTGTTGTACACTGCCGCTGATAATTTCTTTACAACAAATATATTACCATTTCTTCTATCATTCGGCCACATTCGTGTCAGTATGGTGCGTATATTTCGGATTGTTCATGTAGCCACACTTTTTCCGACTGTGACACAACATTCGAAATCCTATACTCCATTTGACTGTATATTGTCCAAGATAACTAAGTCCAGAATCTTATTTAAACGTTGTGTGTTCAGGGAGAATCCATTGTACTTCTAAGTTAATGGGAAAAAAACTTTAAACAACTATTTACTTGTTTTATGTCACGCGATGAAAAAATTGTAAGCTGTGAAAAAAATTTGCTATCTTTGGCTTTGAAAATAATCATTTGCATCCTCGTTTACATAAAATTTCATGCGATTTTTTTTAACAATGGAGTATAATTAATCTATTTTTAATTAAAGAAAAGTAAAATTAAATATTTGTTGGGCTTTCATTAGTGCATTTTGGAAGACGTCTTAAAAGAAATTGAGTTACACTGAGACTGAAAAGAAGATGAGTGGATACCACGTTGCTCTGTAGAGCAATTGCTATGACAAGGGAAAGTGTATATAAAAACTCCTAAATTATGCTTTACGATAAAATACAATGAATAAATTTAATTGCAGATATTTCTTATCAATATAAAATTTGTTTGTATAAGAACACATAAACAAAATCTGTATCAAACAGTTTATAAAGTAGTATGGGTTGTGGTCCAGATCATTTGATAACAATTTATTTATTACCTAATTTAAGATGAATTAGTGTGATGTTAATGATTATGCTCAAATTTTGTGATTTTTTTAACTTCGAATGAATATTGATGAAAGTAGCCACAAAATACTGCTATCATTTACACTCGTTTTGATATGCAGCATAGTTATACGAAGTAAATATATTGAAAACTACAATATTTCATTTTAGGCGTTTTCAGAAGTTATATATTTGAATTCGGAAAAAAAATCATAAATAGTGCTATAAAGCAACTGTTATTTCTATACAAATTGAATAACAAATTGAATTAATTTTTTCTTCATGTTATCCGCTGTTTAACAAAATTTCTGAACCTTATAAAATAAAATAACCGTTATTTGACAGTGCTATGAAGTGAAGTTTGAAATTAAAATATCTCTATGTATTATAAAAATGAAATTAATTCCATCACTTGGTTGTTGACAAAATGCTGAGTAATTAATATTTAAATTTTCTAAGGAAAAACCTAGATAACCTAGAAATAGGCAGATTTCCTTGAACAAATATAGGATTATTATATTTTACTGGAAAGTCGAGAAAAAGTGCCAAAAGTGCCAAAAAAATTCTTCACTCAATAGGTATTTAGTATCAAAACTTAAAAGTAGTTGACTCTTAATTTTTTAGCGATTTTTTATGCCATATTTAAGAATCGAATAAAATAGTTCTTGGCAGAATCAAATGATTGAGTCAAATACGATGTGGTAATATTTAAAACAAAAAATTGTCTCCATTTAGGACAAATTTTAGCCCTTGATTTGTGAAAATTTCAGAATATACTTTTATCGGCAATTTGAAAAGGTTTTGGTGCTGCCATCTGTTGGATTGCATAATAACTATGTTCAGACTTGGTATTTGTTTAGAAAAAAAAAGAATAAAATAATCAATTTAATACTGTAAAAGATGCAAGTATGAAAAATGCTTATGAAATAAGTTTTAATTTAAATTTACAATTTAGTCATTGTTTTTCTATACGAAATTTTTGTCGACTAAATATATAATGAATAGCAAAACTAAGTTCTTTACAACATTTATTCAAATATTTTATGCATTATTTATTATTCTAAGGTAAAAAATTTTAATACATGATTTCATGATAAAGGTTTTTTCTTGAATCTTTTGTAAATAGTTTCAGATGAAAAAGGTTGAAATATAATAAGTTCTAAATGAAAAATTTATACTAAGATTATTTTAAAAGTAGTCAAAATCAGTAACTACATTTGTAAGAATTATGAAAGGTTACTTTCAATGCCTAGTTCTCATAAGATTTATATATTTTTTAACACTTCTTTACAAATTTGATTTATTAAAACATCTAAGCAGAATCAATCTGTCGTTATACAATCAAAACTTTGTAAAACATTAGAGGCATTTTTCAGAACAAATATATTGATCTCTAATTGAAAACACATTATATCTTACGAGAATGAAGAAGGCATAATTAAATTAAAAATAATTCAAATTATTTATTTTCGTGTTCACATTTTTAATTACAATTTTATTTTTAAAGGAAGTTGAGTTTCTACACTTATACTGTTCTTAAGTTAAGTAAATTCTTTTATTATATTATTTATTGCTGTATAAATGTTGAATTATTGCCATATATTTGCTTCTAAAGCTGTTTCAATTAACTATATCTTGGAATAAAAAGAGCTCTATATTTAAAATTATATGACATCTCATTTTGTTGAACAAAAATATGAAGAAACGTATGTAACAAAAGTATATTAAAAATGTATAACTTCAAAATAACCAGGATTGAAATAATAAAATATGCTGAATGAAAATCTAGAAAAAACACAGTGACAAAAATATAAATTTTTGACAATTTGCAAATATGTTTTATGTGTGCATATCGTAAACAGTAAGGAACAAAATATTCATCATGACTGAAAATACGTTTTCACATACAAGCATTGACATGTTGTATGTGAAAACGTATTTTTGTTGTATAAAGTATTTATTCTCATCTCTGGAGATTTTTTTTAACCCTTCGCCAATCAAAATCACCACTTCCTTTCATCAATGATTTTCCAAATAGGAAATAAGTGAGAAATGGTGCCATGTTTGAATGCTAATTCTAGAAAACTGTTTACTGTACGACGAGCCACTAAATGATACATGTTGCTTGACAGATGAAAGATTATTAGACTTCTTAGAAGAGTTGCTATATAACTTTTTATAGGACCGTATCAACATCACATTCAATCAACCAAATATAAGGGAGGAAAATTTAAGTTTTTCCTTTCATAAAAAAGATTTTCGAAAATATTAATGTAAGATAACTATTCATGCAGAATGAAGGCTCCTATTGAAGGAATTACTTTAAAGTTTATTTGTATTAGTATAAGAAGGAATTGGTTAAAGACTAAATTTCTCCTGTATCAGTGTCTAAAAAGAGTTGGAATTATCACTTGTTCTATATATTTAAACAGTATATTCTATGCTCTTTAAGTGTAATAAAAATATTATTAAGCACGTATTAGACTATTCAGATTACTGGAAAAACATCCTTAAATAATCTCTTTTGAAATTTCTGTAGTGTTATAAAAGAAAGTTAGTACTTGTTGTATAGTTTAATTTCAAGTCGGCAAAGTTACTTTTTAACGTATGAAATGATTTAAAATCAAAATAAGTTCTTTACTGCAATTCAGTTCATTGATTTGCTTTTATCAAAACGATTCGATCTGATCAAACAAGTATCCTTATTAGTGCTATCTTGATTTTAAAGGATTCTACTAAACTTGAATTATTTTGCAAAGAATGCTTATAACAGTAAAAATGCATTGATATAATATCGATTAATGTATACACACATAAATTAATAAATTTTATAAATGATATATTTTGGAGTTCATCTGTCAATTTTATAGTCTTTAGAGTCTTTCTGAAAATGTTCACTAGAATTGAAAAGTAATCCAAATAAAACTATTTGATTTTTTTCTACTTCTGTTTTGAAATATAACTTATAAACAAAATTGACTAATGGAAAAATTAGTTTTATTCAGATCATTGTTTTATGCGGAATTGAGTTGAAAATTGTTTTGTTAATCTCAATAAAAACTCTTTCAAATCATGAAACAAAAAAAAATGAAAAATTTTGTTTAAAATTTATTGATTATTTATTACGAGTGCTAGAGAAAAACCCATCAGAAAAAGAATATTTTAAAATCATTTTAAGTTTCTAAAATTAAACATTTTGACGTGGATGACATTTATTTTATTTCGTGCTGCTATTTTAAAAATTTCCATCTTGCAAAAAACCCCATGAAATATGTTAGGCGAGGTTTGAAATGGACCATTTGAAATAAGCAGGATGAAATTCTTAGGCAAAAAGAAAAAAAGGAGTTAACTTAAAAAAGATCTTAGGCGCCAAAGTACATGAGGATAAAATAAAAAATAAAAAACTTTGCATTCCTTGGAAGGACGTTTGAGAAGGCCTTGGCAGCCATTAAATATCATGTGATCACAACGTCACAGCATGACGTTTCCCTTTCCCACTATTGGTCGGTAGCGTGGGAATTTCAAACTATCAACCAATCGTAGAGAGCTGCTTTACAACAACTAAGCACATGTTCGAAAAGACGCATTTCGGCCGGCGCTGGCGAAGGAGTTGAGTTGCTTATCAATTGTGGTTTCGATTTCAATTCGAAGAAATCTGTCATCGTCTGCTTTCAGTTTCACGTTGCCAAATCAAAAGACAAATTTCATATTTTCAATAAAAACATTTTCATAAATGTTTTGAATAACAAAATGTGTTTAGCAAAAAATGAAATAATCAAAATATTTTTTAAAAATTAAATCATTTAAATAAATTTATGACGTAAAATAATATTTAATTTAGAATTAAATAATACTTTTATGTGGAATTAATGCGAATCACTTTTACACATATATGAGGCTTTATTACTGCTATAAAAATGTGTATTTTGGCGACAAACAGTTGTGCATCTAAACGAATTTTGGATAATACAAAAAGGTATGTTTTATAATATTAGAAAATGTATGTATTATACAGTATTTCTATGATTTGAAAATTATTTCACATAAACTAATTTATTTTTTAAATTATGCATAAAAACTTTCTAATTTCTAAACAATAATACATTTATTGACATGAAAATTAAATTAAAATTTTAAATTATTTTAAATTATTTTTATTTTATTCTAAATTTTTATTTCTATTTTTGAAATGTTTCTTACTATATTTAAAATCGCATGAAGTTTATAGTAAATTTTTTAAAACATAGTTTGTTTTTCCTTTCTTACTATATCAATTTTATTCGTGAAACTTAACTTTAAGGAAAAAAAATATGGGCATATAATAACGCACAGAATTTATGTCTTGAATTTAATTGTTTCTGAGAAGTGTATAAATTTTGTTTTTAGTAACTTCACTGACAATAGTTCTCTCTGAAAACTTTATACGTATATTTTATAATTAAGGAAGTTATTTTTTATTCCAACAACTTATTTTTATGCTCATATTTTTAGCATCGTTTTGAGATTTTTGAAAATTAAATTATTCTACATTTCTTTTATATTAAGCGGTCATAATTATGAAGGATTTAAATTTGTAAACTAAATTATTTCCCCATATTTGAATATTTAATTTTGCAGTTTTTTCTTTTTAAATATTAATAATTTTAAATATTTAACATGTTCAAACTGTCTGAAGCTTATAAATTAATTTATAAAATTCTAATATACTTAAAGATATGCATAAATTTTACTCAGAGGAAGATGTTTATTCACTGCAAAAATTAATTTCAAAATGACATTTAACTATTTTTCTCTTAAAATGCAGTAAAATGTATGATGCAAATTTACAGAAATATAGTTTGTTTTAATTTTATTAAAAATAAATAATCTTAAAATTAAACAAAATCTTATTTCAAGCATATTTCTTTATTGAACATTTTCAATATTTATAAAAAATATTCTTAAAATGCTTGTAAATTAAACATTTAGTATATAATTGCACTACATATGAACTTCAGTAAATTAGCGCACGAATTAAATGATGAACTAGGTGTACATATTTACAGTTACAACATCCTAATAGATACTTAAAGACTCAACATATTAACAGATACATAAAGACAGCACATTAACAGGTACAGTCTCAGATAATTCAAGTAAATTGTTATGAATATCTCATGAAATTTCCTTGTAGTCACTTTCATTGCAAAAATATGCAGCTATCAACATAAAATCTGTAATAACTTTATATTTATCATTAGATTATATTGATTTGAAATCTAATTTCCTCGCAACTTATTTTTTGATCTCTTCAACATTAATTTCTTTTGATTTTATCTGGCAGAAATTGTCAACCTGAATTTACAATAACCAGTTTCAACCTTCTAATTTGTCAGCACTATATTACACAATTTGAAACTCAACAAACACCATTCTGTATAGTTTGACTCTTTATTTTTTCTGAATTTTTTTAACCTAGATATATTTTGCTTTTAAATTTATTAGTACTTTACCTGCAATTTTTTTCACTCAATATTTGTTTTTTTGGCGAATTATAATTATTTTATTGATTTGTTTGCCAAGTTTATTACAATAATTCTAAATCTTTGGATTTCTGTGATTATAAACTGTCCTATATCACTGAGATAATTATACCTGTTAAGGAAAAAAAATTAATTTTTCTTTACCGAAGTTGCAAAGAAAACGCCGCCGTTGTTTCATGGTCGAATAACCGATTTCGCTTTTCGCTGCTTCTCGTTGAATCACTGACTTTCGTCAAGTTCATGGGCGATGCTTTTTCCCTTCACCGTTTGCGTGAATCACTCGCCGAACAATAATAACGAGAACAAACTTGTCGCCACTTCGTTTTTTTTTCTTCTAGATTTTGCAATTATTTATACATCTGTAGCAATGAGAATGGGTTGTGTTTACATTTCTACTTTTCTACCAGAATGTTAGGAAATGTAATTTCTTCATTTAATTCAGTGTATGTACCATCTAAGGGTTAAACTGCAGGAAACGAAAACAAAGAATCTTTTCTTAAATTACATGGATTTTAATAAGAGTATAAACACTTGTGTGTGGGTAAATGCTTCTGCTTTCTGATTAACTTCTCCATTAAAAATTAAGTTTCATTTCAAATTGATATATGAATTTACATATAACATTGAATATTTAACTTTATGTTTAGATTTCATATTATTGCATAAAACTCGGACCATTTTTACCAAACATTTTATTTTGTAATTCACAGAATACTTAAAAGAATACTATGATAATTTTTTAAATGAGCTTGATTTTTTAAAACATTTTTTTTACTTAAACTCTATCAATACGTGTAGGTTAAATTTTATATTATAATACTATTATTTCATATATATATTATCATTAATAATCATTTAACTCAGTGGTTCTAATCATCATAAAGTGATTAAAATAGTGTCACGAGTAAAATGTCCTTGAACTATTCAGAATGCCTTCGATTTTTGTCACATCATAAAGTTACGTTAGGTAATTATATCGCTTAGTGTAATGATTTTTAAGTTTTTTGAGCCAAAAAATAAAAGAAATTCTACTTTGTGCAATTATGTTTAACAGAAAATAAAAATGATAATTCTTGAGGATAAAAGTTTTTAATGAAATAAATTTGAAAAATACCTAGAGTTTCTCAACATCAGTTAGTAAGTTACAGTATAATTAACGACAGATTTTATTCATACAATTTAAATAATTTTTTACTTTTTATAATTAATAACGAATTTAATCTTTGATAAATGTTTGAAATATTGTCACTATAATGACGAATAAAGAGCAGATTATAGTATCATTATGAAGTTTGTTTTCATTTTGAACATAACAATGTCTATAAATTCCTGTAGCAAATTCTCACCTTCGTAAGAAATTAATGAGCAAATCATTCAAAAACGAAATTATTTTTATTGTACTTCGTTAGGAAAAATAAATATATAATTTTTACTTGTGTTGAAAAGAATTTAATTATTATCATGAAATAATAACATAATTTGTGAATTTAATATGTGACCTTAAAATGTTCATGTATACAACTTCATCATTAATTCATTAGCACTGTTTTTAAAATACATAAATACTTCATTAAATATCGTGTGGTCTGATATATCTTTATATATATATATATATATATATATATATATATATATATATATATATATATATATATATATATATATATATATATATATAGTACACCATAAAATAATAGATTCTTGTAAATATTGTGGAATTATTTTACTATCTTTTAAAGATGTTATATAGGGGAAATGTAGATTTACATTATGCTTAGATTTATAGCCGTTTTATTTATATGTAAATTTATTTGGAAGTGGTTTTTATTGATAAGCATTTAAACAACAGTGAAGTCAATTAAGATTATGAAATAATTAAAGAAAGTCTAGAAAATATATTTACCGATAAATTTTGAAACATGCTGCGCATATAATTGTATCAGAATAAATGAATGTGATTTATAAAAATAAATTATTATCTAAATGCAGATCAGATTTTGTTTTTGTTTCTGCAAATCATTTCAATTCGAATAAACTGTCTGTTAAAATATCAGGAATTTAGAGCAATTTTACTGTTAATCGGTGGTTTGAATAAAAAAGAAGATACATAATAGTCCATAATATTTAATATAGCATACATTGTTTTTTTAATAAGTTATATTACGCTACCTAAAATAGTATAAGTGTAAGATTCTACATTGAAAACTTAAGCCTAATAATTGAACAAAATTTGACTTCGAAAAGCAAACGCTATTTTTATTTCATAAAAATTTCAGGATGATTTTTTTGCCATTCCTATTTAAATTTTACGTTAATTTTAAATATGTACTCTTATTTAGTTCTTTTTTAATGAAATTTTTAGACATGGAATATTTGTTCTCTTTATTAAATATGTGTTTCGTATAAGTAGCTTTACATCATTAAGTTTAAGTAAAACTTGAAATAAATATAATCCTAAATGTCAATAATGTGAGAGAATTTTTTTGATAGTTTTGTCAATAATGTTAATGCTTACAGTTTAGTTTCAGACCTTTTTTTTAATTATTTTGATGTTTAATTAAGGAATTAATGAAAATAATTAATGAAATAATTACGAATTTATTTTCTTCTAATTTAAATTTTAATATTCAATTTAGAAACTAATCAATCTATTAAGAACCCATTATTCTGATTAAATTTTTTGTGGTAGATTTAAAATTCTTTTAATACATATGATATTGCATATATTAATATTAAGACAGCATTTTAATAGTAATTATAACTAATTGAAAATAGAGAATTACTTCTTTTGAGTTAAAATACAGATCTAATTTAATATTTCAAAATTTAAAAGAAAAACGATCATGTGAAATATTTCCTGAAAACCATTTTCATTAATCATTTTATTCCTCTTACAACTATTAAAGGACAAATTCAATGAAGACGATTTAAAAAAAGGATTAAAAATGTACTCTTCTAAATTAATGTATTAAATAAACAATGGGATTTATATTTACATAAAGTAATTTACAAAAATAAATTAATAAATAAAGATAATTTATTTAGACATTTAGACTACAAACATTTTCTTATATAAAATATTGATTTGAAATATATTTTAAAAACATTCACTGAGATATTATGTAAAATAAATATTTTGATGGGAATCATTTAATTTCTTACATTAAATTCTGTGTTTTTATTCATTATATTTTAAATATTTTCAAATATTATTCATGTGCCTATATTTCATTTATTCAAATAACAGTTGGATTTTTAAAGTAAATAAATAGTAAAATAAAATTTGGGACTTTTACTCAGTTATCAATACTTGGATATAAGCATTATTGAGTAAGTTAGAATAAAATTAAATACGAACTTCAGTAAAAATTAATATATTAATGAAAAATAAAGTTGTATTTTAATTTAATGATTAATTAATTGAAATAATTTCAGTGGTATGATTTATATATAATTGGTATTTTTCTTTACTTAACTTTATAAAAGCTGTTCTATATTATTGGGAATTGTATAAGTATTATTATAGGTGTGTAAGCTTAATTGTTTATATTTTTTAATGTTCATTTATTTTGAAATTAAACTATCTGAAAATCAGTTTTTAAAATACATGCATTTTCGGATTGTTAAATGTACTATTTTCATTAGTAAAATTAGTCTCTCTTGAAATATAAATTTACAAAAATTAGTAAAAGATGAACTGCTTGAGTTTTTTTATATCCAAAAATGATTTTATTCAAGTTTTTTGGTCAAAAGCTTAAAACATTATATTTTTCTTTTTAAAGATGATTTCATTATTGTTACATAAAATTATTTGTACATAAACTGATATTCTGTAAATTCATTGTTAAATAAATTACATAAGATATATATATATATATATATATATATATATATATATATATATATATATATATATGCATATATATATATATACATAAATATATATATATATATATATATATATATATATATATATATATATATATATATATGCATATATATATATATATATATATATATATATATATATATATATATATATTAGCAATGTGAAGCGAAAATATGATTATATTTTTATATCCCTACATTATATGTAGTTCGTGCATCAATATTAAGAAAATGGGAATATCTGTACATTCTTTATTGTGATGCTGATTCCGAATGAGGACTACTACTAATTTATATAATTTATATTAAAGTTATGCTATGAAAAAATTTGAAATGTTATATACTGAGACTGCAGTTAATAGGATTATATAATGTGTATCAAAATCTATTTTCACGTTCATTCTATGAAGAATTATTCTTGAAATTTTTAAAAGTTTTCTGTAACATATTTTAGAATGTAACAAGATTATTTGAAATTAAATCAAAAACATCAAGATATATTGAAAAAGAAGAATGTAGATAAGCTTGTCGAAATTCATAGTGCTTTAAAAAATTGAATAATACTGCTTTAAATTTATTAAAATAGTAACATTCTAAAAATTATTAAAATATTTAAAAAAAAGAAAGAAATATTAGTATTTGCAGCATAACATCATACAAAAAACATAAAATTCTCCAAAATGAACAATTAAACCGCAAAATACTTTCATAACAAGATTAAGTTCTTATTTTAATAATTAGATAAGTTAAAAATGTCAATCAGTTGAATTTATTGTTGATGACTACTATTTTAGTACATGTTATTTTTAGTAGTATCTTGATCAAAATTATTCGTTAGATCAACGATAGTTTATTTTAATTCAAAAATTTATCCTCTAAATTTTTGTACTGAGTTCTTTATGTTGTTAAAGCACTCTTTGATATTTTTTTCGATTTGAGGTGGATGAATTATGGTGGTTATTTTATGCCTTCAAAACCATTGCTCACATTTACCTCAAAAATATAAAAATAATGAAGATTATGACGTGGGATGTAGTTTTCTATCAAAATCCAACTTCACATTATTCTCTATTGACTCAAGAATAATTTATCGTAAATAAGGTGAAATTTGGGGATAAGTAAGGGTGTGGGCCAAAGCGTTATAAATTGCGTTCAATTAAGCAATATTTGTCCAGATTTTGCTTGCTTACAATACACGGAAAACAGGTATATGAATATCAAAAACTGTGGTCCATTGAAAAAACTTATATTGCTTAAAAACACGCTGTTGTATTTTTAAAAATGATAAAATAATTCTGTATTAGTTCATATTCAAAATCTATATACAAACTTCCGTAAAATTAGCGTAAAGTGTAAACTTAAAACTCTTAATAAACTACTTTATTTTCAAAATAATTCCCTCAAAAATGCGGTATTATTTATTGCGAAAATTAAAGAAAGTGTATTTGTTAATAATATTTATGAAAACTAATTTGCATTTCTCCAATTAATAAAAATGTACATTTATATAAGGAAAAAAATAATGGTAATTTTATTTAAAATTTGCTACTTAATTTAAAAAAAATGCTAGAAACATAGTTAGATACATGCGAAATGTTTAAATATTTCATATAAGCTTCTAAAGAAATAATTGCTTTTAATTAAAATAAATAAAACTTAATAGATAATTATTTAAGACATTTTGGTCTATCTATATATAGAATAGTTTTATTTGTATAACTTATTAACATTTTTTTTTACCTTTTTCTGATTTTTTTTGTTATTTGGGAGAGCTTCCAATTAATATTAATTGAATAATAACTGCAGATTTTAAGGGGGTGAAATAAAAACGCACAGTAATGAAAAGAAAATGCTTGTTTGTTTAAAAAAAACTGAAAAGTATTTTTATTGCTTAGTATATTTTTATATTTTTAAGGAACTTGAAAGTATTTATGTTTAATCTGAATATTTATCTCTATTATGAGATAGTTCAGATGCCAAAGATTTAAATTAATCATTCAAGAAAATGGTAGCAGTTCTAAGTAATTAGAAAATCTCTGTTAATGACTATTTACTTAGTATGAGATAAAAATTAATGATATCATTTTCGTACAGATCACATGATAAACAATTAATGACCTTGTGAGCTAAATGAATATCTTTTTAAAAATAGACAGAAAAGTCGTTTGCCTTTTATTAAACGTTCCCTTTCCTATAATATTAGTGCATTAACAACTAGATAAAGTTCCTGCTTATACAACCTATTGCTATGCGATAAAGAATTTCAAAAAATAATTTAACTGTTGTATATGATTAAGTAATAAAAATATCTTTTGATTCTAAATTCAGTAGTTTTTTCTATCAAGTTTAAATTTTTAATATAACTTTGAAGTTGAAACTCTAAATTTATTTTTCTTTTAAATTATTCTATACATTTAAATGCTTATTTCATAGAACTGTTGATGCCTATTGAACTTGATAAAAAGTGAATAACACACTAGTTATATTATTTTATATTTATACAATTAAATATTAATTAACCACAAATTCTTTTTTAATTAGAGAATAATTAGATTTTATAAAATTTATTCTAGCTTTTCCTTTAAAAAAACACAGCATGGTATAAAATTATATTACGAACAAACTTAATGTTACCCTAAGAAGTATATTTATTTATTTGGAAGGGGGTGTATACGCATATTTTTGTTATCTAGATAAATGCAATACTTACATAAATATTCATCATTGCGACGGATTTTTCTCATATATCTGCTAAAAATATTCGTCAAGTTATCTTCGTTAGAAAAAAACATAATTCGAGAAGCTAAAAATTAAAAATGGGTAACACGCTTAAAAATTACAGAATATATCTTTTGGTGACAAAATGTTCAGAGATAACATCACAACACTATTAATCAACACAAAGCTTTTTTTTGTATTCTTTTTCCTATTAATCGATGTTTAGAAATTTTCCGGGTTTCATATTTGACACTCTGTGTGGGTATATTGAGTGATATTTTAAATCTTTGAAAACCGGTTTTCTTATCCATTCATTAACACTTGATTAAATAAATGTATTTCTATGTTTGATGAATGAGCTTTGCCAAATTAAAAAGAAGTTTCCTTAATGAAAAATTCCTTACTATTATGAGGTTTTTATGTAAAAATTTAGTCATATAAAATATAAATATTATTTAAACATGGTAATTGTTACTGTCAATGTTATCAATGTTATTTTTCAATTCAAAAAATAATAAATAATGATTAAACTGTTTTATTCGTTGGATGCAAGTTAAAGTTATTTATTTATATTGATGTATGTATCTAATTGTTTGTTTTACGTATTTACGTTACTCATAGCACTTTATTCATACATTGAAAAGGAGATTTTGATTAAATTTAGTTTGAAAATCATTTATTTCCTTTAAATGATCTGTTTGCAATTAAATATTTTAGAAATTCATGTAGCATATTTTTTTGAATTTTGTATAAACGGATAAATTATATTTTAAATATAAAATTTAGAAATTTTTTTTATTCTTAACAAGTAGTTAAAAAACAAATGTTTTGATGTTTTGTTGATGACAAATGTTTTGATATAATGTCCATAACAGACATTCAAACACAGCTAGGAGCTATTTTAAGACATTTTAGCATCCATCGTGTTTTGACGTCCCAGAAACAATATTAAGAAGTGGGGAATCGTAATTTCTTTTCGAAAAGTAGAAAATCAGGTAAACTCCCAACCACTCATCTGCAATCCAAGCACCTACATACCATCAGCAATCCCAAACACCTGCATTCACTCTGCAAACCAAGCACCTGCATCCAATTTTCAATTCCAAGCACATTCATCCACTCTGCAATCCTAACTCCTGCATCCCATTTGCAAACCCAAGCACCTGCATCAACTCTGCAATCCCAAGCATCAATGAAAACATGTATTCAAAAAGGAAAATCTCAATATCGATTTCCGATTGTTCAATAGCAGCTGGAATTGAACTCGAGAACTTTCAATGCTAAAATCATATCGTATCCATTAATGTACTAGTTTTCTGTATCAGTTTCAGAAAACATAGGCATTGTATCATCGTATTTATCGATGGTATTTATGTAGAAAGACCTGATGATGGGTGTCAAAAATCATTTACTTACATTTTCTTATTATTTATTTCAAATTATACTTATTATATAAAGTATTCTATGTTTTAACAAAAATTGACATTTCTGAAAATTTTCTCGTTTGCATATTGTAAATAATGCTGTAAAGATCTAAACGCATAATATTCGACAACAAGATTTTCTATTACACGGGAAATAAAATTAGTTCAACCCTCAGAAATTTTAATACCTTAAAAATTCTGATGCCACATCAAGTTTAAAAACCTGAGAAAGTTCTTGAATTTTTATAGCTAATACTCAAACAATTAAAAAAGACGAAAATATATTTAATTTCAATAAATTTAAATGATATAGTAATTATTTGGCAAACAGTAATTTTCAAAAAATCTCTCTCTCTCTCTCTTTCGCATCGATGTAGGAAGATCCCCATTACTTATAGGCATCAATTTGTTGTATGTAATATTGATTAGAATTAATCAGAATGTTTTGTAACTTGTACCTTAAAAACAAATTTTGAAATATAATATCATCATAAACCATAATTCTTCTACTCGATACACTGATAATTCGAAGGTATGAAGTTCAGAAATAGATTCATTCACACCGCAAATTGATAATGACGAACAAAAGGCAATTAATGGTGTTTGTTAAGCCTAAATTTGTCACAAATTATTGTTGGCGAAATATTGGCCACCACTAACAGTAATTAGGTTGAGTCTTTTTACTATTATAATGTGCAAGTTTGGGAAAGAAAATGTCATTTCAGATGTCGATTCGTTTTATTGTCTTTTGCCTACTTTAATATTTTTATCTTCTAGATAATATACACCGGGTTGTTCGAAAATTCATTCTAGATCATCGTGGCATGTAAACAACTAATCAATAAAAATGGTATTAGCGTATCATTAGGAAAAGATGATCGTGATTATAAAGATGCCTATAAATGAAATAATTCAATTTCTGAATTTACATTAATAATTTTTGTTTAAAATTGAAATTTGCTTTCTAGAATATTTCGTGTCTTTTAGCGAATATAATGTCTCATAAATGTATGAACACTTTCAGTGTTTTTCCCAAAGTAAATTTAATATAAATTTGATAACATCATCATAACCTCCTACAAAACTTCACTTAAATCAACACCAGAACAAAACAACAGTAACCAAAACATTGTAAATGCCTATATCCATTTGCAATTTGTCGCCAAAACTGAATGTCATGAAGATTTGAGAAGAATGATCAGTTTTCTTTATCTAAGAAAGGCGGCAGTAGCTCATAATTGAATGAGAAAACGTCTGTAATGGATTCACGACATTCTAATAAAGCCCACTGAAGAAGAAGAGAAAACTCGTTTAACAATAGCAAGTGTCCCCTCTGAAAATTATTTTCTCCTAATGAACCTTCTCTCTTATGCCTAAAGTGTTGTTGGATGTATTGGTACATGAACGTTTTTATTGGTGTAAAGACAATAGCACAGTTTAGATCTTAAATGTGCTGTGCATAATGCACCAACATTTGATTTTTTGTTGTGTGGATTGTTTCTGTAATAGTCATTATATTGTGAATAAAAATTCCTTTTGTTTATTATAAAATTCTTGTCGTCCTTAAATAAATGGATTCATTATAATAACTCACGAATAAACTGTCTATAAGCAACTATTGAAATTTGTCACTTTACATACAACAAAAACAACTTACACATCATTTAAAAATACAATATATATTTTTCACTAAAAGGTCCCAGTAGCAAAGTAATATTTATATAATAGAAATTGATAGTATTTGGAAACATTTTAATGACTAATAAAGGATTATTTGTTAGGAAGCTTAATTTAATAAAAAGTTTAATTTTAATCCTTATTATATTTATTATGTTATATTATATATATAAATTTTTATTTACTTAACATAATCATTTACAAAATGAAAATGATGAAAATCACTTGTGTGTGCACACAAGTGATTTTCATTTCATTGTACTTTTTGTTGGTTTTTCATTTGTTGTTAAGAGTGATGTCAAAGTTATGAGATGTTAAGAGTGATGACAAAGTGATAAGTTGTTAGGAGTGATGGCAAAGTTAGGAGTTTTTAAGAGTGATGACAAAGTTAGGAGTTTTTAAGAGTGATGACAAAGTTAGGAGTTTTTAAGAGTGATGACAAAGTTAGGAGTTACTTAGAGTGATAAAAGTTAAGACAATGCATATTGTTAAGAGTGATATAATACACTTATGGCATTTGCAGATAAGTTGTATAACTTGTAATTTATCATAACTCTAGCAAGAAAAATCTTAATAAAATCTTAATTATTTTGTGTAGTATTTTCAAATTTTTTGAAGACTGTTTGAAAAAAAAACGACCAAAATATCTCACAAAGAAATAAATCATTGACTTCTGTTACATCTTATAACTTTATTAAATGCTGTAATTTTAGTAACAACCAATATTTATTACACTAAATGTTCAATTAATTTACTATACATATAAATATTATCATGTAGAAGTAATATAAGGTGAAGTGTTATGAGAATATTTTCTATACTAAAAATGAACTAATTCATTTATTTCAATTTCTCCAAATCCAAAATTTTAAGAAAAGCATGCAACTATTCTATTGAATTTGAATGATAATGAAATTACTTAGCATAATTTTAAGTTAATCTATAAACTTTTATTTCTTTAGTTAATTTACATAGTATTTATTTGTTATTTAATTCTGTGCGGAAATTATCCCTAAATCAATAAGTTATATATTACCAATGAGAATTAACTAGCATTTGTTATATAAGTTCATGTATCTGATAAAAATTATTTTTTTAATATTATCTCATTACTGTTTAATGAATACTATTTTATAATTCATCTTAAAAAACCTCATTGTACAAACTATTCATTTTCCACAAATGTATATTATAATTAAACATTTTACACAAATGTTTATTACAATTATGCATTTTACACAAACGTATTTTTTTTATTTCATTCATAATCTAATTTATTTTTGTTTAAGATTAATATTAATGAAGTTACAATTACTGTTAATGTATTTATTTCTAATTTGAATTTTCAAAAATTCTAAAATATTGTTTAAAAAGTTGAAAAGAAGGAAAGGCCTTAGGTTTTTAAACAATAGTTTAAATGAGAAATTATTGGAAACATAAGTGGCAAATGCTTACTTGATTCAATAAAAAAATATCTAAGAATCTATTTTTTATTTTATCAGTTATTGATAAATGAATGATAAAAAATTAATTTAGATATTTACTTAATAGAAGATATCAATTGAAATTTTTTTAAATATAACTGATTTCCTTTTGTAATTCAAATATATATATGAAATTTTAAAATTTAAAAAAACTTTTGCTGAGATATTATAAAAAAGTAGAGGAAAGTTAATTACGAGTATTTAGGAATACTTTTCTATGTACTCAAAATAATCTAAAAATTATAAGAAAAAAAAGATGGTATGCTAATCATTTAAGAATACGTTTCTTAATTATTCAAAATAAATCTGAAATTTATTTCGAACATGCAAATTTATAAATATGCAAGCTTTAAAATATCATCCTTTTATTTGTTAAAATATTACAGAAACAATAAAAATAAATTTTGCTTTAAATTATAAATTTCTGAATGTATTGAATAAAATTATTTCAATTTCATTGAGGATAATTTTTAATTAACAATTTGTATAATAATGGAAAATCAAATTATTTCCATTATTTAAGATTATGTATTATAATAATCTTAAATAAAAAAATTGAAATAGTTTCATTTTGAAAAAAATTCAGATTTGCGATTTAGAAAACTATTTTCAAATTCCTCCTAAATATTCTATTGAAACAATATTTGAATAACTTGGCTGTTAGATTACTGATAATTTTTTTTGTTAAACCGTGTTGTTCGTTTGTTTTATCAACCTCGTATAATTTGCAATATTTAAATTTAATTTTATAGAATAACTTTTGTAATATATTGTTAAATGTCTTCAAAATTTAACATTTTATTAAATTTTATTAGCTAAATTAAAACACAAAGCTGTTTTATTTAATCTTAATTTATTAACTTCATAATTTAACAGGATTTTAAAGAAATAGGCTTCAGAATGTTGTGTTGGAGTTATTTGCTTCCGTTTGCTTACTGATCATGTCTATTCGCCGAAGCATTTACATTTTATTGGAGACAATTAATTATTCGGCTTGTTACTCTCTGTGCAATCAGAGGGATCTGGAGGGGAACTACCTCAGGCATTCCCCCATTGTTTTAAAATTTTTTGTAGACAACTCTACGGAAGCTAATTTTAATTATTTTTATGCGTCATCATTACTTTATAGTGCTGCTCGTCAACTAATGGTAGAGAAGCCAAAGACGGGCGTAGGATAAAAAGAAAAACGATTCGCTCTGAATATTTGTAGAAAATACTTGTAGTTTTGTGATAATAAACTTCAATAAATACTTCATTTTTCAAATTTTTAGAGTACTTTAAATTAAATTTAGAGGTTTTCTTATTTTGTTTTTTAAAAGAAACAGTACTTGAAAAATGCCAAAATTTTAGAAATTATATGTTGGTTGTGGACGTATTATAACTGAAATTTTTTTCCAATGCGGTTTTGACTACTTACTGCAGTAACATCATGTCGAGTTGATTGACGTTACTGATGAAAAATGGGCTGCTCACGCATTACCGATAAAAATGAATTTTTTTTTAAAAAAAACATTATTATCTTTTAATCGAAAACAAGACATTTTTGCTGCACAAATAGTGTAAATATATTTTGCAAGCATCAGATGCTTTGAGTAAATAGGTCAGCACATTGATACAAATTTTAAACCATCTGAATCATCAATGGGACAAATATTATTTGACCTATATTAAGTGCCTTTATCTGACATTCTCTATGCATTGGCAATAAATGTATCGCTAAATAGATAAAAAATAGCAATCGCTAGATTGATTTTACCACAGATTCTTGATAGATTTCAAACTGTTGTTTTTAACAGTTGGGTACAAAGTTCTACATCTGAAATATTTCAGACGTTTAGAATTTTGGATTTTTCGAATTTTGTAAAATTAAGAAATAAAGAGATTTTCTAGAAATTTGCAAATGTTAACATATTTTTACTGATTACATAACTATGTTCATTAAAAAGAAAACTTTATTGAAAGCACAGGTATCAAACAGGAGAAAATCTGTTGAATACAGTGCATTGAAAATAGATGATTAAGTTGTCAAATTATAATTAACAGTTATCAATGAATTAAAGGTATTTTAAATTTCATAATTTATTATTAAAAAATATCATTTTTAAAAATTAATAGATATGCTGCTGATATCTCCTTTTCAGATCAAAAATGCCTATGAATGTCGTTCCATAAAGGAATTTGTTTTCCTTAATTTTTAAAATTTTTATTTATTTTTCATAAGTTTGCTATAATGTTAACATTTCTTGTAATTTAGTTATTATCAATTATTTTTATACTTCATTTTATATAAAAATATGGTTTGATAAAGAGAAACTAAAAAAAAAATTCCATCATATTTTTTCAACTTTTGTGAAATTTAAAATTTTGAATCGATGAGTATGATCCCCTCAAACAGATTAAGAATGAATGTGATTGAAATAAATCAACATATTTTAAATTTATTTTGATTAAATATTCAAACTGAAAATGTTTTCAATGAAACATCTCTGCTTATTGTTTGTTAGTCTGGATTCAAATTACCATTGGGTGTTTCCAAATGTTTCCTTCTTACAAAATATCATTTGTAAGCAACTATAAATTGAAAAGTGTGTTTTTTCCCCATTTTTCCCCAGAAGGCACATTGCATCATTAAAAGTCCTTGAAAAGTATACAGTAAACATTTTAATGCAAAAATAAGCAATATTATTAATCAATCTGTATTATTTAATGGTAAAAAGACATCATAACAATGAAATTGGTCCATACTGCTTATTATGTTTCATAGGTGAAATTTCTGGTTTTCGAAGTAAATCACCTCACACAGATACAATTCTCTTGCAAAGTCTTTGATATTTCTTTGTTACCGGATAAATTAATATTAAACATAATAAGCTATTTTTTAAAACTTAAAAATATCATATTTACTGTCTTTGATTAAACTTACCAAAATATTTTACAGAACGAGAGTTGACAATGATGATTGTTGCAATATACAAAAAGTTATTTTTACTCTTAATAAAACATGAATTAATGAATAAAGCAGTAAGAAAAGCTAATGTACTATGCGCAGAAAAAAATGCCCTATCTTGATCCTGCGATATTATGAAAACTTTATGATTGTCACTATTTTTTTTAAATGCGAGATTAAAGGAAATAAAATTAGATTAAATGAATTCAAGATATTTTCAGAAAAATGACCCACGATTGAAAAAATGATTTTTTACCTCTGTATTTTGATAATGTATTGTATTTTCAGTCATTAAGTCCTATCTATGAATCCGCCATGACAGAAACTATTGACTTTGTCAAAACGCAAAGAAAGTAACGATATTTTCAAAGTCATACTTTAAAAATGTATTTTGAAAAAGGAAACCTAACATAAATTTAACATTTATTTATTTTGAGCATACCACTATAGAATCTCCGTCTATTTTTCTGATATTTATTGTGACTTTTATATGCCGAAAAGAGCTTCATACGAAACAAATTTTACTTATTAATATTTGATTTCTCGATTTTGAAAAATATCAAACAATGTATCATACACCTTAATGGAAAAATATGCAAAAAATTTTATGAAAAGCATAAAAAATCAAAATAAAACAGTTGTAATCTAAAATAATTAAATATGCGCTGTACAGTGCTTCAAAAATTAGTGTTTGCATTTTGTACTAAAAAATCTCCAAATCTTTCAAAAAGCAAATGTTTCTAGCTTTTCTTTATGATATTAGATAGCTTGAATTTCATAAGGTATCAATTTACGACACTCTTAATTTTAAAACACAAAAATGCATTTAAAAACTATAATGATGTATCAAATTCTAATTGGGTAAAATTGATCTTCTATCAAGTGAGGCGACAAAACTCTCTTTAAATTCCCCAGAATACCAACAAATATTGGCGTTGCATAATTTGTATAAATGGATAGACTGCTGAACACATTTTTTGACTAATTTCATAATTCAGCCCACTTTTTTTATTTTGAATATTAGTATTTAAATGAAAAAACACGAATTTCTGAAGTTTAATGGATAAAATGAGTTAAAAGACATTCATTGATATATTTTTTATTTTTTCATATCAAATGATAAAAGATGATATTTTATATGGATAAATATTAGGTAAAAAAGAAGTTTTTCCTTGTTTTTCTGTGGACAAATTAAAAAGAAAAAAAGGTTAGTATTTCAAAGGAACAATTTATTTAATTTGGATGAATAAGGATGTGGTCGCTTTTTAAATTAGTATTCAATTGCTGTTACTATTTCGATAAAATTTAAAACATATTGATTTTCTTCAAATTTAGAATATTATTTCGTTGGAATATTTTGATTTCTGACCAAATTAAAAAAATTCGATGTAATTTTTTAATAAGAATGAAATTTTAATTAATCAAATACTATCATATTTTAATTCATTTATTACAAATATTTACCAAAAGTCTAATTTTCGATATCTGCTAAAAGGCAAATAATTTATTACGTAAGGATACAAGAACGCACAAAAATTCAGATTTGTCAAAAAATTCAAAACACTCAATTAAAATATAAATCAGTGCAAAAAATATAATATAATTTTTGTTTAAAAATAAAATTTCATCCATAGAAATAACGGCGTTGTGAACATTTTTTTATCAAAATATGCAATGTTAATTTTTGTTAATAATCAAATGTTTTATTAAGACAGATTTTACTTTTAAAAACTTTATAATTGATTTTAACATTTGCATTTTAGTAAACCATTTTTTCAAATATGATTATAATTTTAAAAACTTGGCTCTATTACGTATTCTGGTAAATTGTCTTCTTTTAATAAAAGTTTCAACAGATTTTAGAATCAGAGGAATCACACAAGATTATTTCTTTCATTAGTTATAAATTCAAGAAATATCATTCCGGTTCTAAATTTAAAAACAAAATAAATACTCTAAACCACTATATTTGGTTGTTATTACTTCACTGACTCAGATTTATATGATGAATGATTTAATTCGATAATTTTTATTTCTTAATATATTAAATACCAAAATATTTATCTTAGAGTTTCAATTCTGTATTGTTGATTGTTATTTCATGGCTGATTGATGATTGATAGTTGTTTCTTTTTCTTGAAATGGGTATTATTCTAAATATTAGCTCGTTCCAGAAACATACAAATTAATAAAACTTGTAATAATGAAATGTTAGTTAAACGTTTCTCTTATAGCAGAATTTTTATATCTGTTATTAAAACGCATTTCTAATGACCAACATATTAACTATTTCGACACATTTTAATATGGAGACATTTTAAACTTATTCCAGTGGCTTGCTTTAACCTTTTTCTGAGATATATTTATTATATGTATTAATGTCCCAATGCATAATTGTGGTTAATTTCCTCGTTATTTATAATTTTCTAGAATCCAATATAATGTGATTAACTTTAAAAATAATTTTAAAAAATCGAATGCTGTTATTGTTATATATGATAAAAAATTATTTACATCTATATCTTTTTTCATTATAGCTACTACTTAATTTGCTATGAAGACTATTCATAAATATAAATCCATTCTTTTATATTTATAGGGAGATTAATTCAAGAAAAATTCATTTATGTGAAATTATTTTAAGTTATGTTTTTAAAAGGAAATTTATCGATTCGGTGAATAAATTTATTAGATTTAAGTAAGTTTGTTTTAATTATGGTTAAAATTGTAAGAGAATTTAAACATAAAAAGTAAAAAAAAATTATTTTGTAATACATTGTATAAAGACACTTTAAATTAATTTTTAAATATTGCGCAATTTATTTCTGATTTTCCACTTCATATTTAAACAATGGAAAATTGTGAAGTGTTGACTTATTTTCAGTGTTCACACAACATTAATGCATGCATTTCATTTTACAACTTATTTATTTACAACCAATTTAACTTATTTATTTTACAACTTACTTATTTTTATTATTTTGGTGTACATATCAAAGTTATAATTTAAATTAAACATTTTATGAATTATTGAAAGAAAATATTTTTCAAGCATCTTATCGTATATACTGAATTAAAACAATACATTACAATAAAACTTAAGACATTTTGTGAATCACATAATTATTTTAGGAGAAAAACGGAAAGATCTGATAAACTAGACTTACAAATTTTATTTAAATTATTTGTTAATTATTTGTTTATTATGTTTTAAAACGAATTTTTTGCATAAATGTATGTTCTTTTTTTTAAGTTGAAAACAAATTATTGGGTAACATTAAATTTTACATTTAACCTGCGATGAATAAAATTCACATTCAGTCGAAGTAATAAAATCAGGGATTCATTAAAAAATATGCTGATATTAATGTCAAGTTGATTGTTTTATCAAGACAAATAAATAATACTGCATCTTTGTTTTCTTACATTAATTTTTATGTATATAATGTAATTATAACAATTTTTTCAAAAATTTAAAAATCTCAGTGGGACCAATATATTAAAAACATTTCATATAATTGCTCAGAAGTGTTATTTTAAATGATAAATTTTCCTGTAATGAAATATATTGAGAGCATTTTATTAGAAATGAATGTAAAAAGATAATATAGGTTAATCTTACATTTTCTCAAGCAAAATTCGAAAAACTATAATGTAAAAAGAAAATACAGTTACTGCAGAAAACCGCGTAAGATTTAAGGGAAAAAAATAAAACTTTTCAAGAAATTATATTCTTGCAGTTTAATTTTTATTTATCGAAATTGTTTTAAATAAAATGTAATTCATATAAAAGCAATCAAGTGAATTTATAAAATGACCCGCACATAAATAAATATAATGAAATGTATAAAAACTTTTATACTTTAATAAATTTCAGATATTTACTCAAGATGAAATACAGTAATCTCTTTTATATCGCATTTCCATATGACGCGATTTCATGTCCCTCGTATAATATGTGTTTTCCTCCATATAACGAAATGAGTTCCCACGTTATATTTCTGTACTGCGAAATTTATATTGATTTGTGTACAGTTCGCAATCCATTTCCCATTCGTTTGCACATTGTGTAAATTGTGTTCCTATAAAATTTAATTAAATTATATTATTGAAATTTGAACATTCTGCTAAAAAAGACGTCGATGGAACGTTATTTTAGATAGCTCCTACAGCGAATAAACATGTAATAAAACTGTTTTTGGAGTTGTTTGATTTATTTGAGATAAAATGTTTGTTAGTTGCAATTGTATAAGTTTTTTTAATTCAAAATGTTCTTAATTCGATTTTAATAAAATGCGTACATTTCGTTACTTAGGTTTTCCTTGATATTTGATTTAAATCCCCTTTAACGAGAAAAGTTAAATGTAAATTATTTGTACATATCGCGTTATACGAGGTCATACGAGCGCGTTTTACGAGACTGCTCGTACAACGCATATTCCTATAACGCGGAATTAATATATCTTGCTGTAGAAGGGGGATTAATGTATATTGCCAAATAATTTTAATTATTTGCTTGAAATATTTTCGTCTACTTGTTCTCGAACAATTGAAAATAAAAACAGAGAAATAGTAAATGAAAACTATTTTAAGATATTTGAAATTCCAAAGTTTGACTTTTACTGCTCAAATCTTTTGTTTCCTTCTTTTGGTTAGGCGACTTTTAAAGATAATGGGTCACATTCTTGTTTTTCTAAGCAAACTAAAAACTCCTTAATAGTTTTTCAATTAACTCCTGATTTTTATTAACTCCTTTTTAGGTTTTAGTTTCTAAGCAAACTAAAACCTAAAAACTCCTTAATATCCCCAGATACGAGACAGATATCAATACTGTTAAGTTCATTCCAGCCATTGTTCAATCGTGGTTGGATTCAAACTGAGGATTTGTTTCTTAAATGTCCTTTCTAACTATTATATTTTTTTTATAAAACCTACCAATCATTTAAATAGTCCAGTGGCTTAGTAGTAGCTTTTCACGCTCCCAAGGCACAGGTCTGAGGCTCAAACCACGGGCTGGACAAGGTCAACTCATTCTTTCATACCTTCAGTAGTAGGTCGATAAACTGAGTACCAAACATGCTTGGGAACTAAACACTGGGGTATTCGCATTTGGCTGACCACCTAATCAGGACATATGCTTCGCACCCCAGGGTCTCTCATTTAAGAAGATAGAGATGGGCACTGTAGACCTTGTGTGTGGCCTGCATGGGCTGTCGTGCCACAGAGTTTAATTTAGTATAATCGAAATAAAAATGTTAAAATATTAGTGCAAATCAATTATTTAAAGAATTCATATATTTTATGTTCAGTAGTACATACTTCCATAAAATTATTTGTGTCAAGAGTTTTAGGATATATTTTAGTGTTAGATTTCTATAAGATACAGAATAAAAGGAAAAATTAATAAATCTCTTTTTAAATTTAAAATTTTGTTTAAAGAATCCAATAATTAAATATTTCGTGTGATATCAAGTGTTGAATCTTTTCTATTATATCATTATCTTTTAATTATTTTCTAAAATATCCTTATTATCTGAGAACTAAAAAAGTATTTAATTCGAGTTTAAGATTTATAATACGATACTATTTTCTCCTGAAGAGATGCAATAAAATGTTAAGCACATATTGTGATTGCGACATCTAAAGGTGTTGGTAGATGTGAAAAATCACATGACCTTGGCTGAGAATAATATCAAAACCCACTCTCGTTTCCAAGCACTTCGAAATAAAACCACTTCCGTTTTACTTCTAGGTGGTACCCATTTATTTGCATTATTGATGGAGGCATTAAAAATGATTATTCGTGATGCTTAATTTAGATTGAAATAGTCTCGTAAAATGCCTCTTTAATGGTATTACACACATTAAGCATATTAATGATCTAAAAACAATGATTTTTTTTATCTTGTGAAAATTTGAAATATTGTATTGGTAATAAATTTATTCTGTTATATCTCTTTAGTTTTACAGCTTAATTATTTTAATGTTTGCAGTACTGTAAAGGAAACCTTATAAAAAGTTATAACTGTTAAAATTTATTACTCATTTATGTGAGATTTTAACTTATTAAGATAAGCATTATAAAATAGGCTCCAGAACTGTGTCATTCTGTTTTAAAGAAGATACATTTTGTTTAATATTACCTTATGAAAATACTTGTCTTGAAGTATGTCACATTTTTTTCGAATTTACGTCTTAAGCAAAATTGCGAAAAATATTCCATACTTGTTAATTTGTATTATATATATATATATATATATATATATATATATATATATATATATATATATATATATAATTTAATAATCGGCTCTTAAACATAATTTTTAAATAAAATTATTTAAATTATCAATTCAAAATAAACTTTCTAAAGTCAATGGTATTTGTTAAATTGTATATCTATAGATATTTTGATATTTCTATTGATTAATTTATATTGGTATGTACACTGATGCATAAATGTGTATCAATGCACATTTTTAACGTAAATGATGGTGTGTGTGTGTTCAAGAGCACCAACATAAAACGGCGTATATTAAGATACTAGTATTTTAATATAAAAGTTATAAAAAACGATCGTTGTTGTTTTAGTTATGCATTTAAGGAAAGAATACAAATTTTCTGATGCATAAATATACAGTTGACGAATTCTATTCCCCAAATTATAGAATGAGTATTAATATTTTATTCGAAAATGTGTTTGATATTTCTATGTAGACACGATTGGTGAACAATCTTCATTTTCTCTTCGTTTATATATTTAATTTTTTATAACGTTTATTTCTTTCAACACATTTTTTTAAACATTTTTCTTTAAAAAAAAAAAAAAATCGAAAATTTAGCGTACTTACACTTATGACGTTTGTGAATTGCACGAACAACTTTTAAATTTTTTGAAATTTGTAAGAAATGACCTGTAATTTCTAAAAGTAATATTTGTATGTTATAAGCAAACAATGTCATGCAAAATTTGATATATATATTTTTGAATATTATCTTCTTATAATCTTCGAAATATGATATATATTCAAAATATCTTCAAAATATGATATATAGTTTTTCCACATATATATATTTTTTGAAAATATTTTTCCTAATAGTGATTAAATTCTGGGTAAAATAAAATTTTTCGCACACGCGATTTAAATTCTATCTCTTTTTTAATGATTTTTTTAAATCCATCTATTATCAAAATATTAGTAATGCTCATAATTTAAATAGTTTTTTTACAGTTATTTAATTTCGTTATCTCTGCGCTTAAAAACAGCGATTTAGATGCATCCAAAAGTGCATTTAATTTCTTTTTCTCTTTTTATTTGAATAAATATCAAGCTTAAACGACTTAAATGTATTTGTTATATTTCAAAATCTTAAAATTTTATTTATTTTAAGCGTTATATTGAAATACCAAACATTCACTACAAAGATTGCTGAAACATAGATTTTTATGTTTCTATGCTTCTTTCGACTTTACATTAAGTATTTAATTAAAAAATATACTTTTTATCGCAGATACTTTAAAATTTTTCTAAGTATTTTTGCTTTATTGAATCATAAATTTTGGGTTGAAAATTTATCAGTTTCCAATTTTTGTTCTCTTGTGATTTTTAAATTACTCGCATTAATAACAAAAAATCCTGAGATGTAATATACAATTAGTCTTAGAGTAAAGCATTTTCATGAGCTCTCTATTGTCCTTTAAACTATACGCAATACAACTTCAACGTGTGCATTAATATAAATATGCGAAATATGTATTTTCATATAAACGTTCTTAAAAAATATATAACACTCTCTATTCTCTCTATTTATATGAAGCTTTAGCACATTATTATAATGCAATATAGGATAATTATTTTTTTAATAATGCTTATATATTATCTTTTTAAAGATAATATACAAGTATCATTAAAAAATAATTATCCTATATTTTTAATGATACTTATATTAAAATTAACTAAGGTCCTTGCCTTAGTTAATTTTTTTCATTCTTCAGATATTAATTCAGTGATCGAAATTTAATCGTGTTAAATTGAATAAATTGTAACTTTATCTTAAATATTAAAAATCCGAGAATAGCTCCCACACATCAGTCGTTACCATAGCAACAAACCGGAAATGCTTAATTTAGCATTTTCTATTGATTGCTCAGTACACTTTGCTAATAAATAGTTAAGATGATTAGAGAGTTATATATTGTAACGTAAGGCAATAAATTTGTTAATATTGAAGTAAGAATCAATAATAGATAAACTCCTTAGAAATTTATTTAATATTTTTATTTTTATTAAATATTAGTCAAGCATTTAAATGCGATTATTGTTTTATACAGAAATCTAGATAAATAAAACTATGAAGTAATAACAGTATATAACAAAATTATATTACCTCCCAAAATTCGAAAGAGTTACTTTCTAGGTAAATCTCAATTCATCTTTTATAAAGCCATAATTTAAAATCAAATCCAATTCTTATTTAGAAACTCTTCAGTGTGATAATGGTCCGTAAAAAGTATACAAAACAAATATTTAAAGGTTATTCCTCCCCTCTTAAAGTAGATATTAATCCATCACTGTCGGGACTCTAAAAGAAACTCGCGAAACTGGAAAGTCTTCAGCAAGCTTTACTTTGGAATGAATTAAAAAAAAAGAAAGCCTATTGATAAACCTCCGCCGCACTTCACACTTCAATAATTAAGAAATATATTGTTATATTAGTTCTCTAATATTTGGGCTCTGTTTTCTTTTTATCACCCAATTACCTGCAGCGGTTGTGGCTTTTTGTCCGTGAGTCAGCGTTTGACGGTGTTTTTATTCGGCCCTTGGGTTTTGTTACTTTGTTACTTGTGAAATAAAAGGATTAGTCATTGTTATACGGACTGAATGTTAGTTAAATAAATATGTACTTTTTCGTTAGAATCGAAAGATTTTATTTGCGTTCCGCTTTGTGGGAGATGCTAACTTTAATCGAATTCAGTTTATTTATTGATTTTTCGTAATTTCATAATGAATAAATAAACAGTTTTGTGTGCATTTAGATAACGATAATATGCTAAGTAAATTTGTTTTCTTTGCATATCGGGTAACGTATTCGAACCGCAATTCAAACAGAATGTATTCTGTTTTCAAAATATGCAGATTTATTTATTAATGAAGAATAGAAGATTGGATTGGAAGTTAAGTTTCTATTTTGAAATTCCCTGTGACTTTTGAATTCATATCATAAATATAAACTTTAGGGATTCTTATTGTAAAAAGAAATTATGAATTGATTCAATGATATCTTAGTTTTGATTACTGAATAAACTTTTAACTTAAAATTTGTATTAGGCTCTTTAACCATTCAATATGCTCTGATTTCTCAAAAGTCTTTTCACAGAGAGAGAGACATTAATTTTCTTAAGGGATGAATCGTGAAAATTTTGCAAATATCATCATGGTAGATGTCATGGTGCAATGAAAATGCGACGTCTTTCTACTAGAAGTTTTTAGTGTACAAACTCAAATCTGAAACTTTTCGCTCTGATTTGTCTATGGACTCACACGGTGTCTGTAAAAATTATCAATTGAGTCAATGATATCTTAATTTTAATCATTGAATGAACTTTTAATTAAAGATGGTTATAAAGCTTTTGAGACATTCAATATGAGCTGCTTTCTCAAAAATCTTTTCACAGAGAGAGAGACATTAATTTTCTTAAGGGATGAATCGTGAAAATTTTGCAAAGATCATCATGGTAGATGTCATTGTGCAACGAAAATGCGACGTCTTTCTACTACAATTTTTTAGTGAACAAACTCAAATCTGAAACCTTTCGCTCTGGTTTGTCTATGGACTCACACGGTGTCTGTAAAAATTATCAATTGAGTCAATGATATCTTAGTTTTAATCATTGAATGAACTTTTAGTTAAACATAGTTATAAAGCTTTTCAGATATTCAATATGAACTGCTTTCTCAAAAGTCTTTACACAGATAGAGAGGCATTTATTTTCTTACGGAAAGAATCTTGGAAATTTTGCAAAGACTATCATAGTAGATGTCGTTGCTCAACAAAAAGGCAGCGTTTTTCTACAAGTAATTACCAGTGAACAGAATCAAATCTGAAACCTTTCTCTCTGGTTTATCCCCAGATTCACAATGTTGGCACAAGTGAATTAGTCATAATTTACTGTGGAACTTACAGCATGAACCAAATTGCAGTTTGCAGCATAAAAATTTCTGATTTGTCCCCAGATTCACACAGTTGATGCAGGTGAATTGGTCATAGTTTATTGTGTAGTTTACAGCAGGAACCAAATGAAACTTTATTCATAATATCATAAGGTTTATTTTTTAAATGTTACCATTATTCTATTATTACGTGAATTTCATTATAACGGATTTAATTGGTACTTGTGTGTATAATCCTGTCATACAGAAATATTGGTGCACATATCTCCAAAAAGATATCGAATCACATAACTTTTTTTACTAGATATTCAATCAAAACTAACAAATATGGAACATACAATTATAAAATCCCGGGATAGTTTAGAATTAAAGTATAAGTATTTTATATTCATTGTTCTATCAACAATAGTAAAAATAAATTTTTATAATGCAAATCTTAAAGGAATAACTTTATGTTTCATTCGGTGGTTATCAACTCTGCATCAAAATAAATTTGAATGCAATCAAAAGAGCAATATTGAAAATCTCTAAAAAGTTTTATTTTTGAATGTATACTTGTTTTAATGTTGTTTGCCTAACTTCAAGTAAAATTTTATATCATCTTCGTTGAAGTAACTTTTTAAGTGACAAAATCACGTATTTTAAAAAAATACATAAATGCATTTCGTTCTGTAGTAGCTTAGTCATAAATATTTTCATTTTGTGATGTAAAAATAGTGAAATAAATTTTAGAACTTAATTCTCGTTTAAAGAAACGCAAATTATTTATCAAATTCATATTATGTATTTGATATATAATAATCGATTATTGACTAAAAGTCTTGTTATTTTTATTCCTTTTTTAACTGGTTGACGACATTTTATGCTTGTACTTTTTTCTCAAATTAAAGATTACTTTCCAATCTCTTTTTATTATATATTACGATATTTATTAGTGACATAAATGTTAAAATTAAATTCATCTTGTCTAAAAACATCGTTACTGTGACTAATACTAAGAAAAGTCGCCAAAACATGTTATGATTTTTGTAACTTAATAAAATGTACAATATCTGAGATATAAAGAGAATTAATATTATGTATATATCAATATAAAATCAACAATAAATCACATTTGTATAATAAATTGAGTTGATACAATATATGACAGAAATTTTGCAATTTAATTTTTGAAGAGAAAAATAAAGAGCTGGTGAAGATGTAATTATGCTTGTGTGTGTGTGTGTGTGTATAGAAGCTTAGAGTTAATTCAAAATATAAACATTTTGTAGTTTAATATTTAAAGGAAAATATTAATACTATACTAATTCACGTGTATAAGTGTGTGTTACTTGCTGATTTTAATACAGCTGTTGTTTGGAACAATGAATAAAATAGTTTACTCTCAAAAATAAGATTTCATTCATTTTATAATTTCTTGAATTAACAATTTTATATAAAATAGTACAAATTTATTCAAAAATGTATTTTATGTAAATTATGCAGTCTATAGCAAAAATCACAATTTTAAAACTGTGGATACTTTTTTATTAACATTATATTTTTGTAACAAATTGCGTTAAATTTAACATTCATTTACAAACAAAAATGTTAATATTTTTGACAACAAAAATTAATTTGTCATAGCAATACTTTTGTGACAGTAAATTTTAACCAAATTTTGAGTAAACCTAAAAGTAATTTAATATTTTTTTCAAACGCGTTTCCCTTATTTAAATATAATTATCTAATAATTAGTCAGTTAAATATAATAAAAATGTATTAGGCATCTTATAAATAATTGTATGTTGATAACCACGCTATAATACTTTCATTTACTTTGCAAAATACAAAAAACAAATCCTAATTGTGTTTCCATTTTTTTCTCAATTACTAAATATTATTTGATATTATGTACTTACATCGTATAAGAGAATTACACAATATGTCATTAACAACTTTTGAGGATGTCTTTGTGACAAAACTTTACATTTCTCATTTATTTCTGGTAATGATGATTGCAACTAATGTATCTTTTTTGCCAAAATTTTGACATCATCTCATTCAAAGAACATTTATTTGTTGACAATTGCATGTGCAGAAACTTATTTATACTACAGTATTTATAATTTGTATTTTAACAATAATTTATAGCAATGTGCAGTTGTTTCCGGTAAACAATTTAAGAAGGGTATAATGTTCTCCCGCTTAAAGTGTTTTAAGATAACTCTTAAATGGTGATATTCTCCCATTAGAGTTTAAAAGACCATTTATTCAAATCCTATATTGGATGTAGCTGTCAATACTGTAACATAAAACTTAAATTATAGAGCCTGGTCAAGTTCGACTTCGTGTGCAAAAAATGACCGTAGGAGTAAAACCCAAATCATACCAAGTAATGTTTCGTAACTTTAAACTCCAATATTCATCTATATTAAATGGTGAAATTAACGGGGCCATTTTTCTAGTGCATTAATTAAGATAATAACTGAATACCAATTAATAATTTAATAATTTTTAACTGGCATCAATTAGTAAGGTAAAGCATGATACAATCGATTTCCTTAAGCTCAAATGTATTGGAACTTGCGTAGATTGAGAATAAAATACCGTTAAATTTCCGTCTTAAAAGCTGAACATGAAGATGTTAAAATACCTGCTTAGGAAAATCTCATTTTGACAGTAATTACACAACGGTAAAATATTTATTTTAAACAGAAAGATTTATGCAGCTTATTGCTAAATTTACTCTTTGGTTTTAAATCCAGTTTATTTAGCTTGCTGTTTGGCTTACTTTTCAATTTGAAATCAAGTTTATATGGCTTATTGGTAAGTATCCAGTTTATGTAGCTTTGGTTAAATATCCAGTTTATGTAGCTAAGTGGTAAGTTTACTCTTTGTTTTCAAGACCAATTTATATGGCTTATTGGTAAATTTACTCTTTGTTTGAAGTTCAGTTTATATGACTTATTGGTAAGCTTACTCTTTGATTTCAAGTTCAGTTTATATGGCTTATTGATAAGCTTACTCTTTGGTTAAATATCTAGTTTATGTAGACAAGTGGTAAATTTACTCTTTGGTTTTAAGTCCAGTTCTAGCCACTGATGTTTATGAAAGTGTGGAATCTGATTTCTCACTTTTTGTGAGTATATTTTTTGGTGTAGATGCTTGGTTGTTTTCAAGCTTGTCTCTCCTAAATAAAGCTCCTTTCTTTGAATACTTAAAAAAGACATTACAACAGTTTTCGACCATCAGATTTCTTTGCTTATATTTCATGATGTTGCATTTTCTGGGTGCATATTTCTTGACGTTAATGCTTGGTTGTTTTACATATTAAACTGCTGCACGAAACGTTCTTCTCTTTGAATATTTAAAAAGTTTTACTACAGTTTTCAATTATTAGATGATCTGATGGTGTGACAGTTTTCAATTATTAGACGATCTGATGGTGTGACAGTTTTCAATTATTAGATGATCTGATGGTGTATATTTCATGGTGTGGATACTAAGTGGTATTCAGATTATAACCCTTGCAATGCGTGACGGACACTCCTTTAAATATTAAAAAAAAACATTCCATCGGTTTTTAACTATTAGACTATTAATGTCAGAAACAAATAATTATACAAATTGTTATACGAAATTATATAATCAATTATGATTAATTGTTTTAGGATTTGTGTCAATTCATCCTGAAATAACGAGGAAATCATCAAACATGTAACTGTATTTAATACTATGTTTAAATGGTTTTATTATTTTCATTTTTATATCCGTTAGATTTAAAT
The DNA here is from genome assembly GCA_037975125.1 of Latrodectus hesperus. Lineage (NCBI taxonomy): Eukaryota > Metazoa > Arthropoda > Arachnida > Araneae > Theridiidae > Latrodectus > Latrodectus hesperus. The sequence goes on from CM075855.1 coordinate 50,863,415, forward strand.
GAAGCGGTATATTCCCAAAAGCTACGCTAATGAAATATTTCAGTAGTATGTTTGCTGTAAATCTGCTTTGATTATTCATGGAGAAATATGTCATGGCATTACTGAAATAAAATGAATTAATTTAGTTATGAATTCCCAAATATCGTTATATTATCTATATATAAATTTAAATTACTACAATAAGCATAAGATTATTTTCGCAATGAAAATTTTCTCACTTTACTAATTATTTTTATATATATACATCCCTTACTTCCAAAGGTTAAGCACGAAGATGTAAAATGCAAAAAATCAACAAATACTGCATTGATTGACACAAAATTTGGCAGGAAGGCAGCATATATATTTATGCATTAAATAAAATCAATAATTATATACATAAATGAAAACAATATTAAATTTTTGTAAATTATCAGATAATGGCATACTGGAGATTTAAACAGACTTATGCATAAAGTGAAAATAAACAGCATAAAATGAAAAAAAGAACATTAATAGGGTAGGTGATCCTCCTTCATATGTATACAAAGTTTACACCTTGTGACCCTGCTTTTAATTAGGTGGTCAACCACCGCAGAATTAAGCAATAGCCGTTCTTCTTTTAGAGCAGTTTCCAGCTCAATAAGAGTGACTGGAAACGGAAGATCACTCTTATAGTTGGAAACGGGAAGATACAGCAGGCGAGAGCATCTCAAAGATTTTTAATGAGATTAAGGTGGGAAGAATATGCTGGCTACGCCATGCGTGCAATCCCTTCACTCTGAGGTAGTCATCGACAATGTCAGCTCTATGGGGACGTGCGTTATCGTCCATTAAAATAAAAGTAGAGACAACTGCTGCAGCGTACAATCTCACAATGGGTTTTAGGACTTCATCTCGATACCGGACAACCGTCATAGAACCTCGTTTAAAGAAGTGCACGTCGGTGCGGCATCCTAATGAAATCCCTACCCACACCATAATGCTTCCGCCTCGGAATGCATGATGTTCGGTGATGTTTTGGACCTGATTGCATGTTCCTTGTTTACGCCGTATTCTTATATGCTTGTCATCTGGCTCCAGTGCAAATCTTTATTCATCAGTAAACATGATGTTGCCCTAGTCAGATACAGTCCAATTGACCTGTTCCCGGCACGACTTTAATCATGCCCCTCTTGATTGAACGGATAGACAAACACAAACTCGAGGTACCCGGGCGTACGGTCCACTCATATTGAATCGTCGGCTTACAGTAACTGCAGGTATCACTTTAACAATGGACGCTGTAACCATAGATGTCACACGTGTGCGATTCCGCTCGGCACTCTTAGATTCTGCTTGGCTAAAATCGCAATGTATCGACCTGTCGTGGGGTTTGTAACCCTTGGGCGACCGGCTACGGGCCTTCGAACAATTTTCTGTGTGGTTTGCAATTTTTTCCATAAACGTGAAATTACAGAATGATGAGCGCCGAAGAAAAGAACATCTGAGATCGACTGTCCTGCTTCAATGCGCCCCACAGCACGCCAGCGCTCAGAATCTTCCATTCGTCTTCGTCCTTGGAAGTCATAGAGACATGTATGTCTTGAAAACTAATTGTACGAAAGTTTTAAACACCTTCTATCAGCACTTACAGTCAACTTTTGTAATATTTCATAAAGCTTATAAGACTGCCCTTTTTGCATATTTCTTAACATGAAAACGCGACTAGCTGTTACCTAACATGTTTGCATACCTCCATCTACCTCTGTAGCGATTTGCATCCTTTTCAATTCTAATTGGCTAGCGGAAATGAGCATTTTCCTCTCCCTGCTTAACTTTTTGCTTCAATACAATATTTTGTGGATAATTTTATTTGCTTAAATCAAATGTGTGATAAAATTGATTTCGTAATATTAACATAAACTATGCATGAAGATTTAACTTTCTTATTGATATTCAAAAGACATGTGCATATTAGTTTTATTGTACAGAGGGTATTAACACATTTTTAGAATGATTTCGGGGCCGTTTAGTTAATATTTAAAATTTAAAGACTGTTTTTTTAAATGTTCGATCTGATAGCCTTTTTTCTGGACTATAAGTCTGCATCGTGATTTCCATGATAGAAGAGCTTTTCGTATAATTTCCAGGGGTATTGCTTTCCATTCCTCTTCTACTACTTTCCAGAGTCCATCTATCGTGGTGGGTTTGTGTTTAGAAAGGGCTCTTTTCAACAGACCATAGGCACAATAGTCCATAGTTGAAACGTCAGGGGACTTCACAGGAATATGTTGAAAAGTTATATATGCAATACCTGTATTAGTCTTCATTTTTTCAAGGAATGCAGTGGTAGTTTTCGAAGTATGACTTGAAGCTTTGTCTTCATGAAGTTTCACTCTTTGAAAGTCTTTGGGATAAAGAAGTGGAATTTCTTCTGTAAATATTGGACGTAAAATCTTCTCCTGATAGTATGATGAGTTGATTTAAAAAATTTTTTCTACTCTTTTTATTTTTAATCTCCCATTGTAAGAGAAACCTGCGACTATCATAAGCCCCTTACTGAAACTTTCTTTACATTGATGGACATTTGTACATTTTGTATATTTTTTTTCTCCTCGTTTTCTATAGTAAATAGACCTTTTTTTTGTTGCTCTCATTTAGGTAAACCCATGCTTTATCAATGTATTTCTATTTATCTCCTGCTAAATGGATTTCATACAGGATTCTACAAAATGTTTTGCGTTGAGCCACATGCCTCGGCAAAAGCTGGTCAACATTATGTTTTTTAGCTTTTTTTAAGTTGTAAATCTTGATTTATTATTTTATTTATTGTTGCTACAGATGTATCTAAAGACTTTGCAATTGATTTCTGTGTTGGTGGATTTTCTTTTGTTACCAGGGATTTCACTTTAGAAACATTTGAAACAGTACATACTTTTTTCGGATATTCGTTTGGAGTCTTCTTTCCATGTAGAAATAATGATGGACGGTTTTTACCTGTCCGATTTATAATGTTGCTTATTTTGCACTTAGAAATTTTAATACCATGAATTTCACTATACTTTTGAATCCTGGAATTAGAATATATCTCTTCGGAAAGCGCAGAAACATATCCTTCAATCCACAGCTTGTTTACATGTGACATTTTGAATGAAGAATAAATTTAAAAGTAGCAGACGATATTTCTCATTTCAAATAATAAGCTGTTGAAAAACATTTTTGTTCTAAAACATTTACTTTTTTAAAATTCTTCATCGAAATCGTTCTAAAAATGTGTGAATACCCTCTGTAAATTGTCTTCTCATTGAAATACATTATAAACAAAAAAGAAAGGACTAGTAATATCCTGCAACTCCAGGGCTGCTCTAGAGGCAATTTTACATGGTCACTCGAGGCTTACGCAGGAAATTGACCGACTACTTAAAACAATTTCTCGATTGCGGAAAACATGTACCATGCAGTGGATGTCTGCATATATAGGTATCGAGGATAATGAAGCAACTGATGAACAGACTAAAAAGGAAGAACATAAGTAAAATGTAGAAATTGTCCTGATGAAAAACTCTCTCCAAATCATATTTTCTTGTCCAGCAATACGGAAATCTCGCCAGAACATCATAGGATGCCAATTTTTAGCGATCTGTACACAAAGAATATACCAAAGTCGTCATTGGCAGTCACGGATCCATTTGACTTCCCGGACACAACACCAATCAACCATTAAAATACATTGGAAGAATTAAAATTTGAAATATGTGATATTCTAGTTTTAATGCATTTAATATCGATCTGACTTATGCATGTGAATACAGTTGAGGTGGAATAAAATACAACTTTGAATTTCAGCATGGTTCTTGCTTTACGGTCATTTTTGCGGAATTGAGATCGAACTTGATTGCTACCTTTAGTTAAGGCACTCATTCATGAACAATTACAACCATCTTCTCGTTTCATCGACTGTTGATGCGTTTATTAAACAACTGTTGGTATCGAGTCATCTACCCCTCCAGTACTCAAAAAGAAAGGTCACTGACCAACTGATTTGCAGTTCGCTTATTCATATTGGTTAAAAACTCCTAGAAATTCAAAATTTTAATTCTATTTTATTTATTTAAATTTCTTGAATATTAGATTGAAATACAACCACATTATTTTTTATAAAATTGCGTTTGGAAGCACACTTTAATTGATTGAATGTTACTTTTGACATGTAATTTGCATTATTATAGAATCTTTTAATTCTAGACTTATTATTTTTCAATATCACAAAATATTAAGATTTTTTTTCTACTTTATCCAATGTTATCGTAAGTAATCGTTATAAAGTTTTTTCCTCGTAAGTATTCGTTTAAAAAAACACCTTGCTACATCGATATACTAAAGATCTGTATTTCTATAGAATGTAAATATTTTTAACTCATAATTCACATGGATTTATAAACTAATATACTTATCACACGAATCCGATTTATATGATAATATTTTATTTAATAATACAACGGGAAAAGTTATCAATTAATTTCTTGGTATATTTTAATAACTGTAATTGGTATATACAATTGGTTGTTTTTAATTAAATATGGAAAATAATTGCGTGCTTAGTTATAATTATGTAAAATGACTGAATAACTAATTATATACAATAATTAGTTTTATTGAATTATGTAAAGTAATTAGTTATTCAAACAATTTACATAACTTTGTATAGCAGTTACATACGTAACTATATTAATAACTAATGATATAACTGTGTATCTCTAAAATTATATAAATTGTAAGCTACATAAAATATTTGACACCTAGTTATCTTACATAACGAACTAATAATATAAATGAGTTTCCTTCCCCAAAATTTAAGATATAATCTAAATTAAAATAAATTTTATGGCTTCGATAAATTAACAGAAACCGAAAATAAAATGTATATAACGTACAAAATGTTTGGAATTATTTTCCAAAAATAATATATGTTTTATTAAAGTGAATAATTTTTGGCTTTTTCAGTACTTCTAAACACATTTTAGAAAAAAAATTAGATTGTATTGTACTAATATTTGTAAATTGCACATTTGAAAATAATTTTTAATTTAATATAGCATATGATTTTAAGCAATGTATTTTAAAAATATTCAAATTTTTCATAAATAAGTTTATATTTTATTTTAATCAAAATATTTTATTATTGATTTGTGTACTTCTTTACGTTTTTTTTTGATCTTACATGAAAAATTGATTTCAATAGATTTTAATTCAGTAACTAATGAGCTGATTGAAGTAGCTACTTCGTCTAAACTGAAATAAAATAATACTTGTTTAAATTGTTTCTCATTTCATGAATTTGTCTTATGTGCATTAACCATATTTTTAGGGCAGCGTATTTAAATGTTGTGTTATACTAAAGCTTGATACACAATTTAAATTTCTGTATACTTTTTAGTAATACATTAAAATATGATTTTCGCACTAGTTTATTAATAAAATTGTCGCGAGTCTTCTTAAAATATGAATTTTAATCAATTTTCAATAAAACAAATCAATCTAAAAGATGTAGCATTTACATTGGAAATAGTGGTTCAAATAATTGAAATTTTCCTCATAATTTCAGCGCACATCTTGGAATCAAATTCAGTAGTTGGCAGTTAATGAAACGAAATTACTTGTCGGCTTTCTTTCATATATATAAAAGCGGCATTTCTAAGATTGCAGTTGCAACCCATTCCAAATCCTGAGATTCTGATTGGTCCGGCAGGGAAAACAAAACAACCTCCTGAGCGGCGATTTGCATTGCTATGAAGTCAGCTATCACGGATGGTATTCTGATTCCTCCTTTCCTATTCATTTCAGTTGACATCACCTACAAACTCTGCGTCTTATGAGGGGGTGGAAGAGGTGGAAAGGGACGGAGAGCAGGTATCCGTCGTCCGCATCACCGGCGGACACTGCCCGAGCTACTGACCACTGAGGAGCAGCGGCGAACCAGAGAAGAGGAGGGGAGAGAAGACACATCGGGACGTGAATGTTGAACCTGCTGTGCTTTGGGTTTGTGGTTGGAAATTCGTGGCAGTGTTCTGGCCACGCCTTACCAGGTGAGTTTTAATTAATGACTTAATTGCGGGTTTCGGACTGGTGAAAATGATTCTGTGAACACTTGGCTGGAAATGGGATGTTAGGCCTCACATTTTTTTTTCTCGACTCAGTGGCATTTAGCTTCCGGGGAATTTATGTCTGATATATAAATCAACCCTAATAACGACTACAAAATTGTTGAGTTTTCTCCGCAAAATGGTATTTCATTATTAAAAATGCGATTTAATGAGCAGTTATCCAAATTGCTTAAAAGCAAGAGGATTTACCGGTAGTTCGTATTGAAAGATATACTCACTTTTGTTGAAAAAATATATAATTCTATTATGCTATAAATAATATAATAATTTTCACTTATTAAATAATTTATTTACTATAAATTTCTCATAACTGGTATTATATCACTAATTACACTCATTGACAGTTTACAGATTCCTGTAAATGAACGTATAACATAAATAAATGATATCTTTATGGCAGGGGTATATATTCTATTTTATTTATAGCTTATAATTTCTTATATTCTGCTTATAATTTTGCACACGATAAATCAAAGAATTTAGACTAGAGAAAAATTCAACGGAACATACAAAAACCTTGAAAATTATGAAAATAAAATGCTGGGACTTTTTTTCACTTGAATTTACCATTCATTTAACAAATTTCCTCTTATCTTTGCTCTCGAAGAATTACTATTATATATTATTCCAGATAATACTTAATATATTATTATTCCATATAATTATCCAGAGTATATTTTTACTGATAATTCTAATAAAAATAATTTTTTTATTTAAAACTTCATACTTGAAAACTATAAACAACATATTATTATTGTTATCGAGAGAGAGAGAGAGAGAGAGAGAGATCATAATATATCTACATTAAAATCGAGTTACATGGATATTTAGAGTATATATATATATATATATATATATATATATATATATATATATATATATATATATATATATATATATATATATGCATTAGTTTGTGAATAAGAAATTCATTATCATTCTGTAATAGTTTCTTTTTTAAAAGGCTTAAAGTATAATATGCATTTGATTTCATTGGCATGGTGCCCAAATTAGGAGTTCTTATAACAGATTTTATATTCTTTATTTGAATGCCCTTATATTATAGTTGAATGGTTGCATTGTGATATTAAATCCATAGAAATTTGTAGTACAATAAAAAAATATTTGGTGTAGTATAAATGAGATATAACATTCATGTATTTGATTCAAACTCTCAAATTCTTAATTAAGTTTACAATGAATGATTTTTCATTGATTTTGAAACATTAAATTTACAACAAAAAATAATTTTTACTAAAGATTAGAAAATTAAATTTATATAAAATGAATCTTTTTAAATTTGCTAAAGACTTTAAAATGTAAATTTAACATTTCGTTACTGTATTACGTCATTTAGCTTTTGTTTAAGTGGAATTTAGTGAGATTTCCTACATGATATTTTTCTTTAAAATTAATAAATATTTTAATAAGCATTATATTTAAGATAAAATCAAAAATTTTGTAATTTAAAATTTTTGTAGCAGTTATAAAAAGCAAATTTAATGTTACTTTACATTTCATGATGTCGAGTCCGTAGATCAGCGGATTTTCCATCAATCCACTTTAATTTAAATATTTTAGCAATTAATTGACGGAACATTTTAATTATTTGTAACTTTTAAATTAAATTTTAAATTTGATTTGAAATTAATGATTATAGGGTATAAATTTGATGTCATTTTACATTATCAGTTCATTGAGTTTCTTAGTATAAAAATTGTGCAATACATTTGATAACATTCTTTCGTTAAGTTCATATTTTCACGAAATGAATTGTTCATCCACTTCTTTATTTGTTATAACCGAGAAGAAGAAAGTTCAAAAATAAGATTTTTTAAATTATAGCTAGGGATTAAACAAATAATATATATTCTGTTAAACTGTGAAAGTATTCAAAAAATAAATTATATTTTGTAAATATATTAATTTGATTCTGTAAATGATTGCCAAATAATTTTTAAATTTTAAGAATATTTTTTAAATTATTCTGTCATATTTTTTATTTGACAAAATTTCTTTGAAATACACAAGATTCTAGAAATACACGAAATAAATCTTCCAAATTTAATCATAATTTTTTTTGTCACAAAAAGTAAAAAATCAAAGATAATTAAAAAAAAATCTGAAAATTTCCTTTTCCATTTCTAGGAAAATTCTGTGTATTTTACATATAATTTCAATGTATGCATTTGTTATGCATCTGACATTTGTGAATATATACACATATGTTCAATAAATATTTCTGCTGTTATCTTAAATTATATTTATCGTATTATGAGCTGAATCTTGAAGTCGTATTTATAAAAGATTATACATTTGTATTGCAGCTACGTGAATTATTACTTTAATTACACAATAAAATATATTGTATTCTATTCATTTCATGGATTTATTATAGCTTATTTTTACCATATTAATAACTGATAGTCAATAATTCTAAATGATACGATTTTTATTTGGTTTTTTAAAAAATTACGCTGTATTAAACAAAACATTTACCATCTGATACTGGAAGTAACACGTATGACAAAAGGTACGTTCTTGTAAAGTGGGTCTTTTTGTAAATAAAATGTGCTATCAGTATCTACATCATTCTATCCCTGATACCTACTATCAGTTCTCTAAAAATCGCAGCAATTTACTAACCTACTTTTTGACATTATGTACGAAATAGTTGTTTTCGTCCAAAAATGAGCATTAATGTTTTTAGTGTCAACTTGTAAATGTTTATTTGAGATATCTTATCTTGCTTTTTCTCATAGGTTGGTAAATTTCTAGATAAAACATGTTTAATGAATATTTCACAAATATCATAGTAGTTAATACTTTTTTTTGAAAATATGTTTATCAAAATTTATACAAGGAATTACACTGTATAATTTTTAAAATAAATTTTAAAGCAATATAAATTGAATTAAACCGGTATAAATATGATATATCCCCTTAAAAGATTTATCGCCAAATCTGCCATCCTTTGTTTTGATTATAGAGTTTCAGATTTTCTTTTTGGTGTTTCCAGTTCGAGTTTTTGTTGCTTTTTTGGATTTTTTTGCTGTCGGATTTGGTTTTTTCACATATTTTACGCCATTTTTTGTGTCACATATACAGTATTTTTTTAAATGGCAACAGCGTTAGAATTGCTCTGTGACCAAAAAAGCCACACAGTTCACCAATAAGGGAATATACCCTACTTTTTCCAGTAAACCACAGTCTACTTAAATTTAAGTATATAAATATGTTTACAAAATGGAAGGAAAACTTTTTCATTTAATTATTTATCTAATTTACTTTACATTTAATTACATTTTTCGGAAATTTTATTCAACTGAAAACTTTTTTAAATAACCCAATTTCGATTTCATAAGCACGAAAGGAATGGAAATAAAAAGTTTTATTGAAATTAGAGTGATGTTAAGAATTTGTTTAAATTTATATTAATTATGCTTGGTGATAAAAGTAAATTACATATTTCTTTCAATTAATATAAATAATGCAGACTTAACAATATTTATATGAGTGAAAAACCTGATTAATAAAACTTTGAAGTTTCAATAAAACAGTTTCAATGAAATTTGAAAATTTTTTAAATATATCAAGATAATTAACGAATGAAATAATAAGTTACTGTCTATTATACTTTTAATTTTTAATCTCATTTTCGGAATTATAAATGTAAATAATAAAGCATTTTTTATTCCTCTACTTATCAATTGTTCATCAGTTGAATTTATGAAAATATTTAATAATCTTATTTAACACACCAATGTCATGTTGCAGACGTTCGTTTTTTAAATTTCGTTGGGACGTTAAAATAGTTCGTAAAATAGAAAAATAAGTGTTGAATTTTAAAACTAATTATTTTTTAACAAACTGTTTTTTTATATAAATAAATCACTGTAAGAAAAAAATTATTTTGTATGCAAGATATTAGAAACACATGCAAAATAAAATTCATAGCTAAAAAAATTCTTACTTTCATTTTATTGGTGAAAAATCAAAGTATTTATTTATTTTTCCTTGTTTCAAAACAGCATTTATAAAACACATTTTTTATTATTTTTTTGATTTAGTGAATCTGTTTTTCTTTAAAATGTGGGAACTAGTAGGATATATCCCCTACTGCCTACCTTTGCGAATTTTTTTCGTCGACAAGAAATTTGAACGCTGTTGCCGCTTAAAAAAATCATATATATGATACGAAAATGACGTAAAACACAAGAAAAAAAACCAAACCTGGCAGCAAAAAAATCCAAAAAAGTAACAAAAATTCAAATTGGCAACACTAAAGGGAAAACCGGAAACACTATAATCAAATCAAATGACGGCAGATTGGCGAGAAATCTAGCCAAAAACTTACACCAAAAAGTGTTTTAAATCTTTTCTGTTTACTTGATATCTGAATCATTTATTATTTTTTTATGCCTGAGTCCGCATTCGAAAAGACTTGAGAGAAAACTTCAAGCAGCAGTGTTTTTTTTTTATCATCCTTAATGGACGAGAATCGAGACTTATTTTCAATCAAGTTGGCAGATAAGTATTTTTGGCTTTCTTCAGTTGACAAGGTGGGATGCCAAAATGACTTAGATAACTCTTTTTTTGAAACATTACTTCCAATATGTATTTACGTATGCATGGCAATTGAAACTTCAATTCCTATGGGAAGTCCTAAACCATAATCCTTCTTCGTCAATAGTACCTCAACTTAATAGTAGTACCTCAACCCTATTTTGTTTGAAACTATTGATTATATTCCGATGCATGGGCTCAGAAACGTTAGTTAAGCGTGTTACATTAAGAGGGAGAAATTCCACGTGAATTGCTTAAAAATACGGGTCTTCAACATCAGCACTGTAGATAGTTATCACAGTTCGAAATATTTAGAATTTTCCGTGAGATCCTCATTCCAAGTGTCTCAACCATAAAAAAGAGTAAAAAATAAAAGCAAATGAAAAAGGCAGGAAAAAAAGAGATTTTTCAAAATTTTAGCTCGTAAATGGGAATTTAAATTATCATTGCACACATGGGACTATATTAGGGATCAGCCACACTAGTTTGTAAAATCGTAACATTTATATATATAATAGGTTGTGGAAAAAGAAATCCATTATTTTTATATGAACCTCAGGACTTCACTTGACATGCTTCGGATTGGACGATTTGGGTCAAATATGCACCGTTTGTTGTATGATTTGTTGCCATTTTAAAGGTAACTTCATAATGCTTCTCTCATAGAAGTCCTGGTCTCTATTTGCAAAAAACTCTAGTAGTTGATTTTCACAATCTTCCCTAGATGCCAATTTTTTATCACTAAAGAAATTTTGCGAAGAGAAAACATAGGTGATTTTTGAGAGAAAGGTCCTAAGAACTATTTTTGGTGCTGTCCAGGAAAATAACACCTGGCGAAAAAGGTGTAACTTTGAACTGTATAAAATCTATGGAGAAGAAGACATCATTAAATCAATAAAACTATCGAGAATGAGATGGGCAGGCCACCTCATGAGAAACCAAAATTGCACATAATTGGCTGTTACAATATCGTCACTATAAATACCATTCACAATTTTAGCCGCCTGACTTTCATTTTCGTCTTTGTCAAAGAAAAACTGTGAACTGTATCGAATTTCTCTTTGTTCACTAACATTTTTAACACTCTATAACTCACAGCTGAATAGACCAAACAAAAAACAGCAAAAGAATTCTTTTCGTATGAAATGTTACCTTGACAGCGAGCATAAATTTTAAATGGTTTAATCGGTATTTCACGAGATATCGATCCCTACAGCCATCTATCGAAAAGATAATGGATTTTTTTCCTCAACCTTTTATATATATATGAAGCAGTAAATACATTTTAAAATCAATATAAATATAATATGTAATAAGTATAGTATATAAAATACAATAAATATAGCATACACACACACACACACACACACACACACACACACACACACACACACACACACACACACACACACACACACACACACACACACACACACACACACACACACACACACACACACACACACACACACACACACACACACACACACATATATATATATACATATATATATATATATATATATATATATATATAATTTCTAAAAATTTCAAAAGAGAAATTAAAAATGAAGAGTTTAATGATTTCTCAGTTGCTCTTGTAGAAAATTGCATTAAACACGTGGTCAAGCGTCAAAAAACATTTGAGATCAAAGTATATATTAATAACATTTGGAATGTATTTACTTGAAAACAATGTCAGCGATTATTTTTCGTAAATTATTAGCAGTAGCATAGTAAACGTATGTAAAATTTATTGAATCTTAGATGAATTTTCATACTATAAAAAAGATTGAGATATTTAAAGCTTGAGTCACAAAAATGTCTCTTAATGTCACATGACATACTAAGCAAATCTATTAGACGAAATATTAAGTTTTGATTTTAATGAAATGGTATTTTAAATGCTATTTTTCTTCTGTATTATTTAGAATTAATTGAGGTCTACTTTGCTTGAATTTCTTGTGGGTAGTGGTCGTTACACCGAATGTTAATGTGTCAAAACATTATGTTTTCATTACAAGTGCAGAGCAATCTGTTAATGGAGAAAACCACTTAAATGTTATACTTCCACTTTGCATATTCTGTACATTTGTACATTTTATACAATGGTGACAGAACAATATTTCTTTAAAGCAATTATATTATGAACTATTTTTTATTGTCAATACTTACTAAAAAACTCACTTTACTATTTTATTATCAATCCTGAATTCTTGTTTACGATAAAAAAATATAGGTAAAGATTTTGCTTCGCAATTTCATTGGTTCAAGGTTAGTGTGACATAGGTTGCAAGGTATCAATTCGAAGTCCATTTTCATATCGTGTCACTTCTCTATCTATTTATGTATATAGCAGGTAATATCTCATATTATTTTGATGCACACAAGTGCTGACACTGCTGTCCTGTGTAATCCAGAAATAATTGTCTTAAAGTTTGCAAAAAGTAAGTGAGAACGCATGTCTTTTGTATAATTGAGGAACAATTCTAATCTTAATTAAAATCAGCAGTAACCTGCTTCTATGATTTAGTTTTTAGAAATTTTAACTTTATGATGCTAACCAAACCATTTGATCATGGTTTACTATCATGAAGTTTATTTTAAAGAAACCGCTTTATTAATAAGGGCGTGTAAATAAATAATCTAATTATTTATTTTTCGGAAGTATTTTTCTTATGCAAGTGCTCAGTTTTCTCTAAATAATTGTTATTTTTTAGCTTGATTGGATTTTTCTTTAATGACAATATGTTTTACATTACGCGAATTTAAATTAATTTATATTATCATTTTAAGTTTGCGAAATATGATAATTATTTTTAGCTACCAGTTTAAATTTAAGAAATAAATATTATTGGTGATTTATAATAAATATTTAAATCAAGAAATCAATTAACAATAACTTGATTTTTCATATATTTTAATTGAGGGCACATGTTTATATATTTAAATTTTCTATATTATTAGCTTACAGAGATAAAAAAAAAAATTTAAATTTCAAATAAATTACAAAATCAAGCAACACTGTAAATTATACTAATTTTTAATAATTTTGGGCAAAAATAATGGCTCGAAACTATTATTAAGCATTATTGTGAATTAGAAAATTGGGCCCCGCCAATTTAAAATATTGTTGAATTGGTAACAAAAAAGGCGACAATATTGTTTTAAGTTACATTTTTTTCTATCCAATAATTGTTTCTCCGTTCAAACAGCAATTCTTTTGTAAGCAATGCGCCAAAAGTACTGAATGAATGCTGAACTTAAAATTCTTCGGTGAGAGCGAGCATAAATTTTCTGTTCGTCTGCATGCAACAGTAGTTTCCACACTGAACTAAAAAGTTTTGTGTGACTGCAAAAAACTAAAAAAACAGTAACATTCATTATACGTTGTTGTTTTTATATCTTTTTTTCCCCTTTTATAGCGTACGGCTCGCTTTTATTTGTCTCCATATTTTACGTGGCTTCTCGAGAGCACAGGGAATTTCCTGAACGGTATTTCGCATTCTGAATGCCTTGTGAGATTATATGCGAAGTCGTCTGGTGACCTTCATACCGTGTTACACGGAGGCCAAGGTCGCCGGTGGTTGCTACATGTGCTGCTAAGTTCGGCAGCAAATGCATTCTAAATGATAATTTCACTAAAAATTGCTAACTGCTATGTTAAGTGCTCTCTTTTGTTTCGTAAATTAACCAAGTCTGATTCTATAAGATTTTGTAACGTCTTAAGAGAGAATTAAATTATCATTTTAATTTGTGAATTTAGTAAAAGAAATCCGATAACTTGAAAGATAAAGAACAATACACTTTTTTGGTGAAGTTTTATAGATAGCTATTCAGTTAGATTTCAGAAAATGCATACATTTACTTTTGTTGCATTTTCTGATTTTTTATAATTTTTTTAACATTAATAAATATTTTATGTATTGTAATATTTATTAATGTTAAAAAATTTAACATTTTGAAAAATTCAAAAACTTTCATTTTATGAAAATCATATCTATTCAAAAAAAAAAAAAAACTATATTTTAAGAAGATATAATTTAAAACCTATTAATTAGAGCAGTATTTATTTTTTTTCAATGCATTTTGTCAAAACTAATTTTGATAATTTTATTTGTTCGCTCAAACGTTTTATTTAAAAATTGGGATTCTAATTCAATTTCTAATTCAAAATTATGTTTGATTATTTGAAAAAAAATTAAATGTATACTATCAATTTCTTATAGAAACGAGAATGTATAAAATTTATATTATAATAAAATTTTATTTCATATAAAAATATACTTAGATTAGAAATATTTAAAAAGAAAGAAATTAATAGTTAATCGGATACTAAATTTATAAATCGTAGAATAATATTTTAATTTCATTATTTAAAAATTGCGAGATATTTATAAAAACGTTGTCGAGAAATTATATAATTTTCCTTTGCCTATAAATATTATATATTTAAATAATTTATCGAAATATATTTTTATACTCTGCTGAATTATTTTTAACATAACTATGTAAGTTATTAAACATAATATTATAGAGATGATAACTGGAATGAAAATAAACTGATTCTCTCGTACAAATATTGAAATTTTACTATTAGTATATATATTAATATTTGTACTGTATTTTTGCTATTAATATTAAAATATTTTTATATAAGATTTACAAATTTTATCATTAAATTAATGATTCTCAAAATTATTTTTTTATTTAATGAATTAATATTAAAAACACAACAGTTTTTTTTCATCACCATAAAAATCAGTAATTTTTCGTAATTTAAATATTATTTCCAACGACAATTTAAATATAAAATGATTACAATGAAATAATTTAAAATGGATTCATACTGGATATCAATGTTTAATTAGTTTCTAGGAATAAAATATTTTTGTAGAGACGTGAGATTTCTTAGATTATTTGAAAGGAAAGAACTTCCAAGGTCTTCGCTCGCGTAATTATCATTCGGTTTTTCCACTTTTTATACAATGTATTTTTCAGTATGCTCAATTGAGCAATACTAGGTAGAAAATAACTAATCATTAGTATTCAAACTGTTACGAATGTATACATGTTAATAACCTTGTTTTTATGTCTATCATCAATTATAGTAAGTTTAGCCTTTTTTCAATAATAAAGTATAGCTTTATGAAATGTTATAAAATTCCCTTTCATCTATTTGCCACAACTTTAATGTGAGAGTATTCCCGTTAATGCAGATAAATTAACTTTTAATATTTATGGTACAGGAATTCAGCGATAAATGGAATATTTAATTTTTATGTAAAACAAATAAAAATACTTGACTTTTAAAAAAAGCATATATCCTTTTTCAAAAATAGAAATTATAAAAATATTTAAACTTAATTTCATTTTTTCAAATAATTCTTTTTCGCTTATATGCCGCGGCTTTGATGTGAATGTTCCCATTCGTGAGGATAGATTCACAATTTATATTTAAAGGCATATTGAAATTGAGTGATAAATGCAATACTTAATTTTTGTGTTGTACAGATATAAATGCTTGAGTTTTAGAAAGTACATATATTTTCTAAAAATGAAATAAAATTTTTAAAGGTCATTTCATTATTACAAGTAAGTTTGTCATCATGATTTTTTTTTTCAAAAAAGACTCATTTATTAGACTCATCATATTCATCAAAAAAGACTCATCATATTCAAGATTAAGTGCATAAAAATCAACTTTTAAGTAAATTTGTTATAAGTTTTTGCTCCCTGTATTGTATCTGTATTAATAACTATTTTTATAAATTTCTCTTTTATTTATATTGCATTATCATTTACTTTAAAAATGATTTTATTTAAAGACTTTCAGATTAAATCTTGTACTAAAAATAGTGCTTTACTCTTAATGTACCCAATTGTATAAGCAAAAAGTCATATATTTTTTATTGTATGATATTAAAATATTTACCGTGATATTATAAAACGTATTTTTGTAAAATTAAATAACCCAACGTTTTTCTTTTTGTTTTTTGTTTCTTATGATTTTGTTTTTGAAACCGTAATTAAACTTAACTTTTATACTCTCTTAATAAAGTATTTGTTCTCTAGCTACTTATATATTACCAAGTAATAAAATTATAAAATCCTAAGATGTTAGATATATTTAGAATAAATTATTTCGAAATATCATTTAAATAATAAATACTTGCTTTTAAGAACTGATAGATACTTCAATCGACTGATAACACACATTTTTGTTTTTAATTTAATTAAAACAATACCTTCCATTTGCTTGAATTCGTTTTATTTTTACTTCTTAAGTATTTCAAATAATCCTATAAATCTTCTCATTTGTCGATAACAATGCTGATCATCAAATAAATTTCAGATCAATTTTATGAATTAGAAATTCAATCTAAAAGTAAACTCAATCTGAAACTAACTCTCTCTAATTTTATATCTACTTAATATAGTGATGTATGAATTTTTGGATAACTTAACGTATTCGCATAAACTGTATATAATTACTAAATTTAAAATTTTATGTTATTTACAGTATGTGAAATATGTTAATAACATACGTTTTGAAATAAGTATGAATTTTTGATGTATTATTTTCCCTGATAAAAAAGTGAATATTGAAATTGATGATTTTAAGGCAAATCCATGTTATCATGATTTTTATGTCTAATAATTTAACATTAATCTAATAACTACTATTAATTAACTGATTTTTAAAAACCAACATTTGTTTTCTAAATACCATTATATTAAAGTAACTGCTTTTATTAAAAATATCTGAAATTATTCCTTAGTTTTTAAACTTAAAACTTTACTTGATTTTAGAAGACATTTATGGGAAGGGTAAAAGTTTTATTTAAAAAATAATTTCAAATCACTCGAAGATTACTATGTAGTTGATATGAAAAGCGCCAAATAAGGACAAATAAATATGAAAGAAATAACAAATGACATATTTAAAATTTAAATATTTGTTGAATGTTTTCAAATGACAGATTAACTTATAGGAAGGCTCTGGATATAACATTAGAAAAAAGGGGAAAAAAACTTATCAATGATCAACTCCAAGGAGGATAATGATATTCTAAAAATTCACAATACATGATGACAAAAGGATTTATTATGTCATGTTTATCAGATGATCTGAAAATATTTCGAGGTTGTTTTAATTAATCTACCTTCCGATGAAGAGATAGATTATTTTTAATTGATTACTTCATATTTCGAATACTATTTTCTTACCATCCCAAACTCGATGTCATTCAAATCTGAACAAATGATGGACACGAGAACTCAATATCCAAAACATCATTAACGTTGTTATTCATTGCGATATTTTTCTTTCTTTATCCACAAAACAAATGTTTTCCAGTCAACGCTTGAGGCTCACCCACTCAATTTTTTTTTTCGGTTGCGCGACCATCCAGAAATGGAAGAAGCCGCCCGGTCGAAAATCCGGGTTTAATTTCAAAAGTTACACATCGATAAATACTGCCACATAAATCAATAAGGAAAAAAACTGTGATTCTATACACTTCTTTTACTTTCTATAACATTTGTCTTTACAATATGTATCGGATGAAGGCGGAAGAACCGAATCGTTATAAGCTGAAGATTATACATAGCATCTGTGTTGAAAACAAGAATTGTTTAATTGTTAAAACTTTTGCTTCAGATTCTTTGACATTTGTAAAAAATTATAATTGTTTGTATAGGTCTACATGTGAATGAAAAAGAGTAGTAATTAAAATCGTTTGGATGGTAGAGCTAAACTATGTTATACATCTCGATAAGGAACTTATAATTACAGTATGATAATATTAAATTTAATGACTTTCTATACTACGACCTAATACTATACTTTTATTCACAGTAAATGTATATTAAAATCTTTAAAATAATTTTGATTTGCGTATTTCTCATAAATATAACATAAATTCTCAATAGTATAATATATATATAACATATATATACTTAATATTATTGACTAACCTATAAATTAGAAATATAATACTATATATATACTATATATATATATATATATGATATATATATATATATATATATATATATATATATATATATAGATTGGAAATAAATATATATACTTCTTCTTTGAAATCTTGTTCAATCCGATAAATTTCGTTGCATTAAACTGGCATTTTTATCAGCATTCATAAAATTTTATTTACTTATTGTAATATATTCTTGCATAATTTCAAAATTATTATTAATTACTAAAATTTTTATTTCTATTGTTAAAATGTGATTCTTTTACAAACATTTACTTTTTTTAGATTCTGTTGCAAAGAAAGTTTATTTGATTCGCTAATTTTGTTGCATCGTTATTTTAAAAAAGAACTTGTTGACATTTTAGTTTTAAGCGTGCGATATTAAACATTTAGCCTGCATGTTATATTAGGAATAATGTTACTTTTTGATGAAATATGTTATTTTACACAACTACTGTAATCTTAGCTATTTATTTATAGATGAAACTTGTGGGAAAAAAATTGAAACAAAAAATTCATTGAAATGAATATATTTTTTATTTCCATTTGGAAAACATATTTTTCTTGAATTCATATGAATGAAATCTATAGTTAATCATGGAATTATTTTACAAAATGTATAAATAAGGAACATACTATTTCCTTAAAATATAAACATTGTTTTTGGCAGATAGAATTCAATACTTGCTCTTAAAAAAATTATTCTTCATCCTATGATAGAATCTTTGAAAAAAATAGCTGCTATTTATCAATTTCCTTATTCACTGATTACTCATTTTCTTTTCATGTGTTATTTTAGTTTAAAGTGTTGACTTGTTGACATTAAACTGATATTTTGATCTTATTTTACTATGCGTGTGCTTAAATTTGTTAATTTCTTATAGATTCAGTGTAATATATTACAATTTTTTGTAACTATTTATAAAATTACAATTATTTGATTTAGTTTTTTAAGTTTATTTCTTTAAAAAAGAGTAGAATATTAAGTAGTTATGGAAAAAGTTAGCTTGACGTAGGACAATGATTTAACAATTGATTAAGAATTGACAAAAGATTTAACAACTGTTTGAGAATTAATTACGAATTGATTTAACAATTTGATTTGAGTTAAACAAATTGTTGATGCAATTGCAATTGATTTGGAAAAACCTGCTAGGAAGATTGATTTTGCATCATTTCTATTCATGACAAAATCTTTTCTAATTTTAATATTGTCAATATTTATAGCAGTAACACTTTCGTTTTGATGTATATGAACACAAATCCATAATCACTTGAGCATTATAATGAAATAAAATTAAGGAAGCAAACGGAAAAATTAAGCTCCGAAATATTTACTAATCAGCGCTTAAAAATTTATGGGTCTTAATCATAAATTTTTAATGTTAAGTTCGTTTCACCTTAAAGCATTTTATCTGAAAGGTATTTGTTTGAGTAGCACTTAACAATCCATAAAAATTAAAAGTTTTTTTCTAGACTATTATGAAATCATTTAAGAATACAAAGAAAATAGGAAATAAAGTCGTTGGAATTTTCCTAAATTATTCTTCCAAATCATTGTAATTTTTTTTGTGATTTACAAGCATTTTTCCATTATTATTCATTTCTGATTCCTAAAACTAAATAAAATGCTATATGATTTTTGGATTTTAATAGAAAATATATTTTAAGAAAATTCTATTCGATGCTAAATCAAATTGTTCTTAATTCAAAAGTTTTTTTTTCCTATAAAAAGCTCAAATCTTAAAAACTTTAATTTTACGTAAAATCATTATTTATGTCACAAAGAAATATAAAATTTATTCTACCTCTTCTGCGGAACCGTTTATGTGTTATAGTAGAAGATAATTTAGTAAAATATTTTATCTTTTCGCAGAATATTCTATTAGTATAGAAATTTGAAATAGATTGTTTGGTTTTAGTCAAAAGAAGAAATTATTAGTTTAAAACTAGAAAGTCAGTTCGAGTAAGACAACTTGAAATTATATTTAAAATGAAATTTCTCGTTTTATTATTTCATCCAAGTAGTAAATTGTAATTCATTGATTAAGTTGTTTATGAGATTCATACGAAAGCTCAATTTCATTTAAATAAATGGTGAAGTTGATTGGAAAGTTTTTAATCTAGAAACGCTTATATTTTGCATACATCAATTATTATTTAAAATATGAATGGGAACTGATGATATATTTTAGATAGAAAAGCATTTTTGAAAAATAATCAATATTATGAAAGCTTCTTATTCACTATAAATGTAAACAAAGCAAAAATCTATAAGAAGTTTCATTATTTATCTTTGTGGTTTTTAATGCTTAAAATATGATTTAAATTGTTGTTATAGATAGTTTATATTGTTTTTAATTTTTCTTTCTCAAAACAATTTTGTTCCATATATTTCAATGTTTTCTTTGCCATTACCATTGACAATTATTCAGCTTCCAGTGTAATGCTTATGCGTGCTTCCAAAGTAGAAAATTTAAATTTACAATAATTATTAATTGTGATAATTTTTTCCATGAAAATGTATTTATTTTTTAGATTCAATAAAAATACATAGTAATATTAAGTGCCCTTAAATTATGTCTAAGATCGAAGAAGAGAAATTTTGAGAAATGTATATTATTTTGCTTTAAAATAATTATTTTTACATTAAACTTGTATTTCTTTGTAGTGTGTCTGTGCCTTTAGATAGTTTGTTCACATCGTTTTCCTTGATGTTTCAAGTAAAATGTTATAACAAGATACTTATTTTTATAAAACTCTAAAATGCGTAAATTGAAATCTACATAAAATACGCGATATTTATATTTTAATCAGTTTCGTTTAATATTCAAAGATATCCTTTATAATTCTAAAAATCTAGGATTCTTTTGCGTAGTTAAATTTTCGATGTGTTTAAATATAAATTTGTATGATGGGCAAACATGACTTGTCTTCTACATGAGGCCTATCCTTTCCTAGTGGTAAATGGATTTTTCTGTACATGATGTTGGATGCAAAGTTTTAATTACTTCAGTGATATAATTGAATGGTTAAAAAAGAAAAAGCAAATATGTTTGCTTCATTATTTTTCTAGAAAATTCAACATAAACCTATGTTTAATAATGAAATTGTGTTGTTGTTACAGGCCACCTTCGGCCAGCAACGCTAGACCAGTTCCATAACATTAAACAATCCCAAGACTAGCACCGTTGATGGTTAGATTTTTAGAATCGTTGTATAAATCATGTTTCAATCGCCCCAGTCACTCAAGGATGTGTTCCGGCGTAGCTTGTTCAGTGAAACAGTAGGTACAGGTCTCGAAAATTTTGGTGCCCTCAGAAAATTTTATTGATCTGTGGTGACCACTTCGAAAGTGGGTGAGAGTACTTTGTTCCTGTCTTTTAAAGCCAGTGAGCCTAACGGAGGAGAACACTGGTACATTTGGTACTCAGGAGGGACAATTCATGTGGTTTTAATCCTTATTTTTGCTCTTTAAAACATTTCCAAAAAGGTCATAGGTGCCCACGGCTCAGGGGCCTCAGGAGCTCCCGCCTTGACCAAGGTGTCTGCAGTTTCATTTCCCTCTAGATCGACATGGGAAGGTATCCACTGCAGATGAATTTCATGGGACATGGATAGCCGTTTTAAATTATTCAGTATCGATACCCCAGCACTGTTTCTCACACTTTGCCATTTGGTCAAGTGCGGAATCGCACTTTTGCTAAAAGACAAAATCTATACTTTTTTTCAGTTGGAATGGACACAAGAAGAATCCAAAGCTTAGTCATGGCATTTTCTTGATGTTACGAATGCTCAAATACCTTACGATGACTTTCGGCTATTTGGCTATCTTGTGTAAAATAAGAGTGTCCCTTGCCTATTTACTGGAGATACCGCTTAGCATAGAAGAGCCCAATTTCAATCGCAGTCACAGTTAAACAATGGAAGATTGATACTATACTGCATTTCTTTTTCTGCAAGATCATCTATGGGAACGTGTCCTTAGAATTTTACTAAATTTTTTCCTTTGTGACTTATGAATGCAGTCACTACCCATGAAGAATTTTGGATTTTCCTAAATTTCTTCACTTATGACTTATGAAGGTATCCACTACCAATAAAAGCTCTCCCAGAAATAATAATATACATTGCATGTTAGAAAAAAAAAAACGTAACAACTTTGGGCTATTTAGCTGCTTATTACAAAGCGCGACAAAATATATAAAATGTACAACACTTGAAGTCAATTTTAACTATCTATAATGTTTCATAAATAAGATTTCTCTCTCATCATATAAATCATTGAAAAATTCTGACACTAGAAACTCATAATTAAGGAACTATCATAAGAACTATGTAAAAAAATTTTCTCACAAATATTTTGAAATTTCATTGAAGTTATAATTTACAGAAATAAATTTTTATACTAACAATTTTATAAAAAATCAAGAACTTTTTGAATTGTCAAATTTATCTCTCAAAAGTTTCATTTTGTGTAAAAGAAAAAAACCCGTCTTATTCAGCATTAAAATAATAATATAATTTTTTGCAAAAAATCTAGATTTAAATTAAATTTCAATGTACATATTAATATTATGCTGAGAAGCAGTAACTTATTTTGGAAATACCATCATCATTTCTGAATGTTTTCTTATCAATGAAATGAAATCTTTTTTTTCCTTTACAAAAGGAAAATTATATGTATCTAATAAAAATACAATTCATACATTTTGAGAATACACAAAATTGAAAGATACATAAATAGAATCTATAATAGGCAAATGACAAGAAAATATTCTTGTATGTTTTTAGGATTATGATCTATATATCATGTAGAATTCAGCATTTTGTATTTTCAATATAACCGAATCCTCTTTAAGGTTTATTATTATTTTTAACATTTGTCTAAGCTCTTTTATGTTTTAGAAAATTAATTATACGATTTATCCGAGTGAGAAGGCAGACAATATTATAAATTTAATTAAATTAAGATAAATGTTTTTACTTATGATACTTCGACTAGCCAAGTTTGTAATGCGAATTTACGTCAGAAGGATGCGTTTTTTGTTTAACTAGAGCATCACGAAGATGAAATAAAACTTTGCTCTAAGACTACTCCGATAGATGACACCACCAGAGGATTCACTTCCACAAATTTGACATTGATCTGGTGGGGGGGGGATAATTTTCTCCACACCATTACACTCATGGTAACTGCTCAACGACCGACCATAAGACTTTCGATTTCACAGATTTAAAGTGCACGTATATCGGATTTATCAGATTTATCGAGATGTACTCGAGGGCATTGGGAATCGAACCCCGCCCTTCCGGCGGAAGCCGATGGCCTAATCACTAAACTACCACGGCCCCTATGTAAAAGTGGGAGAATGTGCAAAATGAATAAAAATCTACGCTGCTCTTCTCGAAACATAAAACCAATCTAATTAGAAAAAGAAACACAAATAAATACGTTATGTAAAGGTCATCGATACCAAATATTCATAATTCTTCCAATTCCAAATTGTACCACTTAATGTGATTTTTTTACCAAATAAATAATGGTCAATGGAATATACATATTAACAAATGAATATCCACTCTAATGATTTCTTATCATGATAATTTTTTTCTTGAAACTTTATATCTCTTTCATAAGATTTATATATTTTAAATTCTTTAAAAATGTTTTATTATTCTTTACTGTTATTATGTGAATTTAAATAAATAACAAAAGAATGGGCCACCGTTATTGCGTATACTTTGTTTACTTAGTGAGCTCATAGGTGAAATGCAGTTCATGCAATATATCATATTAATTACCTTTTAATTGTGAGGTGGCAATATTTTTTATATTACATTATCATCAATTTTGAAAAAAATAGCATTTGATGAAACCATGGTGTTTTAATTTGTCATAATAACACGATATATAAAAACATTTATAGTAATTCTTGCTTGATTTTTTCCTTGTGTGTTCTCAACTAAAGAGCATTTTTTAAAATTAATAATAATATGCTCGTCAATATTATTATACATATTATTAACTGAGTGTCTTACTAAAGGTTATGGTTATTTTTCTAAGTATTGAGTAGTACTGGAGCGCAAAATATATTTAAATGTATTTAATTTACTTCGTGTTCAATTTCACATGCTTAGTAAGTTCCTTGCATACTATGTAAAAACCTCCAGAAAATATTCCTGAATAGCATTAAATTTTTGACAGAGATTTTCACTATAAGTAGTTTTCATATATACCGCCAAATATGTTACTATGAATTGTTTTTCATGAAAATATTATAATTAATGTTAATCCACATAAAGTTAACATATACTTTTATTCATATATAAACTGTTAGACTTAGTCATTTGCTGTATTTAAATTTTAAAAAAAAATTGCGTTCTAAAGTTCATAGCTTTTAATAACATGTTCTTTGTTTTATTTAAAAACCTAAATTATTATTATGAATTTCGTTTAAGACATAATTTTCTTAAATCTTATTCTCTCTTATTTTGCTTGTGAAGTTCAAATTTTACTTTTTTTTCTCAATGTCATGCTAAATTAAATATGAGTTCAATTTTAAGATCACACTTTAAAAAAACATTTAAGACAACAAATTTTATCATTGTCACTTATTCAATTTACTATATACGAGGTATTAATATAAATTACAAGTGTTTCGAAACGAATGATGCAGTTTAAATATATATTTCGAATTTCCGAAGAAATTGTTCTACTGGTGTTTATTTGAACAAGTAAAAATCTTACATCATTTAGAAATTACTTATAAATGATATGCATTCGAATTGTGAGCTATAATTTTAGCCGTATTTTTGTTTTTCTTAGCGCGGATAAATTTACATAAATATACCAAGCCATTCTTATAAAAATAAATCATTGTAACTTAAAATTTATATAAGTAAATTTAAACTAAATGTTTTTTTTTTAAATTTAACTTTTTATTACGGCATTACCTCTATTAAAGTCTATTATTAATGCAATATCGTGGCATAGTTGCATTGAAGTTTCCTATGCATAAAATTTCAATATATGTATTTTTTTTATATTTGATGCAGTTTTTTCTTTTTTTTTTCTTTCTAAAGTTAAGAACGCGATTGGTTAAGGCGTCGTCTTCATTATCGGAAAGTAGTGAATTCAAATCGCGTTCTTACTGGAGCTTTAATCGCGTTCTAACCGGCTAATTCTAAAACCGGCTGGAGTGCGTTAAAAATATCAAAAATTTCGCAACGTCTTTCAAGTAAAATGATGTATCTGAAGGTGGCAGGTCACGTATGGGGATTTTGTCGTTGGCTTTGTTCATACTTCTTATTTACCTTGACCCACCAAGCGATTTCTAGCTAACCGGTAGGTTAGAATCGAACTCTAAGCTACGGAAGTATGGCCAAGCTGGTAACCGAATGGTTAGCGCTCTTGCCTTCGATTCAACAGTTCGTGCACTCGACTCCCACTTTGGATTTGATTATTTGTACTATTTCCGATTCCACTTTAAATCTTAAAGCTCTGTCTAATCAACCCCTATGGGCGATAAATGTTCGTTAAGTGACCAACCAAACAGGGAAGTATGGTTGTGCAACAATGACAAAATTTCTGTGGCAGTTATCTTATCTTCAAACTGAGAAATTCGTGCTTGAAGTACAATGGCAAGCTATCTTTTTTCAAAAAAGTTATTATATCTATATATATATATATATAAATGTTGTACGAATACTTCGCGCGATATAAAGTTTCCTTCTTACAATAATTTGTGATTATGTGAATCAATTCAATAATCGCAAACATTACCAACTGCTAAGACATTCTTTGCTAAACTGCTTTTTTATAGCAGGAAGATTTTATTTCTTGTTCTCATTACAAAATAGCCTGGTTTTGTTTTAAATTATTTATGGTGTATAAGAAACAGTTTTGCTCGTAGATAAGCAGTATCGAAACCCAGTTTGTAATCCGCTGATTTAAGGTTATTGATTGAAAACGTCAATACTATTTTTTTTATATTTGATGCCAATATGATGTAGTTCTGGAAAGTTTTACTTTAAATGAGTTTTTAAAATTTCAAAATATTTAACTAGATGTTTTTCCAGTGACTTAATCCTTATTTGAAAGTAATGGAACGAAAACAACACCCTTAATCTATTAAACTACTCCGAGTTTGTGTGTGTGTGATTTATTTTTATTCATACTTTGTTCTTATATTACGGTGAAAATTACAAAATGTTACAGTACATTAATCAACTGATTAAAAATATTTTTAAATTGTGAACAATTAAAAATAAATATTTAATAATTTTACTATTAAGAGTTTAATTTTATGTGTGTGTTTGCATGCTTTTTTGATTAACGCTAAAAAGGGGAATGTTACTTTCACTTACTTTACCTTCAATTCCAGCTGAAAGGTACTCAAAATATGAAAGGTGAAAATTATTGGAATATTTTTTGCGCATTCCTTTTCAATAGCAAATATTTGAATTATATTAATAAATGTATAATTTTAATATTATGTTATATACATTATAATGTATGCATTTAAAATTTTTTATTTATGTACAATATATTTATGACAATATGCTTTGTAGTTTTTCTACGTAACAAATATTTTTAATTTACCTTCAATTGAAAAGCTTAATACGACATATTTGTGTGTTTGAAATTCATTTTTATTTGCATTAACGGAGGAAATTTGAAAAAAAAAATTCTCCGTACGATTTTGCGATTTATTTTTAAAGCAAAATATTTAAGGAATGTCCTAATCATTAAACGCTTATAGCTAAATTTCTTCTGAAAAACAATCACCAAATGTAACTGTCTTTCTCGTATGAGAATTAGATATGTTATTAAATAGGTAAGAGTTTTATATTCATTTACTATATTATTGACAAATCGATACCTCAAAAGATTTTGCGCCTACTTTCAGCTCATAAAAAGAAAACTTGGGTAGTTAAATCAAATCTGGCTACATTATTTAAAAGAATGTGATCTTGAAAATTCAAATTCTTTGACAGACATTATTTAAGAATACTGCATGCAAAATCAATTTGTCCACCTTAATCCGGTGTGATTTCCAACAATGCAAATTTTGAAAGAACAATATTTTTCTTCGTAAAAAAATCGATTTCTTTTGTGAAAACAGAAAATAATGAATTAAATTTATAAACAAAATTAAAGCGTAAAAATAACCTTAAAATATACATTAATTAATTAAGAAATATTTTTTAAGGAATACGTTCTTTTAAATATTAATAAATTGTGTAATAATATAAGAAAATTATGGAATTTAACTTTTAAAGGCTTATTTTGAAATTTCCTAAGTCCAAAAAATCACCACAAAGTATTCACCATCGCTTTTCTTTTTGGGATGAAAACATTTCTTTCATTATAAGATAAGCTTAGAGAAATTGCATTCTGGATCGCGTTTTTAATCATTATTTAATTTTAAAAAAGTTTCTATGTATTTCGATGATTCTTTTACTTTTCTACAACTTATGAAGAAGTTGTTCGTTCTTTTGTGCAAGAATTTCTATTTCGTTACTCTTGAGTGATTATTTATAGTGACAAGATATAATTATTTAGATCCATGTCTCATATTTTACTTACATTGATAAAATCTCCTTTCTGCTCTACTTTATGATCAAAAAGTGAACATAGGTTTGTCAATCTATGATAAGGCATTCATCATAGCAAGTCATTTGTTAAAGATAACGACGCCAGTTAATGAAAATTTAATGGCTAGTGCTCAAAATTACTCAATAACTAGCAGGATTTAAGACAAAATCAAGGGTGATTCTGAAAAAAAGTTCTGACTTGGCGAGATTTGGCTCTACGGCGAAATTGAAAAAGTAAAGAAAAAACAATGGGGAAAAATCCGCATTCATCTGTTTGATTTCTCACCTCCAAGTAGATCAAGGTCAATGTCACGAGCTAGATTGATCTTTTCTTTGCGGACATGAATAATATTTGCCCAGACGTTCTGTTTTCCGTGGCGTATTTTGCTTTCATTTCAATATTTGACTTTTAACAATTATTTTGTCATGACATTAAGTGCATGACCAAAATTTTGATGACGTATTCAGGAATATAATTTTTGCAGTTGGACATCAAAATAAACAGTATCTTGTTCAAAGATTTACGAGAAATTAACCTTCATTCATCTACAATATGATTATTATTGTATAATATTCTACTAAAGGTATATATATATATATATATATATATATATATATATATATATATATATATGGGGGGGCTATCATATTATTTAAGGAGTCATTCAAAACTGAAATAAGAACGCGAAATCCAAGATTATATCGAATTTAGATTATAGGACTGTGTCCTTTCTTTTCTTATGAAACAATTTATAATATTGAAGTATCACATGAGTCTAAATAAATACGGTTATAAACATCTAAATGTTGTTTTTACTTAAATAAGTATTATTCTTCCACATGGTAAAATTTGAATAATTAAGGATTCTATGAGTATTTTAGAATTTGTTTTACAAATTCCATCAATGCCCTGAGACTTAGTTAATATAACCATCTACATGATTCCTTTCGAGTCATTTAGATGACCAAACATAGAAACGATATTCACAGCAAAATTCTAGAATTGTATAGCTGAAGGTAAATTATAGTAACATCAAAGAAGATTTGAACATTCCTCTTTGCAAAAGCATTCAATAAAATAAAATCCAGTTTGTAGTCAGTCAAGAAAAATATCAGCAATTAATTATTTAGAGCAATTAAGCCAAATTAAAATAATTAAACATTTTTCATAGAGATATGGTCTGGTTGTCTCTTCTTTTATTAGTCACACTGCTTCTTGATTATAGCTTTCAAAACTAATGTATTTAGAATTTTTGAAATTCTAGAACAATAACTCAAAGACCAGTTTCAATTATCTTAAATCATAAGAAAATAGTAAATATAAAGGAAATAGAAATATTTAAATCATCATCAGAAAAATGAATTCTTAATAGCATTTGTAAATTACAGAATGTGTATAATACTCGCATACGGACAGCAGAAAAAATGGTGCTAAACGATACGATTTTTTGACATGAGTTGGAAACTATGCCAAATATATGATTTTTGCTTTGATGAATTATTTACATTACTTTTAACAAGAACTCTAATTTCTTATAGTTATTTCTCTGCTTTTACGCCACAAAACAATAAACATTTGAGGCATATATTTACTACAGAATTGAAAGTATGATTGTTTTGGCTGCCAGTATTAGCCAGAGTGTTATTCTGTGTTATTCTTTATCGGTTTTTCATTTAAATAACTTTTATTGTTGTGGTTGAATAATGAATGTAGTGTTTTTATGTGTTTAGAGTTACTTTAATAAATAAACTGTGTCACATATTGTTTTAATCGTTTTTAATAATTATTTAAATATATTTAAAAATTAATTCTGTGCTTTAGTTCTTACTAAATGCATATCGAAGAAAAGTACGAAAATACTTTGTGTCAGTTTGGCAGAATTAGCGTCAGTTTTCTTGAGCAATCATATTTTACACATTTATCGATACTTTTCGCAACATAAACAAATGAAAACAGTAACAAATTACTAGTTCATCAAAGAGTTTACTTTTGCTCCAATTATTCTTTATTTTTTAGTTGTAATTATTCGTTGAAATGTCTAAAAATATAAAAAAAAATCCAATTGAGAAACATTCTTTAGCATATCTCTTATAATGGTGAATAATTTTTCAGTCATACATCTTCAAAACATAAACTATAACAAACATTTTACATATTAAAAAGCAAATATTCAATTTGAACATTGTTTTAAATATTGCTGTATAATACAAATCTGATTAGATGATAACACTTATTTTAATAGCAATAATATGGTCATAACTCTTATTACTCGCATGTTTTATTAATCTGTTAAATTTATATGCATATTTTACATTTATATATAGGTTCATAACATCAATTAAAGGGGAACAGTTAAATTGATTTAGCATAAAATTTTACACATTATTTATAATAATATTTAATATAATTTATTGTAATTGCTGTGAGTAACATATGTATGTAAATAATATATAAATAACCTTAAAATGCAAGAATTTCAGTTGATTCGATGCCTATGTAAATCAATATGAAATAGAAACACTTTTTTCACCGTCGATTTATTCTTTAAGTTAGTGAATATTTTTGAAAACCAGATTTTGATAAAAACATTTTATAAGACTTCTGGAGCCAAATTACGCCAACAGAAATTTTTTAGCATATTTATATTAAAAGGATTCCGTAAGTTTTTTTCATTACTTAATACACAATAGTATACAAAAGTTACCGACTTATTTACTTTAATTTATATGCGAATTCATTGTTTTTCTTTTAAAAAAAGGGTTACGTATTCTACCCGACTATTGCTAGAAATTTTAGTTGTATTTTAGCATCTTTTCATTTGTACATTTTTTTAACTGACATCATGTTACGGAATTCATGCAAGGTTAAGTTACTGTGAATTCTAAAATCCAGCTTCTTGATCACATATTAGCTGCTAAAAAGTATCTTTAGATTGCTATTTTTGTTAATTTCTACTTTTGTTATTTCCACTAGTGTTGTTAATTTCCACTAATGTATAATTTTCAGTGATGTCTCTCTTTCATTTGATTTATAATCTCTGAACATCACTTTATAACATTTTGGAAATCTTTACTGATAATTTCTCATATACATCTATTCAGGTATACATTTAATTCATTAATTGATTTTAAGTATTTTCTTTATTAATTTTAAATATTTTCTTCATTAATTTTAAGAACTTTTTTCTTTAATTTTAAGTATTATCACTCAATTGTTGAATCAAAACAAGGCAAAGACATAAATATTAATGATTAATAAATCAAAATTTCATGAAAATTGGATAGATGTTCATTATTGGCATATATTTAAAAAAATTTATTCTCTCCTGTAAAGGCACATGTTTTGATGCGCATATTTAAGAAATTTCATAATTCTATAATTACAAATATAAGGAAAGATTCTTATTAATGAAATACTTTTCTAAAAGGCCTACTTGGCAGATTAAAATTATACATTTATTATTAATCGTTTCATTAAAAATGAGTCTATAAAAATTTACGTAACTGTGTTTAATACATGACATTATTTAAGATAAGCTATAATTCTTCCTAATATATAGCTTTTGGTTGAAATTTAATGCTTAAATGTGTAAATGTTCAATGTTTCAAATCAATATAGAATGCTTCTCTTTTAAAAAATTAATGCAATTGAGTATTCAATATAATTTTAATTGCACTAATTTAGATTAAGTTTTAAATTGCTGAATTATTAAAAATCTTAATACTAAAAAAAAAAAAGATGCAATAATTTTTAAAGAATTAATCTTAATTCTTATTATGCACATTATTTTGTAATCTTTCTTACCATGAACATATGTCAATATCGAATCCGGAATAATCAACAAAAATAATTTATTCCTTAATAAATTTTAAAACTAAAATTGCATTAAGATAAAACTTGAAGTTTATAAAAGTTATATTAAAGAATAGAAAGGAAAGAAACAATAAAACTTCTTTTTATTTTAACAGATTACAAATTTTGAATTTTGTGCTTTGGATTATGCAAAAGACGAAAATTTATTAAAAAAAATTGTTATCTTTAGTTTATTTAATAAATATATAGAACTCTCATGCAATATTTGAAATAGTATAAAATTTAAAATATTTCGCCCCAAAACTAGTAGATTAAATTTGCATAAAAAAATTACTGACAATTTTTCCTGCATGATTATTTTTATTAGTGACTAGTCTTTATTGTTCAGGTTATAAATTTCTTATATTTATTGCTTGTATGGAAAGTTTATGAAATATTCTTTCTGGCATACAATAACATAATTGCTATTACGTTCAGTACAATGACTTATTGTTATGAGATTCAATACTTCTGTACTTCACAAAACTTAATCTTATACTTTTTTCATCTGAACTTAATTGAATTTCATTTCTATACTTTTAAATTAAAACTCTGGATAAAGTTCAACTACTTAATTTAAAGATAGCTATTTTAATGTCATTTTGTTGTAATCGAATAAATTATCTTATTTAATCCAGCCTTCAAATAATAATGAGAACGAATGTTATAATGTTATTAAAAATAATATATTATGCTTAAAGAGTAAACATAATAGAAATTTAAACATTTTATGTTCTGTTTATTATTAATTTTATATTAATTATAATTATTGTATTATGCTGTATCTAAGGAAAAGTGTATTAACTCATAATTTATTAAAATTAAATTTTACAATATTAATATAATAGTGGTAAAATCTCTCTCTCTCTCTCTCTCTCTCTCTCTCTCTATATATATATATATATATATATATATATATATATATATATATATATATATATATATATATATATATATATATATATATATATGTTAAACAGATAAGGATAGGTTGCAATTGAATAGTTGTCATTGTAGCACCAGCATGTTTCCCTGTACTTAGCCTTAGATAAACAGAATTGGCACAAAGTCTACAATTCTCATCTGGCGTTGTACAAAAGATTAATTTTTAAGGCTAAATCCACCAAGTGGATGAATTTCTGTAGTTCAAACAATACCGAATTTGGTATACTGTAGAAAATTGCAACGGACAAAATTTTCATTCCAACGCAATTCGAACCTTTAAATCAGACCACAACTCATCAAACAGCAGCGAAAACCATACTGCAAGACCTATTAAACACCAACTTTCCACAAGACGATCAAAGCATTGACACAACTTATTACAAGAGTATCAGAACCACCGTTCTTCTGCCAACAGGTGTCATCGATCCACCGTTTACACCCCAAGAGCTCCAGCATGTTGTTAAGAAATTGGTCATCTCAAAGGCACCTGGTAATGATGGCCTAGATAATATAATTGTTAAGTTGGTTTTTCGCTGCAACCGTTCTTTCTTGCTTGATTTTTACAACACTTGCTTAGAACATGCTCATTTCCCTACACCCTTTAAAGAAGGACAGGTGATTTTCTTCTGAAAGAAAAACAAAGACCCACAACTAGCGACATCATACCGGCCAATTTGTCTTCTGCCCACATTTGGTAAAGTCCTAGAGAAGCTTTTGATTGACCGCCTCAAGCACTCACTCTTACAGACAAACTTTCTTCACGACAGGCAATTTGGCTTCCGGTCAAATAGATCAACAGACCAAACCATCTCCAAAACAATAGACCTTATCAAACAAAATCAGGACAATGAATTATATACCACCCTTATCAGTCTGGTCATACAGCAGGCATTTGACTCTGGTGGCCTGGCCTCATGCATGCCCTTTCCAAAACTGCTGCCCCACCTAACATAATAAACTGTCTTTTTAGTTTCTTAAAAGAACGTAAGCTTCAGGCACTTAGCGACTCAAGATTAGTCAGCATGAAGCAAACAAGAGGATGTCCCTAGGGATCCATTGGTGGTCCGATTCTTTGGAACAACTATTACAACGAAATCCTTACTACAAAATGCCCCCACACCGAAATTGTTGCCTTCCCTGATGACACTCTGCTTGTCATTAATGGTAAATCAAAAGAATTAATTGAAAAGAATTGTAATGAATCATTGCAATCGTTTTCTTCAATATGCCAACAGCTTAAACTTACTGTCTCTTCACCCAAATCAAGAGTTATGATCATCGGCACAAAGAATAAGAGACTTAAATCCAATCCCAAAATTACTCTTAATGATGAAATCCTGAAGCATACCCGCTGTCTCAAATACCTCGGTGTGGACATTGATACTAAGCTCTCGTTCCTTCCTCATCTGCGAGCTATTAAAACCAAAGTTATTTTGATCGCACAAAGGCTGAAAGCAATGATTAGACTGCAATGGAGACTTAAAGGAAGAATCACTAAGGTAATTTACCTCGTCATAGTAGAAAAAATGATTACGTATGGTTGCTCCGCCTGGGCATTTCCAATGACTAGCAGAAAAATGAAGCTCCTCAACAATATCCAAAGATTCTTCCTTCTCCTTATCACCAGAAGCTTTAAGACTACCTCGACAGCAGCCTTAGCCACCATCGCAGGTCTCCCACCACTTTTCTTGGTAGTTGAAAAAGAAGCATTCAAAATTCAGATTCTGCAGCTTCGCAAGAATGTTGCAATTGACGGGGAGTGGTTTACACCCACCAGTTTTGAGATGCCTGTTCACAAAGACACGGTTCACCCAGTCAATAGGCTAAAAAATACTTGAATTATCAACTTGGTGAACATCCCCCCATGCCAGCATCCTATCGTTCACCCAGCTGAAGAACTGCATTACTACACTGATGGCTCCAAGCATGACGCTGCAGTGGGAGCGGCCTTTGTGGTTCTCCAGGGAGACACAAAGGTACGCTCAACACAGTTAAAATTGCGAACAAACAACTCGGTCTTTCAGGCTGAAGTACTGGCCTTATTATGAGCCTTAAACCATGCACTAGCCTCTCATTCACCAGCCACCATTTGGACAGACAGCTTGTCTGTTTTAATGTGAATTATGTGCGGTGAATGTGCGGTGAATGATAATTTATTACAAATTGACCTACCACTTCCACGAACCCACCTTCTGCAGTTCATTAAGCAGAGACTCAAACAGCAATGGCAAACCAGCTGGGACGGCTCTTCAACTGGGCGCCTCACACAGTATTATATCCCATGTTACAACGAACAGGCTCATCTCCAATCCAATGATCATCTTTCTTATAACAAATCATGGACACTTCCCAGTGTACTTCCACCGATTCGGTAAAGCCTCAACCCCACTTTGCAGCTGCGCGAACGGCAGTGAAGGCAATGCTTTGCATTATGTGGAACACTGCAGCTATACGGAGGGCCTCCACCTAATTCGCCATTCCTCACAATCAGACGTCGCATTCACCAAGTTTATTATTGGTGATAAATTTAGAGTTAAAAAATTGATGAAAATTATGTCCATGCTGGTTACAAAAGGACTGGACCTATGCGCAACGCCAGTACGCAATAACTAACAAAGCCACCACGGCCTCTGCAATTTAAAGTTTTTTTTAATTAATTTTTTAAGAAATTTTGTTGGGATGTCAATTTAAAAATTAAATGAATTTATAGTATATATATATATATATATATATATATATATATATATATATATATATATATATATATATATATATATATATATATATATATATATATATATATATATATATATATATAATATATGAGTGAAATTTTGTTATTCCAAATAACATTTGTTCAATGTATCTTTAGTTCCTTTTTAAAAATAAAAGTCGAGATAGGGAATCAAGTATGGAAAGAAAGAAGAATGACTGATGGACATTCCACTCTTGTTGTTCAATCCTTCGAGCGTCTTGAAAATTAAATTTTTAGAGCACTAATTTACGATAAAACGAAGCGACGGGGATTCTTCTTAGACGGAGACATTTGAGTGACACTCCTAGATTTTTCCTTTTCTCACCTTCAGGATTTTTATTTTTTGTTCGAGCGGGCGCAGAGCGATTTGCATCTTGTGTTTTACGACTTCCGCGAAGTTCTCCCTTTTCTATTGTCGTTTGCCTTTTCGATGTCAGTAATTTGAGTTAAATGTGAAAAGAATAGTTCCTTTCATATTTCCTTCGGAACAGCAAAGGAGTCTTCTTGGGTGGTCTTTATTACTTCATCTGTGTAAATAATTAACTATTGCAAATTCTCGAACAATAATTATAACCGCTTGCCGAACTTCAAAATTTCTTTAGTGTCCGAAACGTGTTCTTTTTTTTTTTTTTCATCTGACCCCAGGAATGAAACCTTTTAAATTCCATGCCCAGTTACTTTTGTTTAATAATATCATGAAATAGAGCAACTTGTATTTGTTTCATTTATATCATTGTTTTTTTTTTTAACTTATATTATAAAAAATTGATTAAAAACATTAAAAAGGATGACACATATTATAATGAAACGGAAACAGATGTGGTCACGTTTAATTACAATAGAATAAATGAGAATTTAAATTATGTTTAAAAAAATATGCTCTGTATTAAGAAACGCTATAAAGAATCATATAAAAATTACAAAATAAAATGAATAATATTAGTTTTTTTTTAAATTTCGAAACTAAGGAATAGTAGTTTTTCCTCATTTGATTTTTATTTTTTATTAAATTAAAATTTTAGTTGAAAGGAAATATTAACAACAAACTTTAGTTGGATTTCGACGATTTCTAGATTTTTTAAAAAATTTAAGTAAGATAATAATTATGCTGCAATCAATATACAAAAATTTCACTATGATATTTTTTACAAAATATGGAAAAAAAATAAGTGATTTGCTTTCTTATAAAATCTTTTGACATTTTTGAGAATATTTCATTATTTTTAAATTATAAATTTTTAAAAAAATATATCTTCAAGCTAATTGAAAAAATCTATACCAATACTGCTACATGCTGAGGAGTATAGCGAATCTCATTTTTATAATGAATCTTATATTTAATTAAATAAAAAATAATAATATTTGTGTTTATTTTTTTCAATTAATTACACAATAATTCCAAAAAAAAGTTTATTTTAAAATTTTTTTTAAATAAAAATAGTTATTATGATTGATACAAAATAAATTGTAAATTTTTTTAAGAAAATTTCTTTTTATTAAATACAATGATCCAAAAAATTAGGTGAACATATAGAATAAGCTTTGTGCAAAATTTTATTGTACATATTTAGGAAAAAATTCTAGGAAAATCTTTTGAATTCTAGGAATTTTATTGTACATATTTAGGAAAAAATTCTAGGAAAATTCTAGGAAAAAATTCTAGGAAAACCGACTGTATGATATGTTTAAAACATTTTCATAAACATATCATACAGTCGATAACATGGCTTTTTTTCCTATTAAATGAAATGATAATCCTTCTTATGATTATCTTTACTTCACTGTGATAATTCACATACACGCTCCATGATAATTCTCCTCGACGAAATGTAAATCATTAATCCCTTCAAGCCAAATAACCTCTACAAGAGTTTAAATTCGGGAATATATTTATACAATCGAAGGAAGTAAATAAATAAAAGAAAAGGCCAGACATTCTCTGAGAGATATCCGCTTACTAATATTCTAGAAATAAACACCATTTGTGTCATTTACATTCGCAGTCTTTCACGACCCTCCTGGAAGTTGATGACCAATCACCGGCTGAATGCGATGGACATTACAGGGAACTAGTCATGGTTTTTGGCGGTGCTGTTTGAAGTCGATAGTTCGTTGTATGCTAAGGAGGCCATAGCTGGATGAAAAAGAAAGGAGCCTCTTGAGAAAAACCGCCGTGATTGAAATTCGGGGCGCACGAAAGTCGTCTTCAAATATTTGTTTTTATTAAAAAATGAAAATTTCTTGACTATTTTCTGCTTATGGGAAAAAGGATGTCAATATCTCTCACTCGATAATATACCATCACTCGTTGACCCCGATACATTTGAGGAACACGGAATATTAATGTTGGCCGGAAAGAACATTGAAAACGGAACAATTTGTAAATTTTGTATGATGAATATGTAATTTTTTATACGATGCACTTTTACATGCAACTTTTTAAATTAAAGGTAATGAGGTACTTTTCCATTATACCCCGCACGATTATCGCCGTGACAGGAAAGAAAAAAAATCATAAATTACTGCCGTCAATATTCCATTGGCATGAATCGTGTATTGTTTAAAAAGGCTTAGGTTTTTAGAAACTACTAAAAAATAATATAAACATTTTATATTTACATTTTATAAATTAAATTATTATCATTTATTGACAAAACTTATTTAAACGCTAATCTTTGTTTATAGCGTAAACTTTTAGCAATCGCATCAAGCGATCTATGGCGTAGGTATAATCTAATAAAATCTTTAATTCAATTAAACAAAATTAAATTTTGCTGTATTTGGTTGTTTTATGTTCTTAGTGATTTGTGACAGTAATGCTCCTTTTTACATACAAAATTATAACCAAACAATCTTTTGCCCCAATTAGCTTTACTTTGTCCAACTTTTTAACTTCTTTACTATTATTTATCACTTTTTAGTCGATTTCTGTAGAAATAATCGATTGGCATATATTAAATTTAAAATAAAATTTTGAGTCAATAAAATCACCACAAGTACGTTATATATTTTCGCTTCTCCGTAAGAAACAATCAATTTCTTTAGGATCATAAGCGGGGCTATAATGGAAAAATAGCGGTAATGAATATTAATGAGTAAAATAGTAATATATGTATCTGAATACTCAATATATAAAAATAAATTTATAATGATAAAGAAAATAAGTGGAAAATCACTATTTCTCGCCAGGGTCCAATATGGCGTAAAAGCGTTTCCATACACACACCAAATTTTGGTAATAAATGCATAAAAGACTTTCGGTGACCGATATTATGGGGATTACAGCAAGCAATAAATTAGATATATAAACTAATCTTCTAAGTAAAGGGAAAAACAAATTAATTTAATTCTTAAGGAATAATTTAATTTTTTTATTATTTTTTGTTTGATTAGTTTTTGGCTGAGTTGTTCGAAATTATATTTGAAAAAGATTGAATCATAATTTAGAAATTTTTCTAAATGATAAGTTATATTATTTTTATGCATTGCGTTGAATGTATGTAAATATATAATATTCTAAATGGTCAGATATTTATTTTCAAAATGACTTTTTTGTGTTTCTAACATAAATGGTTCTGTTACATCAAACCTTATTGAGTTCATTTTACTTTCCATTAATAAAATTATATTACATTCCATTTAAAAAAAAAACGCTAATATAATCCCCAAAATTATCGGGCCGTGGTAGCCTAGTGGTAAAGGTATCGGCCTTCCGTCCGGAAGGGTGGGGTTCGATTCCCAATACCGCCAAAGACCCACAGAGTACATGCAATATACGTGCTCGTTAGATCTGTGGAATCGCGAAAGCCCTATGGTCAGTCATTGAGCAGTTACCATGGGTGCAATGATCTGGAGAAAATCCCCCCCCCCTTCAGATCAATGCCAAAATTGAGAGAGTGGATCCTCTGTTCATGCCATCTATCAGAGGATTTGAAGAGCAAAGTCATACTTTCATCATTGTAGTGCTCTAATTAAATTAAAAAAACACCCTATTGACTTAAATTCGCATAGCCAAGGCATAGCGAGCTTGGCTTGTCCAAGTGTCATTAGTAACAACAACAACAAAATTATTACTGATAACAGATATATTTATACTTTTCGAGTGTGATTTATATTTATTTATAATTCTTATACTCCCCGTTTTTAAGCAATATATTTGATTTTGATGCTATACAGAAAGAAAGATGGTGAAGCATAATTTTTCATTTTAATTCAGAAACAATTTTTAAAAATTCTAATTGTTTTTCAAGTGTTCTTATGAATAATTAAGGTTTGATGAACCTAACTAATTATATAAATAATACAATTTAATATAATATCATATCCGGAAAATAAGCAATATTCCTATTATATTTAAAGTTTGCTTCCAATTATTTCTTTAGATTTCATTTCCAAACAATCATTTCGAAGCTTTATTCAGACATTAATATGCAATTACCGTTAATAAAAAAGCATTAGTGAATAAATTGATTGTTTTTAAGCGGTTATTTTTTTTTATAAGAGAATTAAATGGATCGGTACTTTTTCAGTTTAAAACCGATTTTTAACCTCCACAACTTTTCAAGCCCGAGATAGGAATCGAGCCTATGGATTATTGATCTAAAGACCAGGGCGCTAAAAATGCGTCTGCCCTCTCTAAAAGAAGGGGAATGGAATAAAACTTACTGAAGAACCCTGACATTCATAATGAAAAGAATTTTAATTAAAGAAGTTACAGAAAAAATTTTAAAAGTAAGGCGTTTTAATCAGTATATATAAATATTCGTATATAAGTACAGAATTAAAAAAATATTGAATCATTTATATTCTCGAACAAGTAAATGTATAATTAATAAATTAATTCAGTTACAGAAGATACTTTTAGAAATTGTTTAAATATTCTGAATTATGTTTTTCCACGTTTACAAAATTGAAATTTTGCTAATATTCCAAAGATAATTTAATCAATATTAAAAACAGAATAAAATATTGAAGTAAAAAATAGATAAATTAAAATATTTAAATGCTTGAAAGTTCAATATTTTAAGCATCTTCCTAAAAATGTGACTTTAATTGTTGCATTAAATGTTTAGCATAATGGGAACTTTTCCTAGATATTGAATTGTGTTTATCTTTTGTTGGGTGGAAAGCATGGGAAATATCCAAGCATCCTAAATGAATCTTAAATTTTGCATTCTGAAAAACGATGTATTACCTTAAATTCTTGGTAAATCCTTTTTCCTATTTTTTAATATTTTGTCAAAGAAGGTAGGTATGTGTTAATGCTCAGGGATTGAGAATCCATTTCTAACTAAGTCTCTGGAATTCTATTTTGAAGAATACGAACCAAAATGTATTTTAAGAATTTTACAAAAGAATGGCATAAAAGTATTCCTAATTGGAAGAAGTATAAGGAACCTTTTAGTTTGAGATAAATACTTTTATTAGAAGTTTAAATTCCTGTAATTGTTCTCTTTTTACACTCGTTGAATATTTTCATATTCCTTTTACCACATATGTAAACTATTACGGATTCAAGAGAATCTTTTCAAATGTCTTCACTTTAACAGTTGAAATCCTGGAATTCTCTTTTGAAGAATAGAAACCAAAATGTATTTTAAGAATTTTACAAAATAATAACGTAAAATCACTCTTAACTTGAAGAAATATAAATTGCCTTTTAGTTTGAGACAAGTATTTTTATGAGAAGTATATATTTCTTTAATTGGTCTGTTTACACTCGCGTCGAATCTTTTTGTATTCCTTTTACTATGTATCTAAGCTGTTACGGATTCAAGAGAATCTTTTCAAATGTTTCCACTTTAACAGTTGAAATTGTGGAATTCTATTTTGAACCAAAATGTATTTTAAGAATTGTACAAAAGAATAACATGAAAACACTCCTAATTTGAAGACGTATAAAGAACATTTTAGTTTAAGTAAGTGCTTTTATTTAAAGTTTATATTTCTTTAATTGTTCTATTTACACTCGTAGAATATTTCTGTATTCCTTTTACCACGTATCTAAGCTATTACGGATTCAAGAGAATGCCTTCAACGCGTTCCAGGCTACTGCGACTTATGTTGAT
This sequence comes from Latrodectus hesperus, assembly GCA_037975125.1. Classification (NCBI taxonomy): domain Eukaryota; kingdom Metazoa; phylum Arthropoda; class Arachnida; order Araneae; family Theridiidae; genus Latrodectus; species Latrodectus hesperus. Next base: position 50,905,327 of record CM075855.1, read on the forward strand.
AATTGAAAATTGATGTGAGTCGCTGTAATCTACATTCTCCAGAGGCCGCACGATACCTCGACTCTTATAATCCTTGATTAAGACGTTTGTATTCCTCATGGAACGGGTTTTCGTGACGTATCTGTCTCCCTTAATGGACGTACAGGCGTCTGGCTTACGTCAGAAATAATCTGCAGCAGCTATTGAGGTGCGATTTCGGTAGCACTTTCAATAAGAAAGTCCCCGCCGAAGATGTGCAGGAGAGAGAAGCGTTCACTTGCCACCATTCTTTCGGTTATCAGCCTGCTTAGCATACAACGGAGAGTTCTTCAAAGGAGACCGCAGACCATGACAAATATATTTCCTCCTAATGGGTATGTCGCGTTTAGAGGGATGCACTTCCTGCGGCCACTGGGCGATCCGTGAGTGATGTTCACGAAACGCTGAAAAGGCATTTTGTTTGAGCTTCCTCATTTCAATATTTAAATCAGGGTTTTTGCAGATATGGTAATTCGTATTACTCAACGGGAATTTTTTTCAATTATTTTAGAATACACTTAGACGAAATTAAATGAATTAAAATTAAAAAAAACTGAGAAAAGTCTAGGTCAAATTACTTATATATTAATATTTTCCCGAATTATTTAAACATATTTAATTTTTAATAACTTAATTGGTATAGATTTGTTCATAATGAATTGACTTCATTTAAAACTGTATTTGTTTGACTCATTGCACAATTATTTACATAGTTTTATTCGCTGTGTGCTCTATATACAATAAAAATTCTAATTACATTAACTATTAAGTTAAATAATGAGTGATATAATAAGCATCTAAGGCATAATGTGATTTGTGTTAAGCAAATTTAGAGCTCAACCTAAACTCAGGGGAATAATCGTAATAATTTCCCCTGCGTTATATCCCTTCCCCAAATGCAACCGGAAATTATGTGTTACATTTAAAAATAATTAGTCATATACTTTGGAATTGTGTGCCTTATAGATGTTTCATTATATTATTTCTCATTAAATTTCTATCTATAAGCATTTACTTATACTTTTAGATGACATGAAAGGATTTTAGATGACAATTTAAGATTTTTAACCTAACTTTCAAGTCGCAACGAAATTATTTTTTTAAACTATTTTACAAAACATTTACTTTCTTAATTAATAAAACTTTCATAACTACATAATTTTATTTTTTTGTGTTTAAAAATTTAGTGATAAATCTTCATTTCATTTAAAATTAATATTCAATACATTTGATGCTGAACGTTATACAAAAACCACGTTAATGCATATCAGACAGTTCCTTGAAAAATTTAAGAATATTCCTCAATAATATTTTCATAATATACAATGTTTCGAGCAATTAATCATGTTTTTTAAACTATTGAAAGAATGATAAAAAATTTATAAAGCATCTTTGGTAGTTTAAATTGGGAAATATAGTTAATAAGAATTTGATTAATAATAATGAACAAAATTAAGTGTATTTCTCTACTGTATCATTTAAATATTCTCGCAAACAATGTATTCTAGAAACATAATGCACACACACACACACACAAATCTAGTAATTAAAGGTAAATAATATTAATAATCTGATCCTTAGTATTTTTAATTTTACTTATCAATTTTATTTTATCCTTATTTTATATTTATTCTTAGTATAAAATTTTTACGTTTGTTTCAAAGATAATTGCAAAGGTACAACTTATTATGAAGATTTATCTTAAAAATAAAACGTTAGCTTTTAAATTAGAGAGTACTAATGGAATTTTTTCTTATTTTTTTAAATTTGCTACAAAGCCATGAATTTCATTATCATCATGTAATTATATATTAAATATGCATATACATATAGGGTTATCATTAAGTTAAATTTTCTTTATATTGTTCTGCAAGATTCAAAATTATTATTTATTGAAAAATTTTCATTACATTAAAATATGCTTTAATTTATGCAATTTTAAAATGTATTTCTATATTTTCTGAGAGTTTGCTGCATATATAAATATTCAGGATGTAAAATCTTTTTTAAAAAATTAGCGAAAATTAATAGGATGTTTAGTCAACAATTAAAACAAATATTTCAAATTCATGATTGTTACATTGATAAACTATTCGTGTTTATTATTAATTCTGTTATCATGTTTGCTAATCATAAGTTTTCATCTTTTACAAAATGATAAAAATATATTTGGTTTTTTCTTCATAAAGAAGACAAATTGATATGGATTTTGAAGGCCATGATGTAATTATGGCCGATTGTATAATGCTTGTGATTTTTTCGTATAAAAGCTTTCTTTGTCGTTAAAATTAGGAATTTAAAATATTTTTATTAATTATTTTGCATATAAATTATGCCACAATTTTTAATCATACCTTTTAAAACAAAAATTTCAATATTTCTTTAAAAATCAACTTTGTGTTTAAATTTTCATTAAGTATGCACTGGAGAGCTATGTAAATTATTGATTGAACTCATTAAATTCCAATCCAAATTAAAATTTATTCTTCCCTCTTGTAAATAGAAATTTACTAAAACTCAGTAATCATATTAGCTGAATATGATAATGTCATTTCATAAAATACTGCTATTAAATATTAAATTTTCATATTTATAATAAGGATTATTTAGATTATATTCAGATGTTTTCACTTCATTATCAATCTCTTCAAACATAATCGAGTCACTGAAGAACTAAATGCGCCAGATAAGGAAGGGATGAATATGACAAATAACTGAGTGCTAATTAAAAAGTTATTCGTCCTTTATGTATATAGAAACTCATTAAATCTCACTGATCGTATTATCTGACGATCATTCATATTACAACATATCATTTTTTGAAATACTCCTATTAAATATTAAATTTTCTTATTTATAATAATAAGGGCTGTTTAGCTTATATTCAGATGTTTTCACTTCATCATCAACCTCGTCAAACGTAACCGAGTCAATCATGAGCTAGATGCGCGAGATAAGGAAGGGATGAATATGAAAGATGGTAACTGAGTATTAATTAAAAATTATTCTTACTCTTCCATATAGAAACTCATTATATCTCTGGAATCTTGTTACCTAACTATTACAAAATATCATTTCTTGAAATACTCATATTAAGTTTTTATATTTAAAAAAAAATTAGGACTATTTAGCTTATATTCAGATGTTTTCACTTCATCATCAACCTCGTCAAACGTAACCGAGTCAATCAGGAACTAGATGCGCGAGATAAGGAAGGGATGAATACGCCAGATGATAATTGAGTGCTTACTTCACCTTGAGTGAAAGATAGACTAGGAGATGTCACATGTGAATCCACCGGGGCGGAAACCGTCAACGCCCCCACATCCTTACTTGGAAAAACCATCTCTGAGGCGGAGGTCACCAGCCGGCGTCTTCCAAATTCTCCTGAGATTTCCCTACAATGAGAAGAAAAAAAATTCAGACAAAGCGTGTGTGTCCTCATAATAAACATGCAAATTATCCTCTTAAATTAGATTATTTACGAGATTGTTAAATTATCCAACTTAAAAGGGTTTTTTCTTCTATCTCTGGCTGACGTCTCACCTGTATTAGATATGAAAAAAAGAATTTTTTTCAAATTTTTTTCAAGCTGCCAGACAAACATTGATCTCTTTGCACTTATATATATATAATTTTAATTATATAAATTATTAAAAGATAATTTCAGGATATTTTAAAATCCTAATAAAAGTACTTATAGACATTTATTTATATATATGATTGCTGTGTCACTATTGGATATATATATATATATATATATATATATATATATATATATATATATATATATATATATATATATATATATATATATATATATATATATATATATATGTATGTATATATATATTTCTAAAACTACGCATTTTATTTTGTTCTGTATTTTAGCATTGTTTTCGGCGTTAAAAATGACTATTATTATTATTCAGGTTTAATTTTTGATGGGAAATTAATTTAAAAAAATAACTTTAGATAATTTTGGTCATGAAAGGAAATATATTTATAATTAATTAAATTCAGAAATATGTTTATTGTACTATAATCAAATTATAAGTAAGAGAGACTTTTAAATTTCGGTGTGAATAAAGAATTTTTTGTCTGACAGAAATTTAATATTTCTTCATACATTATGCAATTATGTTACTTAAAGCTTAGTAAATATTCCAAATAAATAAAAAAATAATTTATAATAGAAATATAAAACTTTTTAAGTATTTATTTTAATTTTTTACGAAATTTAATGTTAAGTATTAAACGATAGTATGAATTATTTTTTTTCACGATTTATGTGATTACAAATAAAAAAAGGTTGTATCTAAACATGAAGATGACTTCAGAATGCACATATTCATACAGAATATAAAATATTCTTGGAGAAAAATGTTTGTCCTGAAAAAGAATACTTGTTTAATAAAGAAAATGATAACAAAATATTACATTTCCTGTGGATATTTTATATGAACTTATCTAATATTTTCAAGTTTAAAAACTGTTTCCTTTTCCTATTAACCGAACTGGCAATCGAATTATTCGGACTCTTACCTTCGGATCAACAATCGTGGGTTCAAATCCGACCTTTGGCATGAATGTTCGCAGTGGTTCGGAATCCACACATTTTAAATCGAAGTTCTCGGTCTGTTTGGTTAAACCTCGTGAGCCAAACGTGAACGTTGAGACACAAGCCAAATCTTCTCTTAAAACATTTCGAGAATAATTCTAATAGTACTAAAATACATGTGCGAGTTTAATGATAAAATATTTCATTCATAGAATGAAATTGAAATAAAATTACGAAAAATGGAAATTTATGCTCTAAGCAGAAATCTATTTTTCAAAAATTTTAAAAATTATATTAAGTTTAAAATTGAATGCGTTGCTATTAAATAACATTTAAAGCAAAAGTTATTAAAATATAATACTATCATGTCAAGATTTTGCTTTATTTCTCTCACATTTGTTATACTTCTGTTAAATAGAAACACAAACATCTTGATAATGTATATATTGTGAAGAATTGTTTATCTTAAATTTTTTCTATGATCAGAATAACTCATATGCAATCATTCTTTAGAAATAGTCACATCTCCTATTAAATTTCTAAGAAAATTATCAAACAGAGTTGTATTTTTTATCAAAGGATGATTAAAGATAGCTGGGGAAATGATTTATAACCTTAAATATCTTTCGTATTTAAACCTAAATATAGTTTTAAGATTTTGTTATGATGAAAATCATTCATTTTTTTTATTTCAAAATATCAATGCGCAAATAGATTCGGTGAGTATTAGAATTTCAGTGTAAATTACTGTATGCAAATCTTTCTATTCCTAAGTTTATTGACCTATGAATCATTATCAATAAAATGAAACCAAGTAAATAATAGCTTTGACTTTAAATGCTATTACATTGGGGGACTTTTGTTTCACTTAAAAATAAATAAGTCCTTAAAATTCCTCATTATTAGAGTTGAAATATTTCTGATTAATTTGAAAGATTATGTTTGAAGATTTAAACCTATCTTTTTAAACATTACTGACTTTGTCACTATGCAGCGAAAAACTAATTAAGTACCTAACTTTCATTTGAAAATGTCTACATAACATATTTAAATCTTAGATATAAACATTTTAAAACGAATATATCCACCAATGTTATTTCAAAATTATTTTAGCAATTCATCATTTCATGATGAATGATCCATTATAGAAATTGATTTGTAGTATTTTTTTTTTTTAAAAAAATGGTTTTCATTTTCTAAAATGGCTTTTTTAGATTGTTTTTGAAATTGGCTCTGAATTCATATGGAAACTTGTTATTTTATAATATGAAAGTTTGTTCTGAGTGAATTTTAATCAATAGATTTGTAATTTTCAAAATATCATGTTATTTTGAAATACTTCTCAAATATGTGATAATTTAGTTGAAATTGATTTTACTTATTTTAAAAGTGATTTTATTTACATACTTTGAATAGATGACACTGATTACAATTCAACGTCTTAATAAAAGGTTATGCCAGTAATAATTTATAAAAAAACCAAGGATTTGTCCATAAAAAACCGTTGACAGTAATTTGACTACAGAAGAGAATAGAGCCACAAAATATAATACAATATATAGATAACTAACAACGAAGTAACAAGTATATAAATAATAAGTATTTAAATAACAATTTTATAAGGAACATGTTTGTAAGAGAAAAAGTTATTTTTGAGAACCAAGCCATATAAAGGTCGAATTCTTGAGAGTAATAAATGCTTATTTAGATAGGGATAAATTAATGACAGCATTGAATTAGTTTACTTTTTTATTATCTTAGTTAACTATAAATTATATTTGTTAATCAGCATATTTTCAAATCATTACTTTTATTTATTCTTCATTTAAGTAAAGCTTTTTATTGAATAAATTGTAAACGCACGCTGATTTGTTTCGACAATACATGAGCGAAATAGAATTATGCTATAGAATGAGACAAAAAATATATTGAATTATATTGTAATTAACGATATATTACAAGAAAAACAAGTTGATACCAAATATATATATATATATATATATATATATATATATATATATATATATATATATATATATATATATATATATATATATATTATTTTTGCTGTGTATATTATTAAAAATATTATAAACTGGAAAAGCACAAAAAATCCCTTAAACTTAAAAAAATGCTTCATTTTAGAGTCATTACTTAAGGAACGTCAATAATATATATTAGTAATTAAATATACTTATCTATTTGGCAATTTTATAAATTTTTCTTTGCTAAATAATCAGTACCACTTCACAAATACAGTGCTTATTTTAATCATAAAATATATGCATTACCTAATTTTAAGTTGACTACAAAGAATGTTAGATATCAAAAATTCGTACATGAACTTGTAAATATTATTAAAGAGATGCTACATTTATTTCATATTCAGTATTTGGTATTTATGTAATTACATAATTTAATACGATGTATTCTTATTGGTTATAAATAAAGCAAATGCGAAAATTTGTTTTTATTCAGCAAATTAACTGCAGTTGTTTGCGTAAAATGAATTCTGTTGTTTTATTATTATTATTATAAACTGAATTGTTAAAGATATACTGTGTTGAGATAATTGAAAAAGAAACTTAGTATAAATTGCTTAAAGACAATAGCTCAGGGATATCTGCACAGAGGGTCTATTTGCCAAAAGATGCTCGTAATAGACCAATTTATGAAATTATTAGTTTTGTTCCTAAAAAATTCAGTTATTAAAGCTACTAAATACCAAAATTTTGTGAGAAATTGTCACGTTAACAATTTTTAGCGTAGTATTTTTTAAAAATTAGTTTTAGGAAATAATATTTAAAAGTTTTGATTTGAACGATTTTCAAAGAGTAAGTTATGTCATTAACAGTTCTGAAAATTACGTACAATGAAAATCAAACTGCCAAAAATCATCCCAAGTTAAATAACAGTTCCCATAACTCCATTATGCAATGATAAAAAAACATTTAGCTTATGATTTTAAATTGGTCATCGTAACCAGTTGATTTTAATTAGCTCTTAATAAATACTGTTTAAATTTTGTAAAATAAATAATTATATTAATACTTAAATTTTGTATAATAAATTGATAATTATATTTGTGTATAATGTTTTATGCATCACCAAGTATCTTATAAAAATGCCTTACGAAAGATAATTTTCGTAAATATATAAAAAACACTACTCATGTATTTTTCAGTAACTGAGATGGAAAGCTGTTAAAATTTTTAGTGCTATAATCCTTGTTTCATTAATCTTTAAGGATTTTCTATTATACCTATTAAAGAAAATAATGGTGAAAATAAAATATTCAGCAATTTTTTTTGGTAGAAATAAATTAAATTTTATTATAAAATATTAACAATGTTTCTCCATAGTTTATGATTTGTTATCTTTTGGATACTTGTTTGACATAAGAAAAGTTATTGTAAGTTGTTTTATATAACGAATGCCAGAAATTTTGTTTATTATTTGACATTCAGAACATGAATTTTTGACTATAATTTATTTTTATTTCTTTTTTTTAAATCAAAATATGGAGAAATTATTAATTTTAAAAATTGTGCTTTGAACACAGTATATAATTATTAGATTTAAGGTTATTGTTAACTAATTGCGGAGTTAAATAATATTAATTTTATCTCTAACTTATACATGTTTAATATGTACTCCTAAATTGTTAGCATGCTATTTCAACAAACGAGAAAAAATAGAATGTGAAATATAAGTAACTTGTAAAATCTTAATACATTTAAATTAAAATAAATGTTTAAATTTAATTTTAGATATACATTTATTTTATTATGTGAATGGAATACTACCTTATGAAAATCCATTAATATACAAAATAAAGTTATTTAAAACTTAGTATGTTCCAGAGATAAATGAAGTCTTAAACAAAAATATTTAAATATGATAACCTTTCATTAAAGTTAATTTTACAGTATAAGTTTTCATTTTAATAATTTTAGCATTACAACAATAATATTGCAAACAATTATGTTATATTTTAAAAGGGAAAGACTAACTATGATTTCAGTTTTATATAGTTCTGTGTTTTACGAGTTTCAGTTTCACATATCCTTATCACCCGGAAATGCTTATTTTTAATACTGCTAAACACATTTTCTAGCTGTGTTACCGGCAAAAATGTTTGCAAACAATGACAAGCACTTCCTTCAAAAATTCATATGATATTGTAAATGAATTTAAGCGTAGAATTCTGTTACAACTTTTGTTTGAAAATGTTGTATTTTTTACATCCTTATTTATATTTTCAATTAGTCTTTTTAATATTTTAAATTTCCTATGACATATAGACTTCATTTGCTCACTTTACAGCTGAGAAAGTTAGACAAAATATGCATACTCAAAGTTATTTTTTGATTTAAAAAACAGTTATTAAAATATCCAATTATTTGTAATTGTTTTGTTTTATGTATAATATTACCAACTATGAGGATAGAGAAATTATTCGTTTCGTAATTCAAAAGAGAAATGTGTGTTCATGTTTTACTTTTCAGATTACTTAATTTATCTATTTTTGCTAACTTCTTAATTATAAATTTTTATACACACACGTTTATCGTAATTGTTTTCCAACATGATTTGAAATATTAATTCTTCAACTGTCGCAAATATATAATATTAAGTTTTATATATATATATATATATATATATATATATTTTTTTTTTATTTGGGAAAACAAAAATATCTCCCTGTGCACCAAGGAATACCACACAGGGCCCGAAGGTACAATAAATGTACTACATAACAAATCCAATTAAATCATGAGATGAAAAAAATAATAATAAAAGTAGGCAGAGAGAAAAAAAAAGAAATATAAAAATGAAAAATGAATTAGATAACAGCATGGATAAATTTTACAAAAAATTCAAAATTCTCTTTCTTAACTAGGTCCCCCATAATTGGGGGCCACCTGTTATTAAGTCTTTACAAAGCTCGTTCCTTACTTCTGAAACAGATGGGCATTCAAGAAGAATGTGAGAAGGGTTGTCACTCCCAGAGTTGCACTTGCACACCTCACTGTTTTTAATGTGGAAACGGTGAAGGTAACTATTGAATTTCCCATGTCCAGTGAGGAATTGCGTAGTTTTAAAGTCAGTGTAAAACCAGTGGTTCTTAATTCTGCATTGAACTGAAGGGAAAAAATATTTGGTCCACTTACAATTAGGAGAGGAAATGAATCCTGAGTTCCATTCTGTGATAATCTTCTTTTTGGCAGTGGTTTTGAAAAAGACTTGGGTAATCTGGTATTGAGTTTATTTGGAAGTGAAAGAGAAGATTTGGCCAGGAAATCCGCTCTCTCATTTCCATACACACCACTATGACCCTTGACATGGGAGAAAGTGAAGGAAATATTTTTGATATCACACATATTAATTGAAGTCTGGACTTCTACTATAAGTCTTTCAAAACTAGTTACATCTTGTAGAGCCAGTAGGGATGACATCGAGTCACTGCAAATTAGAAATTTTCGAAAAGGCTTGCTTATGGCATTTTTAACAGCAAGATTAATGCAGAGTAACTCCGCTTGGAAAATAGAACTGTAAGGTTTTATATATTATATTATAAATATTAAAATTATAAATTAAATAGTATGGTTTTTGTTCTAAATTTATTGCAAATGAATCCATACATTATCCTCACACTGCAAATATATAGACACACTAACCAATTAGAATTCTTTCAAATTTTCATTTGATTACTTGCTTGCGATGAAGTATACATATCTTTTTCATGACGTTTAGAATACTATATTAAGTATGGTCTCTCGAGAAATGAAGTAAAATGGGAAAATGGCAGAAATTTCACTATTCGATAAAAGGATTTATTGTTGGTAGGGGCCTGGATTTTAAAGAAAAATTCTCATTCAGTTCTCAAAAGATACATTATTAAAAAATGTTGAAAGTTTTTCAAGAGCATGATCGGCGTTGTCTTCAGCGAATTGTACTGTAGGACAGATATCTACTGTACTTCAAATGACAAAACAATGGTGCGTGGTGGAAGAATCACGTTACATATTATTTAGTATTTGTAAAATATGTCGAATTTGGCGAGAATCCAGTGAAGCCAAGAATCCATCTTGGTTTTACTCCCATTGAGCAAAGATGTGGTGGAAATATCATAATATGGAGCATGCTCTGCTGGCCTGGAAATCATGTCCCAATGCTGTTTGAGGGTAAGAGAATTGTCATGATATTCCTGAATATACTGGCAAATCAAGTGCTCCCTGCAATGTTGTATACTTACCCCGATAGCGACAGATACTTTATGGTTTATAATTCAAAAATATATATCGTGCCAGAAGTGTTCAAAATTGATGCTGAACATAAGTCTGTTCTGCCAGCACCTTTTCTAGCCACCGCACAGTTCACATCTTAATCCAAAATGAAAAGTGTTGGCTATGATGGAAAGACGCACTCGACAGCACTCTTCCACCTCATTTGTCGTTTTCATTTTCTGAAGGTAGTGAGTCCAAATTACAACTTAACCTAAGATCTGTCGTGTTGACTGAAGGTGGCTGGGACATGTTTAGTAGAGCGTGGTCGCAATGGCCTCCAATATGAATGCTGTCTCTGGGAATAGCAAGCCCAGTATTTGGAGGTCTTCTGTTGGGTCCCTGCATCTAAATTATATCCATACTCTGCTGCTTCTACCTAACTGGTAGAGCCCTACTCTGGGATTGGTACAGAAAATTAAGCTATTGCAACAACAACAAAATCGAAAAAGCTACATCCCCAATGCATGACTAAAGCTTTGAAAATTTTTCTTACCTGTAATAAATTTTTAGAGTATTCACTGAAGGCAGATTATGCACAATTTCCTAGTGATGGTAGCTCAGGAAATTTTAAATTTTGTGTTTTTATAAAAATGATTTTTGTTTAAATATTACAACTTATTTAAATTATTATTATAGTCTTATTTTCGCATAAAAGATTCTATAATTGATTATGAACAATTTTATTAATACCGTAAAATAAATCATATTTTAATTTTATTAACTGTATTAGGAAAATCTAAAATGAATGCTGTGTAAAATAATTAAATGTCAATATTGTAATTTATTTAATTTTTTAGTTATTTCTCGGTATTATAATTATTTTATGAAATATGCGTGATTGCTGAAATATTTGTTCGAAGATATCGCGTTATTTTCTGCTCCAAGTACTTTTCATAATTAAGGAGCCAAGTTCCCTAAGAGAATAGTAGAATTGCGTTACTTATTGTATGATTAACTAACGCTCTGAATATGACTCTAATAATACACCATTTGTTTACTTCAAATCTTTTATAAAATAGGACTATTCTAAATATAGGCTTAAGGATTAGGAAAGATTAGTTAGAATGATTTCAAACATCAGTCAATATTTCGTGATAATTGAGAATGAAATATGAACAGGTTTTGATTTTAGTATTTATTTAAAATAGCAATGTTTATTTTCAAAAAAAAAATCTCAAGTATTCTTATATATTTGAATTCCATAGCTGTTTGAAGAATGAAAATCGCTTATATAGCTTGTTTGATTTTTGCCAACATACAATAAGAAATTAAACTAAGAATTGTAATAAATGTTAGCATTATTAATATTAAATTAACCTACGAAAATTTTTTAAGTAATATTGGAATTCTGTATAACCTGAACATTGTGATATTTTAGATGATAGGCTTAATGTAAAGAAGATATAATATTTTAAAACTTAAAACATTTATTTAATCTTTTAATTACAGTATATTTGAAACATTAATTTATTTATATTTTTATCGGTATGTTATTTTTGTATAATCAATTTTGATATTTTTATTTTCCGTTCATGATTAGAGTTTTCAGGGATTTTTTAAAGTAAAATCCCTACCAACACCAATCAGGAATGAAAAATAACTCCCTTTCCTTAATACATGTAAACATCTTAATTAATGGAATGAATGAATATAAAAACTGTTGCAAAAAATATTTTTTAGGAAACCATGCAATTTTCTAAATAAAAATATCAATTCTAATTGAGAGTTGTGACATATAGAAGTTAATAGATAATAGTTCAGCATTTGAATTTAGTCATTAGGGTTAATAGCTCAGAATTAAGGTATTTGCATTCAGGTATTTTCATTGCCAAACTTTATACAGCATAAGATAAAATTTTGGAATCCATTTACAGAAAATAAGAAATTCAACAACTGCTTTTTATCATCATGAAACTCTATGTTTTTAAATTTCATCCAAATTTTGTATAAAAATTGATAAAATATGGTTATAATTTACTTAACTTTGGCACACACATTATTTTAAGATCAAATTCAGCACATTTCAGATCTAAATTAGCTTAAATGTTTCCTATAAGCCCACCAGATATACCCTTTTTTGAAACTAGAAACTGAATGTTTTGTCGAAACTATACCACATATTTAAAATTTGTATTCTTAGAAAAATAATGCATGATAATAAACAAAACTAAACCATTCTATGTCGCAATATATTTGATGCAATCTATTTATAAATTAATCGTACATAGATAAATGTTGGTATTGGTCATCTGAAAAATTGTTTGCACGCTTATATGAATTTTTTCACGCCCTTCAAATTTTGTTTTGATGTAATTTTTAGATGCAGGTAAAAATTCCTTTACTTTTTAATAACTTGTAATCCGCAAAATCTAAATTATCCCACATATATAAAATCAAAACAATTATTGATACAAGTAGAGCCACTTATTTGTATTGAAAACTTGATTTTTAATAAATGACAAATACATACTCAAATGATTTTACCTTAATTTACAAAATTTATGTAAACTGGAAGAAAATTGTTTTCGGCTTTTAAACTGTGCAAGACATATAAAAAATCGAAAGCCAATAAACAAGTTAATTGGTTTAAACAAAGAATTACCAGCACTCGAATAATAAAATACACACATGATTGTTCAGATTATTTTGCGCTTCCAAGCAAGTTAATGGAATTTGTAAAAAGAAGCAAATAGTTTTTATACACAAAATTGTAAGATCAACTTGTCTTACTGGTAGACTGCACATGCACTGTGAATTAGAAGAATTGTAGTCCGCCAAAATGTTTTGAAATACTAAGCAACTTGTTAGATCCTTATTTATTTGAATGCAACATCTAATTAAAAATATTTCTTTATGTGAAACTTTTCATGGTTTAATTTAAACTTTAAAAATGTTGTTTTGACATTCTTAGTATCGATTTCAATATGTATTCAAAATCTGTCTTTTTCTAATTTTTCAATGCTATTTTTGCTAAGGAACTTTAAACAAATGAATTTTTTTAGTGTCTTGAATCATTTTATATTGTTTATTCATTTATATATTTAAACTCATTGCTATTATGATTCTGGACTTACATTTTAATTTCGTGCTCCAAATATAGGAAGAAAGTTATGGTTTTAAATTTAATTTTAACTTACACAGTTAATTCCAATTCTCCTCTTTCTTTCTATCCCATTCTGAAATGAAATTATTTAATTAAAATTCTATATATAAAATCTGTTAAATTTCTAAAACCTCCAATATTTTATTTTAATGCTGATTTATGTAAAGTGTTAATTACAGCTATAGATTTTAATAATTCTAACTCTAATTTATTTGCTTTTCACTTAACAGCCATGAGCCTGCCTCCAAATGGCAGTCAACAGTCACCACACCACCAGTTGTCGCCAACGGAGTGTCCATCTTCTTCTCAACATTTATATGCACCGTCCAGTAGTCGTCGCCAGAAAATCTGCGGGGCATGTGGAGATCGTGCCAAAAGTTATCATTTTGGTGGGATTTCTTGCGACAGCTGCAAAGCGTTCTTCAGACGGTCAGTGCAGAATGAGGCATATAAAAATTTTCATTGTCCTTACGAGGGGAAATGCGAAATCACCATCACTTCCAGAAAGTGTTGTCAGTTCTGCAGATTTAGAAAGTGCCTATCAATTGGTAAATTTCCATTAGTATTTAATTTTTGTATAATAGAGCCTTTATTCGTAGTTTAGAACGTTCTTTATTGAATATTTGCAATGATCCTTCTTTATGATGAAGAATAACACATTTTTCAAGCAGTAAAACCATTCTACATTCACGCGTAGTGATACTAAATATTGAAATTTTCGTGCCCCGATGACCATTTCCGTTAAAAACATATGTCGCCAATTGATGCGGCTTGATGCCAAAACTCTTTGGCGATTCTTATGAAATTCAGATGGCAATTGGCTAACAAGTCGTAAATTTAAATCATTTTTCAAAACATGAAAAAAAAACAGTTTAATTAAGTCTTCATTGAAACAAATAATTAAAAACTTCATTTTTAATTCATATTCCAATTTTTACGTCGACCCGCTAATAACAAATCAAAAATTTAAAACTTGCTTCAACTTTAAAACTTTTTCAGTCTTAATGAAAAAAATGAAACAAGAGCTTACGAAATTGATAAACCAATACGATCACTAAGTTATATCACTTTTTGATAAATCACAACGTTTGGCAACAGTTAAACCGTACAAGGGTTTGCAAGGTATAGTTTATAATTATTGTCATTCACATGAAGCTTTTATAAATTGAAGAACTTTATCATATTCTATTAAGGAAAAAATCTATTAAATATTTAAAAACTCATTCTGAGAGAGAGAGAGAGAGAGAGAGAGAGAGAGGGAGAGACAGAAAGAGACATGTACTTTCTTAGATAAGAGAGAAACATGTTCATCGCCTTTATTGCTTTGACTAGACGATATTTTAATGCCATATATTGTTTTGGATTTAACTATAATATGATAATAATAATTATAATATGATATGATGGTATATGTATAATATATAATATGATAATAATCATTGGATAAATATATTAATATAGAGAAATCCCTAAAAACGTCCTTTTTTTAAAAAAAATAATTCATCACTATGATAAATATACATATATATTTTGGCAAAACGCAAAATTTTAAGAAGGTTTTAAGAAGAACAATAAGACGAGCAACATTTATTTAATATAAATGCAACGAGACATTTGTTTAACTGAAATTTGATAGCATTTATATTTGTATTTATGATTTTAACTAACAAAAACTCTGAATAAAAATAATTACTTCTGCTCGGATTAAAAACTGGTTTAAACATTAGATATTTTTTATTAATAAATAAATTTTTAATTCTATTTCATACTTATTTTATAGTTAAGTTTAAATATATATTAATTTAAATTATCTCACTTGAAATATTTTCAAAATTTTGTACTCATTACCTTTTTTAATTTCATTCAGGCATGGAAACAGGATGGGTTATGACAGAAGAAGAGAGATTAGCTCTTGTAAAAAGCAGAATGGAACGCAAGCAACGTCAAGGCAGCTCAGAATGCGGGCAACCCTCCCAGGAGAAGAAACTTTACCGCAGTGGAGCTTCCTTCGCAGACTATGAGCCTGACGTAAACGACTTATCTAAATATCTTACATCTGAAGATATGCACATTATTGAGTTCCTTGTTAACGCTTACGAAGCCAGTTATAACGAAGTGCCTTTCAGTGACAATCTTCAAAAAGCCGCGTCTTCTGCTGGAAGAACTAGGACGGAAATCCTTGATATGTTCTTCACTGCTGTCAAACAATTCACCAACTTTTCCCAAAAACTGGAAACGTTTTGCAAGATCCAGCAGCATGACCAGGAAATACTGTTGAGAACTGGGGTACTGGAATTGTGCTTCATCCGAGGGGCATATGTTTTTGATGAGAAATTATCGAGGTGGCCTCATACTGGAAAACCGATGTACAGAGACTCTCCAACCCTGGACTCAGAAGACATCAAGAAACTGGTGTCCGCAGAGCTTTTTAATAAACATATGAAGTTCATACGGAGTATTAAGGAGCTGTGTCCCGACGAGGCCACCGTGATGTTGCTTCTAGTAATTGTCCTCCTTTCCCCTGACAGACCTGGCTTAGAGAATGAGGTTTTTGTCGCTGAAGAACAGGAGAAATTTTATTTGCTGATGAAGAAATACATGTCATGGCGTTATGGTGAAGAAAATACTTTGGTATTGTATCCTAAGCTACTGCTAAGATTGCCGGACTTAAGGGAGCTAAACGATAACCATACGGACTACAACCTTAGACTAGGAACTGAAGAAATACAGCAAATTCAGCAAAAGCTATCATCCTTAAAAATCGACTCGTGCTTTCAGAAAAGTGCTGAAACAGCTGCTTCCAGCAGTGTACCATCGCCAAAGCCTACTTCAAGTGCAAGTGTTAGTTCATCAAGTAAGTGTGATAGTACCTATAGAGTCCCCTGGAGTCTCACTAGGGATGTCTTGAGAATTCCAACATCTCCTTATTCACAAGAAGAAGAATCAAGTTCCAGTGAAAGTTCAGATAAAATGACTCAATACAAAAGTTAGAATACTAAAATAATGTAATTCTACGTGGTGCTTTGCTTTTTTGTTTTCTAAATTATACAAAATGATTTCCTCTACTTTTTATCTTACATCCCAAATATTTTTAAAGAAATTTTTAACATAATTTTATGCAGAATTGTTATTAATGACAATTAATAGGAAATTTATATTTAAATTTGTTTATCAACAAATATAGATTTAAATATAAATCATGTATTTTTTTCTATATAAACAGACAGTAAAAATTATATACATTTATAAGAAATATCTATTCTAAAAATAATAAGTGTTTATTGCTGAGACATATTTAATAATACTTATGCTAATATATTTGTTCAATATTGATTAGGAAATATTAAATCTAGGAGAAAAAATGATAATCTTGATTAAAGTAAAATATTAGATAATGCACCCGAATTTTGGAAAGGAATATGATTTTATAATTACTGATTGAAATTATCCAGATGTTACCAGTGGATATTACATTTTGTTTAGTATTAACTAAAGATAAGATATTAGAATTTAAAAAATTTAAGAAACTCAAATCCATAAGATGTTTTTAATACAAACATATTTTATTTTAAGTACAAATTATAAAAAAAATTGTTGAATTTTACATAAACTATTAGTACTATTAATTATTTTTGAAAAGAAATCGTGAATCAACTGCGAATGAAATAAGGATTTTAAAAAACTACTCTCATCAAAATAATTTATTATTTTATATAACGTTCAATAGGCCTTCTAAATTAATTTTCAATTTGCTCATTTATAAGAAGGAAGTTTAATACAGTATTGAAGCTAACCCTATAAAATCATTAATACTAGTTTTTTGATATGAATTCATTGGAATTAATATATTCACACGTAGTACGTATTCACTAGTAGGGTATATCCCCCTATTGGCAACCTCTGCGACTTTTGCTTCGTCACCAAGCAATTCAAACGCTGTTGTCACTTATAAAAACCTTATATAGGATGCAAAAATGACGTAAAACATGAGAAAAAACCAAATCTGGCAACAAAGTATCCGAAAAGTAACAAAATCTCAAATTGGCATCACCAAAGGAGAAACCGATAACACTATAATCAAAATAAAAGTCGCCAGTTTTAGCAAAGAATCTCTTAAGCTTACATCATACCTATTCACACTCATTTTTTTACAAATAATTTTCAAGACAATAGTAGTAATAATTTTACATCTCTGACAATAGTGAATTAAATATTATTCCCCCATATCACTGATATACAATCATTGATTTCATCTTAAATTAAAGTATTAATTTAAAACAAGTAATATATATATATATATATATATATATATATATATATATATATATATATAAAATTTTGAAGTCAATTCCTACTTAAGTCGAAAAAAATTCAGTATTAATATATTTACAGTAAATTCCTGGTTAAGTCAACAAAGACAAATATTATTTTTTCTCAAAAATCAAAATAAAAATAATTAATTAAATTTATAATGAATAAATGTTTGAAAAAAAACTGTACTAACTTCAAGAGTCATCCACTGCAAGTTTAAAAAAAATTATTTGAATTTCAGTGGATGAATAAGTAGTATTAGCAATTGAAAAGTTGAACAAGATAAATATATATAGGGAGAGTGTGATCTAATAGTAGGAATTGAAAAAAGTTATAATTTACATTACAACTTAAATGTACTTTTGAGAATAATTCATAAAATTTTAATAAATACTCTTTTTAAATCTTTTTAACATTTGGAATAAATTCATAAATGTTTTTACTTTTTAAGTAAAATATTTTGTTCTTAATAGAAAGATCGTAATCTGAATGATGAAGGAATTTCTTGGGGGTTTAGATTTTTTTCAGATCCTTAAAAATAATTTCATTTTTTATATATTTCTACATTAACATACCAAAGAGAAAATTCAACTGAAATTAATTTTTTTATGATACACCTATTTCTCATTCGACTATTTGATAAATCATGAAAAAATGTATCTCATCTTTTGCGCACAAATTAAAAATTTCCTGCATTCTAAACGTGCAAATTTTATGAGTGCTTAAGTAGCTATGGAACAATTTTGCTGCTTTCATATTTATGCTTGTAAAGTATCTGTGATCTCTATTTTTAAAGTTTAAGGTCTCATGATCTCAATCAGAATATTTTATAAAGAATGTTTATGTACATATTTGCATATATATTCGTAAAATTTTTAATAACATATTTATATTTATAAGATATCTGTGTAAAAACTTACTCTTTTTCTGGCCCTAACTTTCCTAGAATTTCCAACATTAATAAAAATAGGGTACTGCTTTTTATTTTATAAATTGTTAAGAATACGATAGTTGAAACACTTCACTTGAAATATAATTTTTCATACAATAGTAAATTAATTTTCTATACATAAACCATCTATTTTTATAAGGGCTACATTTTTATTGTTCATCATATCGAAGTTGTAAAATGCTTAAAAACATATTTTCATTTACGGAGTTATCGTTATTTGTCAACACATTTAAATCTTTTACGTGAAATTTACAAAAATGTGCCTGAGGTTTAAGAACAAAGAGACTTAGAGAGGAGCAAAACTGTGTGAATTATGCAGCTATCAAAGTCTATTGATTTACATTTATATTAATGTGAACATTGTGTTGGCGATATTTCTGCGAATATTTGAACTGTGATGGAGAACTTATGCGAATGTTTGGACTTAATATTTATTTAATTTGAAATGTTATTTAAACAGTTGTGCTTTGAAAGTATTTATGATATATTTTATATAAACAACGCAAACTACTTAAAGGCATGTGCAGTACTTAAATTTGTTTTTTATTTTGAAATTATTAACTGAAAGATGGCCCTGTTTATGGCCATATACAGCTGTGATTTAATACTGAGTGACTCTATGAGTACAGTTATAGAGTATTTGTCAATAAAATGATTTATATGTTTGTGTAATATTTGTTTTATTCTAAAAACAATTACGCTATTTCACTTTAACTACTCAATAAATCTTATTGAGTGAATAACTTAAGATTATTTAACTCCCATAAAATATCAAAACAATTTGGTTTATAAAGATTTTATTTTTTTAGCTTATTATCGTAAAAATTTAAACAAAATCTTAATCTAAATAAAGAGAAGTATTTGTAAATTGGATTTTAAATGTGCTTGTTCATTCTAAAATTAGGCTTTTAAAATTGATGCATCAAGAATTGGGTAAAAACTTAATAAGAAAATAATATGGAAAATCAAAAATATTTAAATTTTTAATAAAAAATTTGTCTTAAGCTTACAGAAAAACAAAACATTCATCCCCATATTTTATTAGCAGCAAAATTATATTTTAAAATACAGTAAAATTTCTGCTTTAAAAATCTAGCATCGTTAAAAATGGGCCTCCGATTTTAGAAAAAACACATTCGTCACTTATAATATTTTTTTCAACAAGAAAAATTATATTTTGATTATTACTATTTTTGAAAAAACAAAAAGACTCTTTAACCAAATTACGTAATACCATCTATAAAAAAATTATGATAAATACTTATAAAATTGAATCTAAAGTAACAATAACATATTTCAGTTATAACGATTGGAATTTATAACTTAATATGAATATGAAGTTATTTCAAATGCTTTTAAAAATGAGAATGTTTAATGAAGAAGCTCAAAATTATTTTTTAGAATAATTAAATTCAAAATAACTCTAACCTATAAATATTCTCATTATGGTTGAATAAATGCTTATTTGTTGAACACATCATAACTAATTTTATCTGTCTCACCTTATGAAAACTTAAAAATAAAAAATATTTATTTGATGTTCAACATTTTATAATCTATATCAAAAATCTCTCAATTTTGTTCACATATTATTATGAATTAAGAATTTTATTTAACATATTTTTCTCTCGTTAATTTTTATTTGTTTATCAATATCTAATGTAATAAAATTATTAGAATTTTATCTTATAAATCTGCGGACTGAAATGTATATACTTTGAGAGTGGTGTAACTATAAATAATGTTCATGAAATTAGAGAATATAACCTGATAATTATGTACTTTAATTGCCTTATAATAATCACCTAAATAATTCTTATATATGTTTATGATATATACAATTACTGGCATGTGTGAAATTATTATTTCATCAGTGCAGTATATATTGAATGAATATTTTCCGTGAAATACTTGGTGGTCCGTGGTCAGTCCTACCATTTTCACAACTTCCTGAAGCAGACACAGCATTGATGCCAAAATACACGTTTTGTGTTCCAGAATTGCGCATAAAAACATGAAAATTCATTGAAGTGCGTAACATAGCCAGAAGGTTCTGCCACAGATGCGACACAGGAAGTGGTATGGAGCGGGAAAATTTATTGTAATGTGCTCGTGATAGGTAAAATAATAATACCCACAGCTCACACTCCCTGAAATCTAAGCACTGCACTTGAGTTGTGGTTTGTTGACGTGCAGAAAAGAGAATGAGAGGACGAAGAGGAAGCAAGATGCAATTACTTGCTCCTAATGATCAATAAATATGTCGAATCTCTCAAATATGATTTAAGCATTCTTTGTGTCTGGAAGAGTCTGTGACCTTCAAACTTCCGATTTGGAAAAGAGCAGTACGATTATTCACATGAAAACCAGCAAGTTAGTTTTTTTTCTTGAGCAGGAATTTTTTGGGAGTGTCTGAGATTTTAATTTCCGAATTTTCTGTTTTTACTTTTAAGCCTTATGAAACATCCAAATACTTATTATGATAGAAAAAATATTTTTTAATTTAATAATATACCAAAAAGAATGTTTGAAGAGCATTATGGATGGTTTATCATAAGAATTTTCGGTACTGCTGTTAAGTACTCTTGTTCAGAAAAGTTGGCGGAAAAATTCGCCAAATTGATGCAAAAACGGTTTCATATAGCTCCAAAATGTAAATACAGGAAAAAAGAAATTTGAGTAATAAAAATAATATGCCACACTTTTTTAAAAAAAAATAACTAAAAGGAACTAAATTCCTTTATTTTAAAAATAAGAATGAGCAAATTTTATATAAATAAAAAAAACAAATGAGTCAATTTATTTAAGGCTGCTAATGTTTTGTAACAACAATAAATATATCTGAATGAAGTTATATGAGCAAAATTGGAGCCCTTCAAACCAAATACTTTCAGGAAGATATATTTATTCAGTAGAACTGAACACTTACATGTTTAAAGAAACAGAAATGGTTTATCAAAATAACAACCATTCATTTAATACATAGTTTTTCATTGTTTGGGAAAAATTGTGTTGCCGACTTTTTTTCCTAATCGACGGGATTTTACACATATATCGCATTTTCAATCCCACTTGAATCTTTTATATGAAGCTCTAGCCATTGATTTATTATTATTCGTGGATAACCTCCAATTTCAGAAATAAAAAGACGAGTACAATTTTTAAGCTTACAACGTTCTCGAATTCTTTGTACTATAATAATATTATATTCTGTTAACTTAATGGTAGATTTTCTTGTCATTAAGGGATATATATATATATATATATATATATATATATATATATATATATATATATATATATATATATATATATATATATATATATAGCAAATATTTAATAAAAATAGAAAAATCAGAGCAAAATGAAAATACAATAAATTATTTCGATTGATTTTAAATTTTTCATAATTATTGATTTATTTAAAAGAAAATCTATTTTTAATACTGATAAATTTTTGTCCAATTTTAAGTGTCATTCTCTATATGTTTTATTACTATGGTAAAAGTTGAAGTCACTTTTTGTAATTTAGTTTAATTTTATACCTGTCATTTATTATATAACATTGATTTGCTAGATTTGATGAAATGAGTGTGCTATACTGTTATAACTATATCAAATTACTTTAATAAATTTAAAACAGTCTTATATAATCAACCTAATTTTTCGAAATACATAACATAGATTTCAGACTTTAAACAGCTGTCATTACAAAGCCCATAAATAAAATATGATACCTTATGCACATGGTAAAATTCTATTTAATAGATTCAATAGTAAAACTCATCCCTTTCACAATCTTAGCTAAAAATAAAATTGAGAATGTTAAAAAAAAATTTTTTAATTTCAACATTAGTTTTCAAATGTGAAAGGAACCATGAGTCAAAGTCAAAATCCTTCAATGCTCATAGAAAATCCTCGAAATACAAGCGAACAGAAAAAGAAGAAGTGAGTTAAATTGATTGAGAAGAAGTGAAGTCTAATTAATGTTGCTGCGATAACAGCTGTAAACGTATAATTAGCCAGCTGATAAACAGATACATACATTAATCACTCCATATACTCATAAATGGCGTGTACACGCATAGAATTTTTGAAAAATTAGAATATCCGAGACAGCTAATGTATAATAGTAAAGTGCTTGCATACGTCCTACTCATCAACTGTTATTTCATTTTTTAACTATTCCCCAGCGATTTAATTTTAGAAACGATTACAGCGAAAAATTCATTCAATAAGCAAAAGAATTAATCTCTTATGATATAATTTACCGACATGTTTTATTGTAGATTTAATTGGAAAGCATGATAATGGACATTTAAGTTAAATTCAATCATTATTTAGCTATGAGCGTATGGGTGACATTGCTTGTTTCAAACTTATGAGCGTACAAATGAAATAAACTGATTTCATTACACTTTTTTCAGCGTTAATAAAGTTGTCATTATAAAATTTGAATTAATAATTTCAACATATATTAAAACATGATATTTGTAATATCTAATTATAATAAACAATCGAAGAAAGTGAAAAAAATTAAATTTTTTTTTCAAAAAGCGAAAGATACTTTTACACTACAAAAATTAATTTTAAATAAAACGGAATTTAATTTTGAAAAAAATAACTTTTTTATTAAGTGTTTAAATCTTTAAAAAATCATTTTTTATTATTAATTGAATATGTGAAGAACAAGCACAGATCAGCGAAAGAAGTTCTTATAAACTTGACATTGAGATATCGTCTGCTTCCGCAGCCTCTGCAAGCCGGCCGATTGGCGGCGCTGCAAGGTCGGAACAACTTTCTAATCCCGTACTTGGGGTTTTTCCGAAAATGTTTTTCGATCATCTGCTCGTGTGGGTCAGCATTTAGTTCCGTCAAATAATCTAGAGTTAAGAATCAGTTCGCGAGAGAGAGAGAGAGAGAGAGAGCATCGATGAAAATGAAAACCGGTTTGCTATTTTTTCTGTACTTTAGAATTATTTTTTTTTCATTTTTTATTATTTTTTCTTATATTATCGTTTGCCTAATTTTCATTTATTCTTTTCTCCCTCGTTACTTTATTACTTTTCACTAAGATAGAAATGGGCTTGATTTATCGTATAATTGGTGCGATAACAATTCGTTTTCTTCGTCTACAAAGGAGAAAAAAAAAATGAAGACTTTTTTATCCATAAAAATATTACCAATATAGAAAGGACTTTTGTATATCTCTTACAATTAAGATATTCTACTGAAAAATTGTATTACCTTAAAAATACCTCAAGAAGGATAAACTTTTTTTTTCTCAATTGAAATATCTTTATCAACTTTTATTGCATTTTTTGTAACTTGTTTTAAAATTAGTTTCATTCAAAATTTATTTATGATGTTATGATATACATTTCAAATAACAGCAAAATATCTTTGTGAATAATTAGTAAGACTAAAGTAAAAATTCTTTTGACTTATATATATATATATATATATATATATATATATATATATATATATATATATATATATATATATATATATATATATATATATATGTATATATATATATATATATATATATATATACACCAGATTGCATAGATTAAAACACCAGTTTACATTAAGGTATTGATATATATTGAATTCATTTTAAAAATATTTTAAAGTTATTGTCAAATAATGTATATAATTCCCGTAATTTAAAATTTAGTTTTATCAGGTAAAGAAATGAATTTTAAATTACAAGTAATCAATTTAAAATTACTTTAAAAAACACATAAATTATTCTATGAATTAATTATTCAAGTAGGAAATAGTGCAGAAATATTCTTCGATGCAAAAGCGCCATTATAATATAACGTTGATAAAATCAACACTTATTTCATTGAATTGTATATTTATTATAAAAATTATTATATTAAATATTTTCAAGATTTTTTCGTTTGTTTTCTGTTCTTTTTCAGTTGAGGTTGATCAATTTATGTAAAGCAGTTTCTGGTGCACAAATATTTCCATAAAGGAAATAATATGAATGTTAATTTGTAGCATTTAAATTTTTTTAAAATAAAGCAGTTTAGATGTGATATAATGACTGATTTGGGCCACTTTAGTAAATGTGTTTCATAAGTCAAAAGAACATATTAGTGAAAAGTTATTAACTAGTGGATTTTTACTTATTTTGACTAGTAATCCAGGACGGTAATAATAATGATAAAATAAATCAACAAACAAACTGTTCAACATTAAGTATGTCTATGGTCTATTATCTATTTTACACCATCTCACTTCCCTTTTTCACAAAATCTATGAATGTGACACATCACAACTTATTAACAATAAACTGCTGACGGACTTTTCGGCAGCAGTCGATGATAAAAAATTTTAAGGCGAAATTATTGAGCTTTGTTTCATGATTAATGATAATTTGGTTGCATATGATTTCAAATTTTAATTGTAAATCCAGCTACGCAGAAGAAAACCTCCAGCGATTTATTTGATTGTATTACTGCTTGAAATATTATTGCTATTAGAGACCTTATAAAATTTCATATTTGTCGATGACTTTTTGATGATTAATTAAGAATAACTTCAAACTAACAAAATCTGTTTTTGTTAAATATGATGAGTAGTTCACACTGTCTATGAAATTACTTAGCATTTCGTTAATTAGAAACTATAGTTTTCACATTAATGAGGTAATAGCAATAAAATATAATTATTAATAAATATTTATCAAGTATTAGTACTAATACTTGGTGTTTTTTAAATACACTCAACGATAATATCAGTAATTTGAAGTAAATGTTTTCTTTCTGTCACCAAATTAAATGCGTAACAATTGTATAGAATGTTTTTGAACAATGAAACAGAAACCAAAAATATGGACATAAAGAATTTTTATAATAAATCACAGAATTATCATAAACCTTGAATTCATTAACAATGCTTAGCTGGGTTATAAATTTTAAATCAATAAACAAGAAAATGTATACTTTTAAAAAAATAGAAACCATATTAAAATAATAAATGTACTTTTAAAAAATAGAAACTCTTAAATAGAAACAAGTAAAATATCATTATTTGATTCAAAAAATTTAATCAAATTATTATTTTTTCATTGCTAAGCAAAAATAAATTCTCATCCTAATAAAGCATCATTAGCTGCTTTAGTTGCGTTTTTAAAATTGTTCACAAAAATTTTATATGAAGGTAAACTAAGTTGGAGGAATTGATTGATTGGACCTCTTTTTTGAAGTAAGAAGGAATTTATCATTTAATTTTTGTCCGTTTTGTAGAAGAAAATATTTTGCTGATTGCTTGAAAAATTTGGTTTAATGTTCCCATGGTATTCATATAAGCAAGGTTCTGTCTTTGCTTCATTACAAAAATTGCTGAATTCAAAGCTGCATTTATTCAATCAAAAACTGCAACTTTTCACTTCGATACGACCAACAGTTACATGTGACGTATATGTCAAGTTTTGTCTTTTATTGGTATGGGCGTGTATTCGAACTACACCGACTAAAAAAAATTCAAAATAAATACAGATGTTAATAACAGATGCATGTTTTTTTAATGTCTTAAAATTTTCAATATGAGACATTTTAAAATTTTAATTTCGTCATCAATACCAGATCTTTGTGCAACTTAGGCACTAAATGTTGAGAATACATACAATTTCATTATAATAAGATTAATAGATATTCTTCATGGTTTTATTAATGTGCAACTTTCAGTAAGTTATCGGGGCCTTAACGACAAATGAGAAGATGGCTCTGTCAATTTTCGAGAGGAACGTCTTAAGAATCATTTATGGTAGTGATTTTGAACAAGGAGGATGCTTTGAGCTATAAAGAATCTTTGAAAACGAAAATGCTGTAAAATCCATTAAACTGAAAGAAAAGACAGGGCATCTTTTTGGAATGGATCCGATAAGAGTTCCACTTAAGATTTTTAACCGTACACCCCTATACCAAAGGCGAAGAGATAGACCAAAAAAAAGATGAAGAGTTGATTTGAATGCAGAATTAGGCATTATTGGTATTAAAAGCTGGAGAATAATAGCAGGAAAGAGGGTGGTCTGGGAAAAATTTTCTTCAGAAGGCTAGAACTAATTAAAGGTTGTCATACCAGGTATGATGATGATAATGAATACGTTATCGAGCATTTTCAAAGAAACAACTGTCAAATTTAAAATTTTCAATCACAACTCGTGAAAATATGTCAAGAGTTATTCAAATGAAAATGTTTTAAAGGAATAATTATATTTTATTCATTTTAGCAATATTTTATGTAATACTATTTTAAAGAAATGCTATCGTGATCATGACTTAAAGCAATTCTTCAGTGGTCGGTCGTTGAGCAGTTATCGTGGGTGAAATGGTCTAGAGAAAATTTCCACTCCCTCCAGATCAAAGTCAAAATTGAGGGAAATGATCCTCTGGTGGTGTCATCTATTGGAAGAGTCTTTGATCAAAGTCGTACTTTCACCTTCGTGGTGCTCTGGTTAAACGAAAGACGCACCAAAATGACTTAAATTCGCATAGCCGTCGGTTAGCGAGCTTGGCTTATCCAAGTGTCATAAGTAACAACAACAGCAGATTTCTTCAATATATAAATTTGCTTCACAGAAGACGTGGATATAAGCTTGTAGCTAATTTGGATTTTTACGAAACAGTGTAAAAAGGTGCAATTTAAAGTTTCTACATAATTTTATGAAATTATTTTTAGGGATCATAATTGAGTTGCAATTTTGGATCCTTCCACACTTTGCATAAAGTAATGCTTTGATTTGTGTAAATGTAGATACTATTTTAAAATTTGTGGTTGATCCCTCTGAGCATTCATGCCTTGAAACATTGTTATAAGATATCTAAGTTAATGAATGATCTCTCTGGAGTCAGATAATTAGTTTAGGAAACTTATAACTAATGGTAATGTTTATATTGAAATAATTGAAAAATTGCAAAACTTTCTCATAAGATATAATCAGAGTATTACTTTTAGAAATCCTCATCAAAAGAATGGTGATTTATTGGAAATATTTACACTCACTTCTATTTATCATAGTAGTTTATAGTTCTTTCGCTGAAAAATGTATCCTAAAAAATAAAATAACAATTTTATTATAAATTATTAATCGTTACAAGTATATTTAAAAGTACAAGAAGTTTTTTTTTTAATATTATCGTTTACCAATAATATTAAAGAATTTTCTTTTAATATAAAACTTTTTAATAGATGATTTTGTTATTATTAATTATTAAAATTATCTTAATATTAAATTTAGATATCCTTCTTTTCTTCAACATTGAGTATTTTTCATAATATTTACATATATATTATAATAATAAAATACGTACACATATATATACAATCTTACGGAAATTATTGGATAATAATAGATACTTTAACAGAATATGAGAAAAGATGATAAAAATATTCTAAATGAATCACAGCACATACTAATATTCACTATATTATGCATTTTCCAGGTTATATGAATTAGAAACCTTGTTGGGATAATATCATTAAAAACCTTAAATAACAATTGTTTATCAAATAAAAAATGGAGAACTGTAATAAAAATATTCTAGAATGATCACTGCATCCTAATATTTTTAACATTATGTATTTATCTCATTATGTGCATTAGAAACATCAAATTAAGCAATCTAATATTATAACAGACTGTCCACAGTATCGCCACTGCAACAACAAGAAATAATAATTAGTGTTTAAAAATTAATGTGTATGTTTGTAACTTCTATGTAAATAATTGGTAAAAAATTCAGGTCGTAAGCAATTTATTGTTGAAAATTAGAACCACCAATCAAGAATCTTGGTGATTTTGAATAAATGGAGAATAAAAAATTGTTATAAAATGATATTAAATCTATCAAAAACCATGTAAAATTTTCTACTTACATCTTGATGCATTTCTAACCACAAAATGTATTTAACCACCATAATACATTTAATGTATTATGATACAGTTTTTAAAAATAGAAATTTAAATCAACCAAACTCGTAAGATATCAAGTTAAGTGCCCAAAGTAATGAAATAATTTAGTCAAGGCATAAGTTTGTTTGAGGAATTTCTCGTAACTCTTGATGGTTTGGAACTCAGTGGTTAATCTTTGTCTTCTTAGAAAACAGCTGCTGAGCTCCTGAGAATTATTTCTTCAGATGTAACGGTGGCTTCAAATAGTATATTAGAATTGTAATTTATCTCATATTTTGTGGTAATTTGAAAAAGAAAACGCCCTTTACAACTAATAATTTTGAAGTAATGGCAATGCATTCATCATTTAAAGAACAAAAGTAGCCTTAGCAACCTCTTAAAAAATTTAAATAAATTGACACAGGTGGCTGATTTTTATTTCTTTTTCGGATTAATTTTTAATAATTATTGTATGTGTAGAATTTTGTGATGAACAGCTACTTTCTACGAGAAGCACCTCATTGTACAATTTGTGCATTGGTCTGTGATATCACTTACTTTGATTTTCGTCAAATCTGGGATAAACTTAGACTATATAAAAGAAAACGCATAAACAGTAATGGAATTCAATAGCTTTAAAATTTCTTTTTCTATTGTGTCTGCTCATGCAGACAGTTTTATCAAAAAACTATAATAAATTATTGAAAAATGTAATTACAGGACTGATTTCAAGGAAAATTCAACTCAGCAATATGATAAGCAAGTTTTTTTTAATTTATATAACTTTTTATGGTATTTCTCGTAAATGCCGTCGTTAATAATTCAATATTTAACATTTTTCAGAAAAGAATTTGTAATAAGTTGAGCTGCATCCATATGCATTCCATCATTGTTATGTGGATTATAAATTTGGAAACTTCCTCAATATGATAGAAATGACTTTAGTTTTCTATAGTCATTATATTTAGCATTTTGTATATTTAGCATAACAATTTTTTTAACAAAAGAAAAAGTTACAGACCTTCAATTTGAACTTTTGATTTGAAATTTAATTAATTTTGTTATAGGAATTATTTCATAAAAATTGGTGATTTATTTTTATGGATAACACATATGTATTTTAGCTCTAAATTGTACTTGCTGTTTTAACTTCTTATGGTATAGTTTACGCGTAAACCAAAAAACTGCAATTATATCTTTAGTGTTTTTATATATTTACACAATAGGTAAATGAGTAAGTTTGATCTTTTTTAATTATTTGTTTTATTTCATTAAAATTAAGGTGAATAGTTTAAAATAAAATGCTAGTTTTTCTACAAACATTTTGTAGCATTAAAAATTAAAGAACATTAATTTTTTGGTAATTATTACTAATATAACATAATAGCTATTATTATATCTATTAAATATACAAGAATAGAAATTAATATTTAACTTTGCTGGCTTGTAATAATTTAATTAAAAGAATTTATGTACTTAAATATTAAACAAATAATTTGTTTTACAAGTGCTAATTTTCATTTTTATATTAGTTATATGATAACGTCTTCAAACAAAAAATAATGTAATCTTATATACTTATTTAAATATTGTTTAAAGAGACTATTATTCAAAATAATATCAACTGCTGAGCATTCAAATAAAATTGAAGAATTATAAAAAAGAATTTTATATACTTTATCACATTTAAATATTAAATCACATTAGCAAAAACTTTATATGGTTATTGAGGTTTATTTACACAGTTAAAATTTCACATCGTTACTATTGACAAAGATAAATATACTACTGAAAATTTCACAGATGCTTCCCTACCTTTGATTATAATTTTTTTACTGGTTTCCTTCTATTGAAACCAGCATAAAAAACTTACTTCATAACTTACAGCTTGAGCAGTTATGTTATGTAGAAATTATTTATATTGTGTCATTCATTACAACCATAAGCAAAAAACTATTTTCTATTTTTTATTAATGCCTTCGCCGAAGAAAAAAAAAGAGTATGAAAAAACTCTTGCCCCACAGCAAGCGTACACAAACGTAAAAACTTTTCACTACGAGGAAAAGAAAACAAATGTTTTTTTTTTTTTCTGCAGCAACATTTCAGCATCTAATTGTATTTCCTGCTGTGAGGGGACGCCAAAAAGAAAACTGTTAGAAACATTTGGCACATAATACTTTTTTCTTTCTTCTTTGTTAACTTTAGTATGAGAAAAAAAACTAAAATCAATAAGCCTCCAAGTGCATTTTCTTTACATTTGATAATCATAGATTTTGCTTACTAAAGAAGTCCTTTTTTCAAGCAAGCTTTTAGTGAGACCACTCATATAGCTAAAGAAAAAAATATAAAATACAAGAATTACAAATGTGCTTTTGGCAACAAAATGATGCATGCTTTGAATCTGCTTTGCTGAAAGCAAACGATTAATAACCTAAGATAAATTGTTTCAGGCTGTATTCTGAATGAAGGAGTAAACAGAAGGTAAAATAGAAACATATCAATGACTTTTAGTTGTTGCTGTCAATTAACTGGATGAAGTTGATGAAAAATAATCTTTTATGCAACCACATCCTGAACTTTATGTGAACAAAAATTCTAATTCAAGTATAATTTATCATGGTTTCTTATCAAATACACTTGATTGATTTTTAGCATTTGTTTTTCGAAGGGTTACTATACTGGTCAAAAGCAGATTATTGACCTGAATATTAAAAAATTCTATTTGAAATAGCTTCCATTAATTGAAATATAAATAAAGTTTTCTAATAAAATCTTCAAATATGAATTACCTTTTCAATAATTCTTCCTAAATGAGGGAGTTTGATCTTCAAAACAGTGTACTTATTTTAAAATTGTTTTTAATTTCAAAAAATTATTTTATGTCTTATTTTAAAACACCTTGTTAGTTTCATATTATACATTAAAGTACTTCAATCCTGATTGCAAACATTAATTTGGCTAAAACGTGAATTATTTTAAGCCGATATTTGCACAAAATTGATTTTCTCTGAATCGTAAGTTATAAAGAAAAAAATTATTATATAAAGTAAAAATAACTTTATTCAAATAAAAGCATAAAATATATATTAATTACTAATTTTTCACTTTCTCTATAGAAT
The DNA here is from genome assembly GCA_037975125.1 of Latrodectus hesperus. NCBI lineage: Eukaryota > Metazoa > Arthropoda > Arachnida > Araneae > Theridiidae > Latrodectus > Latrodectus hesperus. Next base: position 50,937,597 of record CM075855.1, read on the forward strand.
AGTTATTAATCATATGCACATTTAGATTGCGTTTAAATACTTATATCATGCGCTTATATTTACAAACAATTGCAAATTTTTAAATGAAGAAAAACTCAAATACTTATTTGCAAATCCAACGATATTTTTAAAAACGATAAGTACCTGAAAATAATTGCTATTAATGTTTAAAAAAGACTAAAAATTAATTTTCTTTACACCTAAGTTACACATTTGAATTAAATAATTAAACATGCTTAATGAGTAAACTCATATAATTGGTTAATTAATTTATTTTTAGTTAAAACACATTTACAAATTTAATAATCTTTATCGATTAAATAGAGGCCAAATTTTCAAATATTAATGCTATTATCTGTATCTAATCTATATATATATATATATATATATATATATATATATATATATATATATATATATATATATATATATATATATATATATATATATAATTTTTTGTTGTAAATTTAATGTTTCAAAATCAATGAATAATCATTTATTGTAAACTTAATGAAGAATTTGAGAGCTTAAATCAAATAAATAGTGAATGTTATATAATTTAATACACGAAATTTTTTATTGTACTACAAATTTCTATAGATTTGATATCACAATACAACCATTCAACTATAACATAAAGGCAGTCAAATAAAGAATATGAAATCTGTTATAAGAACTCCAAATTTCAACTCTATGTCAACGAAATCAAATGCATATTATACGTTAAACCTTTAAAAAAGAAACTATAACGGAATCATAATGTTTATTCTCTTATTCACTAATTAATGCATATATATATATATATATATATATATATATATATATATATATATATATATATATATATATATATATATATATATATATATATATATATATATATATATATATATATATATATATATATGCATTAATTAGCGAAGAAGAAAATAAACATACATATATATTTTCCAATGGCGGGCACAAGAGGGTTGAACCCTATGGCACAACAAGGCCAGAGACTGCTAGTCATTTGTCGTTACCCAGCGGGCACCTGTGAACCAAGTCACGGAGGCAAGTAGCGTTACCCACGCCATACCACCACAAACCCGTTTATAGGGCGGGCCACATTCATACAACATTACAGAAGAAAGGACAGAGAAACACAGAGAGAACAGAGAAGGAAAGAAACATATCCATGCCCGAACCGGGATTCAAACCCGGGACCAACAGCTCAGGAATCAGGAACGCTAACAACCAATCGGTCGGCATATATCTATCTATCTATCTATATCTATATCTATCTATCTATCTATCTATCTATATATATATATATATATATATATATATATATATATATATATATATATATATATATATATATATATATATATATATATATATATATATAGTATATTTTATAAAATACAATGAATACAATTAAACAAAATACAATGAAAAATGCCAAATGGAGAATAGTACATTGAAAATATTAAATGTCAAATGGAGAATAGTTGACATTTGACATTTAATATTTTTAATGTACTATTCTCCATTTGGCATTTTTCATTGTATTTTGTTTAATTGTATTCATTGTATTTTATAAAATATACTATTAACTATATCTTAGTAATACTATTCTAGCTACATATGCGCTATATGTTTTGCTTAGCTTAAATGTTAATATATTCTTGTGCTTTTCAATTCTATATTTAACTTTGCATTTCATATATATATGTATGTATATATATATATATATATATATATATATATATATATATATATATATATATATATATATATATATATATATATATATATATATATATATATATATATATATTATTCGTTCGTACAACACAAATTATGAAGGACTCTCGGGTAAATTCCATAGCTTATAATAAATAATAGATGCACTTATATTTAACTAAGTTTTCTAGTTGTTGTTGTTGCTTATGACACTTGGACAAACCAAGCTCGCTATGTCTTTGGCAGTGCGAATTAAGTCAATAGAGAGCGTCTTTTGTTTGGATCAGAGCACCACGAAGGTGAAAGTACGACTTTGCTCTTTTAAGTTTTCTAGTGTTAATGGGATTTATTATTTTGTTATATGAATGTTGCTTAGACCAATAATTGAAAACGCTTAAGAGTTCTTATAAGAGTTATTATAATTTCTTATAAACATAGTGAGATATATAAAAGTCCCCCTTATATCTTTATTTAATTAAATATTTCGTATTTCAATGATTTGCGATATTTAATTCGGAAAAATATTTTAAAATATGCTTCAGATGTATTCTAAATTGTAATTCATCCTAATAATTGTTTGATATCTCTAAGTAAAGGGGTTCACTTTTTGACAAATAATTTGTTTTAAAAATCATTTCTCGCGCAGTATGAGAATTTATTAAGAATCAATGGATCAAGAATTAATGTAAAATTTTAATTTTAAGAAATTTTATTTAAGTAATATTTAGAAATATATTACTTAAAATTGGGTTAGTAAATTAATATTGCATCATTATCTCATTTCCCTATTAAACATTCTCTTATAAATATTTTATCCATGAAAAAAGCTTTTTAATGGAATTTATGTAAATTTAAAAAAGTTTATCCTCTTAATGATTAAATAAATATTTATCCGTAGAATGATTAAAAATATTTATCCGTAGAATATTTAAAACTTGAGGAAATTTTTATCATATAAACGAAATAATTCCTTACTAAATGTTAAGGAAGGAAAATCATGAATATTCAAAATTTATGCATAAAAGATGTATAGAAAATGAGTTTCGATGATGTACATGCAAATAATTGATAATTTATTTAACAATAATTTAAAACATTTAAACATTATAACTCTATAAAATTAAAAAAAGAGACTAACTTTCTAGTACGATATTTAAAAAGAAGTTTTAAAACATTACGCTATTTTTTAATACTGAATTTATTATAAACATTCTTAGATTTAAGCTGCTAATGTGCACCTTGTTTTACTCAATATCCAAAAATAACAATAATTATTATTCAAAAAAACAATAATTGATAATTATTTATTTCGTTTAGTTGCTATTAAGTTTATTTTATTTTAACATCAAGTATATGAAGATTTTTTATGAAACGTTACCGAGAAACAAACAAAAATATTAAATGAAATATTATAATGCTACATTTATCCGTTTCAATAACTCAAAATAGTTAATTGATCCACTTTTTATTCTTATAAAAATAATATTACAAGTCCAAAAATTTCTTCGTGTATAATATCCTTCATTATTAGAATGTAATTCATATTTGCTTTTGCACTTAATTTTTATTTCTCGATAGAATTTTAAAAATAACGATAAGTATTCATAAAAGAAACGATAATTGATTTTGGGGAAACAAAAGGAAGTGTCATCAATGAACACAGTTGCCGGCTGGATGAATTGGATTCTAGTAGAATTTGAAAAATGATTTCTGTCTGAGGATATTGTCAAAATCCTACCAAAGCGGACAACTCTGAAGTATTTTATATTTTTTTCCTAGTGTGCCGCTCATTTATTATTTATATCTTATCTGCGAAATAGATGTTCGCATCTTGCATTTCTTTTGGCGTATGGGGTGTCAATCCTTTGTCAGCGTGAGCAGTGAATTCGCGCGTTTCGTGAGAATTGCGGGTCCATGTGCAGGAGGGAAAGAATGAGGGACAATCATCCAGTGATTTCCGTTTTAGAGGGGTCTCAGTCTGTCACTCAAACGTCTCGCGAGCGTGCACACGTGAGAAAGAGGTTCTGTCACGAAACTGCTACATGTTATCCGCCATGCAAGACACTCCGTCGCACTTGTCTAGCCGTTTCGCATCGCTGCTCCATTTGACACCTCGATTCAATACTCTTTGGAGATACGTTTCACTTACTTTTCCCCATTTTTTCGACTAAATAAATTTCGAAGGAGGGATTTTTGTTTTATACTATCCCTCTAACCATATTTGCTTTATCTCAGTATAGTGCCTATAATTTTTTTTTAATTTTGATTGGAACTGTACGCAGTTAAATTCAATGCACAGGTTACCTTTTAATAAGAAAATACATTTATGCTGAATTATACATTCTCTTCACAAAATATCTATTAACATTTCATTATGATAATTTCATTAATTAATAAATGCATTTTACCTAAAACTAGAATATTTTCGGAAGTCCTGAGGAAGAAAGTATATTTTAATATTATTCATTTGCTTTATAATAATATTATTAAACCATTACCTTAATTTTCAAAAAATAATGTGCAATTTGAATCTAGAGCTAAAGTAAATCTAAAATTAATCAAAGAATGAAATTATTTTTTTGTAAAAATATCATATTTTGATTATTTGATTATACTTTAACCGGTTTGATGTGTGCTTTGGAATGCAGTGAAAACTTAATAATGAATAAATTTCATGAAAACTGATAAACTAAGTCAGAAATTTTAAATAAAATATGCTATTTTTGAATTACAAAAATTTATTTGTCATCAATGGAAATGTGTTTAGTAAATATTTAATATTAAAAGACAACTAAAGAACTAGTTGGAGATTTCAATTATTGACATCTTATTGATAAATGAATGTTCAAATTAATCAATTTCACTTATTCAGAGTAAAAAAGGATGAATATGAGCGATATGCTTATATTTGATATGTTGTCATGAAAAGGTGATAATTATTGAAATACTCAGTTAAAGTTCTTTTCTTTCTGAAGATGTTATTTCAATGAACTTAAGTTTTGAAACATATGATCTAAATCATCAAAATTGGCAGCCAGTACTTGTCTCAACAACGATTGACATATAGTCATCAAATTGAGATCTTGGATCGATGAAAATATGTCCAAGTATTCCTCCTGAAAATGGTTTTCAGCATGCATTTAAGAAATGCCTTGCACAACTATTTGAATAAGCTTTGATACCAATACAATGTTGAGTTAAAAATGGAACTCTAAAGAGCTCTTCTTATTTTATAATCGTGCAATCCTTCCAACAATATTGTCAATATCGCGTTTCCTCAAGAGAATTTGTGGATGGTATTCCCCATGAAGTGTTCAGATAATTTCTGGATTTAGACGAATTCAAAAATAAACGAAATTGATTATTATAAATAGCAATGTATAAGCTATATTTTTTTCCTGTCTTTTACTTAAGCTATTCTGCTCATCAACTTCATTACTTGTGATTAGCGAAATGACAGCCGTTTAACACCTGGCTCATCGTATTATAACAATAAATAATATCAAAAATATTTAATACTTAGATTTTTTTGTTTCTTATTATAAGCAAATCATATAAAATGTTTTTTAATATGGAATCAAAGATTTTTATCATTCTACTATATCTGAAGTAAAAACAGAAAAGATAATCGTTTCTTCTCTGGGAATTTATTTAACGTCTTGATACACATTTTTTTAATGTTGAAAATTTTATATTGCACTATATTGAAATTATATTGCACTATATAGATTTAGGCTAAATGAATAGATTTGTAAAAGGTGTCCTGATATTATGAACAATTTAAATAAAATAAAAGAGTAATTTATAAATTAATTTCAATACTTTAATTATAAAATATTCAATTAAAAAATCAAAACTTTTAGTAAATTCCAAAGTATTCGTATATAATAATAGAAAACGAAATAAATCGAGTTTTTTTTTTTATTAAAACTAAGAAATTATGGGCACAATATTTCTTTTTTCAAACAACCTAAAATCACTCCATATTATTTTTTTCTTTTAGACCAGGGTTGCTGGTTGGTTGGGGCATTCTTTCTCATTTTTGGAAGGTGGTGAGTTTGATACTCGATTCAATCGAAGACCTGTCGTCTTCTCTATTGGCATTTGAGGAATGTTTAATATGTCGTGGTCAGAGTGTCCTTCACGTGATATGAGGCCTCTGGGGTTGGTAGGATAAGTCTGGGAAATTTTTGTTGGTCCCTGTTTCTAAATTTTGAATACCCACCTACTTTCGGCCCGACGATAGAACACCCAATGAGGGCCCCATTACATAAGTTGCCTTCTCTTTTGCCTCTTGTAGCGTTGAAATGTGGAAATTCTAATAAAGCCAGGCATTACAAAAATAAAAAAAAAGATTTTTTTCTTTATATTAAATGGCTATCGTGTATTAGTTTCTTTTCAATAACATAATAATCAGAAAGCTCATTAGAATAATTAAGTCTATCACGCCAATATTAAATATTTAAAGTCAACATTAATCTCTCAAATCAGTTTGAAGACTGTACTTACTATAGTTAATAAAATTTAACATTTATGTCCCTTTTTTGCATTGATTTTTGCTACAGTCAGTCACAAAAGTCTACATACATACTTTGATTTTCGTATATTTTGCACATAACTTTTAATTTCGAAAATTCAATTTTATTTTCACAATTATTTCTCATAACTCAAAATAAATAAATAAAATTATCAACACATTTGTTAAAACGTAATAAAAATATCAAAAGTTTCAAATTATGTGGTCACGAAAGTCTGCATACAGAGACAGGAAACTCAAATTTTTGGCAACAAACAAATATATAAAAATACTATTAATACTTGGTAGTAAAACTCTTTGAAACAAAGGCTGCACGCATTCAGTTTGGCATCGAATTCTTCAGGTTCTTTCAGATGAAATTTGGGACCAAGCCAGCTGCATAGCCTTCTTTAGGGTTTCGATGCTGATAATGGGTTGTTGTCGTATTTTTCTGTCGACTTCCTCCCAAATGTATTCGATAGGGTTAAGGTATGAAACTGTGGTGGTGAATGCAACTTTTTTGGCGTCTTATAGACCAGCCATTCCTTCACAATCTTTGCTGTGCGCTTAGAATCATTGTTTTGTTGGAAGACAAACTTGCTTCCAAGTCCCAATTTTCTGACTGATTCATATAGGTTGCCTTGCAAAATCTTCAAGTTTCCAAAACGATCCATACTACTCTCGATGAAAAACAGATTGCCAACTCCAGCTGCTCCCATGGCACCCCAAGCCATCACACTGCCTCCACTGTGTTTTACGGTGGGAGTCAAATTCTCGGAGTTTATTTCTGTGTGTGTTTTTTTTCCTCCAAACTTTTCCGCAGCCATCACTTCCAAAAACGTTGAACTTGCTCTCTTGCTGAACAAAACTGTTTTCCACAACTCAAAATCCTTGTCAATATGTGCAGAAGCAAAGACAAGTCTCTTCTTTCGGTTTACAGATGATACGAATGGTTTCCTTCTGGGAACTCTGCCATTGCAGCCAGCCGATCGAAGAATTCTACGAACATTTTCTGGGTGTACTTCCTTTCCAATTTCTGTTGCAATTTGATCCGCTAATTTTGGGGCACTAATTTTTGGATTTTTTTACAATTTTCTTACTATGGCTCTTGCTTCACGATCATTGAGCTTCCTTGGATGACCACATCGAGATTTGCTGCGCACATGTCCGCATTTAACAAAATTTCTGTAGATTGCTTACACAGTCGACCGACTTTTGTTTACAATTTTGAAGTAAGATTTCTTTTTACATTTCAATTTACTACCAAATTTTAAAGTTCTAAGGATGTTTTCTTTCCCTGGCTCATTTTAAAGCAATTCTCTATTGTAATATCATGGAAAATATTAACGATCAACTATCTACAAAAGTGCCACCTCAAACTTAAGTAACCTTCAATAAATATTCATATGTAAATTTTCTCTTCTCAACCAATCGTATGTATGCAGACTTTTGTGACATGCTAATTTTTACATATTCACAAAATTTCTCCGTAGATAATAGTTTTAAAATTTTTTAATTGTGTAAATCAGTTTTTAGAGAAAAGGGAAATATTTATTCGATTTTGCAAATTGAAATATAACTCGGTTTTGAAATGTGCCCTTTTTTAAGATTGTATGTAGACTTTCGTGACTGACTGTATATTTACCTTTAGCAATTTCATATACTAATTACACTGTTTAGATGGTATAATTTAATATTAAGTAGATAAAAATAATTTTTAAATGAAAACTGCACATTTTTTTATTATGTACTCTATGTCAAGAATATTTATTTTTGCATTGTTTGCTTTAGAATATTGTAAAGAAAAATATTTTAGAAAAATAATATTTAGTTCATAAGCAAACTGAAATTAACTTTTAAAAATTAAGTTGTCAACGTTAATTTCTCATTGAGACAGCTGCATTTCATGTTTGAAATGTTCATTCCCGTAAAAAAAATAGTTATTTTAAACTCAATATTTTGCTTATGATTTATATAAACTAACCATGATTAACATAAATTAATTGGTAAGTATATGTTGGTAAATATAATTAATTGGTAAGTATAATTTTGATTGCGATAAACAAAATATATAACATAAGAACAGAAAAATTATGGCACTCACATCATATAAAGTTATTTTTAAAATAATTCTCGCTCGCATTCAATACCTATTTAATTTTTGTACATGAAATAATATTAAAATTAAACTACAAAATTAAGTGTTTTTATTACAAATGAGAGTTATTATATGTATTTGATTTTTTGAAAATCAATCACTTACATTTTTTTCATAGATGATGAATATTAGAATTTTAGAAAATCCTTGAAAAGTACTAAAATTGCAGCTACAGTTATCAGAAAAAAATTAAAATTGTTTATAAAATTAATTGAAAAATACTTAAATACATTTAAACGAAATTTAAGCTTTAAAAGTTTTGCATTTATGATATTTTCAGAATTGGATTTCCAAAGCTTTTCTAATTAAATTTCTTCAAATTTCCACAAAGATCGAAGGTAATTTTTTTATGCTTACAAAGTTAAATTTTTAAGTTAAAAGGTACAGAAATGAATTTTCTTGTATAAAAACCTTACAAAAGGTAGTAAAAATTATATTGGTTCCATTGCATAGATTTAATATGTGTGTGTGAAACCTATAAATTTATTAACTAATGAAGTTAAACTTTCTCTTAATTTTATTTTGACTCAAATTAAATATTATCATAAAATAAATGCACTGATAAAATAATAGATTTAAGGAAACAGACTGTCATTAGGACTTTTAAAATTACGATTAAGAAATTCATTATTCATTTACATATGCATTTCAAATTGTTTATAATTATCTTCATTTTAATTCTCTTTTAAATTAGTTGACACATTTAAATCAAATTAGTATAGTCTTCATTTAAGTTAGTTAACACTAATAAGCTCTAATGATTTGAAATGTATATAACAAAAAAATACAAATGAAAGAGTATTTTATGAATTATATTTTTATAACGATAATATAGAGTATTATATTTTTGATAAAATGTTTAATTTTAATAACTAATTAGATTAACTTGAATATTTTATAAAATCCCACATTCTCTTGAATTATAACTAGTATTGCAGTAAGTATTTGATTCTAACAAAATTATCATTTTTAAACTTTTATTTAATTCTGTAACTGAAGTTTTGTCATTTTATCCTTAAAACCTAATAGAAGTGGAAGTTGGTCAAATAAAAAGTTCGTGGAGAAGTTCTGTTTCATCCCACGGCTAGGCTAGAGCTTGAGAAATGGCGACTAACATTTTCTCACCAACCAAAATGAAGCGATATTACGTGATCTGAAAATTGTAATTTCATATATTTCTTATTACTAACATATCTTTACGATTTTATAAATTTGAATATCGTGATTTTGAATTATATTGTATTTGTTTTTATTTGCCTCTTTGTGCGATTTCAATTAATTTTGGATTTTTTGAACACTGTCGAATATTCTTAACTTCTAATATTTCTTATTGATTAAGTTGTAATTAAGTACATAATTTTATACAATTTCAAATATCGAAAATTCGAATTTTTTTTTTTTACTGCATGTCACATCAATGTATAATGCTAAAAAGATAATTTTATTCAATTAATGAGGATATATATTATAAAATATAAATAAATAAAACGTGAAAAACAATGATGTTTTACATGATTAAAAAAATAATGTATGTGATTTTTTTTTAATATTTTGCTTTAATTAATCATGAAATACAGCTATATCAATAATGTGAATAATATCAGATATTTTGGCAATATTTTGGTCTTTATTTACCAGGCAGCTTAAAAAAATCTTTTGTAATGCTTTCGGGCAGGGATCAAAAACAGGGCAATAAATCTGAACCTCAATCGAGAATAACGTTTCTAAATTCAGTTTTGAAAATGAATTATTTTCTCTGACAAAAACTACAAATAAAAAAATCTTTAATTTTGCAACTTTCTATAATTTAGAATTAATAATTTAAATGTTAAAAGTACTCACTTTATTTCCTTTTCTTAACATCCCTACATTCAGGTTCATAAATATATAAAAAATCTCTTTTAAGAATTTACAATTATATCATCATTCATCACATCTTGAACATTCATCTGCGATTTAGAAACTAAACTAACTTACACTTTAAACTCCGTTCAATCATATCTTTCATCACATCTTTCATCACAACTCCATCATCAATAACAGGAAAAATTCAACTTTATATGCGCTCATGATACTGGACTATTGCTCATAATAAAACAACTGATCATAAAGAAATGTATTCTTTTAAAAGGAACACAAATATTTTAATATTTTATAAGCAAACGATAACATAAAGTATAAATATTGTATTAATTTTTATTTTATTAAATCGCTTAGAATGAAAATCGTTTGCATTTTTGAAAGTAAAATATTTATTTATTTTAAAATATATGGCCTATAAGTATTAGAATATTATTATTTTTTATTGAAATTTCAAAAAAATTATTTCATTATTTCATTTTCAGCGTTACTAACAATGTTATTGTAATAGAATAGCAATCAATAAAAAAGTGTAGTTCTAAAATCATCATATTAAAGACCAATAAATAGGTACTTTAAATTCGTCGTATTAAAGAATCCAGTTTGGCATCGTAATCTGCAGATTTAGCGCCGCATTTCATCTTTGGTTATAGGGTTAGTCCAAATAAGATCACATCCAAATTTTGATTTATGAAAATCATCTTTAAAATATATCTTACTGTTTATTACTTAAAGCTCCACCATATATATTACCAGAACTGCGCACATTGCCATGCTTATGAAATTCTCCATTTGCATTTGAAGCAACGTAGCGAAGTTCTAAAATTAATATTTCTTTGAATGTTTTTAAAAGTAGCTTGTTCTTCTGATGTGGAATTAAAATCATCCCGTTATAATAATGGCACCAAATGAATTAAATTATGACTTAATTTATTCAAATTATTCTCAGTGTTACAACATATATTTTGAGTTAATTAGTTTAGTAGTTTATAATTATTTTGCATTATCGCTTGTAAGTTAATTTTTGACTTTACTTTAAACTTAGTTTAGTAGTCATAAGATCTAATTTGTTTACCTGAAAAATATTAAAAATGGGGATTGTGGTAAAAAAATCCCATCAAATATTAAATTCATAGACTATTTAATTACTACATAGGTAAAATGTACAATCTATGCAGAAATTTACGATGGAATAAAAAAGTGTTGGAATAAAATGTTATTTAATGTGAAAAACGTTAGCCAAATAATTTAGGGTCCAGAATGTTCAGTGTACGGAGTCAAATCAAGTCAAATGACTATGGTGATAATGTAATTAGTGACTTGAATGAAAAAAAAATTAGGGTGCACCGTACTTAACAAAATAACCTGATGTAGTCAATAAACATCAAGTATGAATTAAAAGAAGAAATTAAATTTAAATTAAATTCATGTTCTTAATGAAGTACTGATGGAAGTTTTCAAAATATATTGAATATGTTCTAATAAATTTCCTGATTTTTGCTTATCATGGTTTATTATTCTATGATCTTGTCTCTCATAACTTTTGATAGACTCTAAATAACTTTACTGAGAGTCATTTATATAGTCTAGTATAAAACAATATATATATATATATATATATATATATATATATATATATATATATATATATATATGTGTATATGTATGTGTGTGTGTGTATTTATGTATGTATTTTATTATTAAATCCAGTCCAATTAAATTCAAACTAAACAAAAATAATATAATAAGTTCTTTATTAAATAGAACGTACTTTCTATTATAATAAATTTAAATGTATTCGTTCAATTTAATTACACACTAAAGGCTATACCTAGCGTAAGAATAACAGTTAAGACATTTTCGTTATTTCAAATAACACCATAGCATCATCTATATAAGGCTCATTAAGTACGAAATGAAGAAGAATATTTATAATTGCCACACACACACACATGAGGTTCATATCTGTTTAACTGATAGAGATTTTCAAAAATATTTGCTCAATAAAACGTTCGGTCCTTACCTCATACTGTCTGTCTAGGTATATATATATATATATATATATATATATATATATATATATATATATATATATATATATATATATATATATATATATATATATATCATAATAAATATTAATTACAAAATTAGAACTAAATGCTGAAATTCTTAGATAATTTGAACCAGGCTAATCTTTTTTTGAGAATGCAAAGAGAGAATTTTCAGTACTTAGCTTAGGGATAAAGCATGTGTTTCGAATGCAACACAAGGAAGCAATTCTTTTTGTTTCAATCAGATAAGCATGTTGATAGGGATCTGACCATTAATTTTCTTTTCTTATTTCCATCAAGAAAAAGGTATTCAAATTTCCTTCCATATTTCCAGTCGGTTCTTTCTATTATACTTTCTGATCCTCAGTATTGTTTGTAGGATCTTTAACTTTATTTTTTGTCGTAAATTAGATTTAGAAGGTGACAGTGACGCTTTTTAACTTGTTACCGCTAGAAAGGAAAATTACAGTGTAGGGCGTTGAGCAGGTGACGTTGACGTACAGTTTCCTGGAACAATGATATCATCTTCGCCAAAATTACACAGCGTTGAAAGCTGTAAAGTTTACAAAGTAATTATTTCACTTTTTTTGTTCTTGGTTGGTTAAATATTTTACAAAGTTTCAAAAGCGAGGTTTAAGTTCATTCCTTTGAAAAAATATCATTATGAGTGACGAATATTATTCAAACCTTAATGACTTGAGTTTTTCAATGAATGAAAAACTTCCGTCAGTTGTATTAGCATACGAGCTATAAAAATGAGTTTTTAATTATACGCAAACGAAATATCAGTTTTCTTTTAAAGTTAAATTTAAATTTTGAATCTTCGAATGATTTTTGATTTAAATCTGATTCTAATTTTTTTAAGCGTACAAACCCTTAGATCTATTCATTATATAATGAAATAATAAAAAAAGTAATAGCACATATAATCAATTTAATTATTAACTTTCTTTGAAGATATATTTCTTTAAGAAAACAGTAAATTTAACAAATTTAATAATTGCGGCAAAATTTAATTAAAGAAAATTAATTATTATAAACTTGATTATAAAAAAGTAATGTGAACCGAAACACTTTAATTAAAGTAATTTATTTCTTTAAATGATTTTTGTTGGTTTTCATTTTATGAAATCACATGATGCCGATTTCAGGAACAATGTGTGTTAACTTTTTATTCACAAATTATTCATTTCTAACCACAAAGTGTTTTTTCTTTCGTTACAGTTGAGATTATGTCTACATCACTTTATTGCAATTCTTATTGGTTTAAAATATCCATGATATCACATAATGGGCACAGGTGCCGTCTAATCCATGATTCCAAATTCTAAATTTTTTTGGTAATGAAGAAATGTTGTCAAGATGACGTATCGTGACGTGCGCAATGAAGTAAATACTAGGGATACCAGAATAGAATTTTCTGCAGAATTCTTACAGGCCTCCATATGTATGACGTAACAAAAACAAGGTTGCAAGATACATAAGAAAATCCTCCAAATAATCACCAATCTCAGAATTTGGCGCATGGATTATACGGCACATGCGCCCACATAATGTTTCATCTATATGTCATACATAATTAATTACTACATCGAGAGGGTGTCGTAAGTCTGACTTGTTAACGAATTTACTGCCTGCCTTCAAATCGCATTTTTAGAGCGGCTGCAAACAAAGCGAAGTTCATCTTCGAATGTCTGATAATAGGGTCTAAGTTCTTTTTGTTAATAAAATGATTTCTTATATAAGGATCAAAGCATCGGTTTGAGAAGACGTTTTCCATTGATTCAAGCCATTAACACGTTGACAATAGAACAGAAAAAAAGCAGGTTAGACTATACTTGAGGGTGCCCCTTGAATTCTTGCCAAGTTTATCGCTAAGCTGGGCGATGTTGTTCTATTTATGGTAACCCTAAACGTTATTCTGAAATCCATTCACGGTTCTGATTGGTTTTCTTCTCAGGATAAATTGAAATAATATCTGTTGGTGCTATTAGATAATTCTGTGTACCTCAAAGTGAGGATATTCCAGCAAAATAAAAAGAGTATATTTTTTTCTTTTTTTATGTGCTTACTGCATTATTTTTGAAATTTCATTGTGTTTTGTCTGCCATTACTGTTTGCACTGCGTTCCGCGCAAACAGGATTGGCGTCAAACAAAAATTGCCAATCTCGCCATAGGGCACCCTCAAATATATTTTTACCAAAAAGCAAAATGAAAAAGACAAGACAAAACATCCACTTTATTGTTAATTTAATTTCATATAAGGATGATTTAAAATTTTAAAATATTCATTAATTAATATAATTCTAAATTTATAATTGCAATATTTGTAAGCAATCTCTTTTGAATCTTAAGATTAATACCTTGCTTTTATGAGAAAATTCTTTTTTATTTAAAAGATATTTTAATATTTAGCATAATTTCATATTTTATTATATTTGGGGACTTTATGAAGTAAATTAAAACCCATTTCCTAATTTATATTCTAAGATGCATACATAGATTAGAGTTTTTTAATCACGTTCATGATAGAAACGCAAAATAGACAAAGAAAAATAACATAATGCCAGTTGTTTGGTTTTGAATTCTTTGAAGCTTTGTGATTAAATTTCCATTCTTGGTAAAAAAAAGTCAGCTTCACATTTAATTTTAATTGAAAACCCCTATTTGTTAAGTCATGTTGAATTTCTTCTACTGATTATAATATAATTTATTTAAATGAAAAGATATAACATTTACTTCTAGATTTCCAACTTTTGAATAATAAATATTCTTTACAATTTGATATCAATGTAAAACAATTTTTTATTATAGAAAATAATTTATGCATTCAGTTGTTTATTTAATATATAAATGGTCAATGTTTCTATATTGTACAAAAATACGTTTTTGAAACTTCAACATACAAATTATTAAAATTGTTACGCATTAAAGGCATACAAATTACGTAATATTTAGACAGTCACTTAAATTGAAATGTGACAGGTTTAATTTCATTAAATAGTTTTCTCTAACTTCAAAATTATTTGATTCAACTTATTTCTAACTCAATTCTTCCATTTTGCACAGGAAGGATAATTCGACTGAGATATATGATTTAAGTTGGATTATAACCACTGAATCATCTCCTCGAATTGGAAATCAAATTCATGAAAATTTGAAATGAAAGTCTGAACGCTGAAGATGGAATTTCTACCTAAATAATATGTTAGCACACATTATCCAGTCACCAGGTTGGTATTATAGTAATGACATACTAACCATTCAGCTTCAATTTCGATATTACAGATTTCTGGTTAAGTTCATTTTTAGGCTATTATATTTTCAAATGCTTGAGTTATAAATCTTGAGAAATCAGTAAGCGGAACAAACTCGTGTTAACAACAATTACCTTCCTGGGATTGGAATTAAGCAGTAAGATTCTGTGGCATATAGAATTGCAAAAATCTATGCAGTTTGAAAAACGTACGAAAGTTCATTGACCATAATAGCTAACAAGTGGTTGCGTGCCGGTCTTACTGCACTGACCAGACATTTTAATCGTTGAAGGATCAGGAGAATATATTGAGCAAGGCTACAGTTTAATTTATTCTGCATTAAAGAAATTCATGAGATTTGTCAAATATTTTTCTGATGAAGTAGAGTGTTATGGAGTTATAAAAAGAATGATCATAAGACTTACCACTTAAGAAATCTGTTTATTATTCTGAGTTATAGTAATGCGAATACGATCGATAACTATTCACCTGGTGTCGTATTTCTTAGTGATGTGCTAATTATAGCGATATCGAATGCATGCATTTAAAGTATTGTCTCGGGGATAATTTACAATTCAACATTATATAAATACGAATTTATCCTTTCACGTGCTTAATAGAAGACGAATATTCGTCTAAAAAAATTAAACCTTTCCCTCAGATCAATTATAAACTTGGATCAATGAATCTAAGCTCTTTGAATTGTAAATAACTAACAGCTTTGCTGATGTTGATGTCTTGGATTTTTTTTTAGCAAATGGTGGGGATTTACTCTCGTCTCTATTCTAACTCTAATTTTACAACCCACGCGTCAGTGTATAACAAATAAATTCAAGTGCAAATAACATAAAGTGCTTTTGCAAGGAATAAGCATGGCTTAAAATCACCATACGAAATTGACATATTACATTAAGCATAGATTGACAAATGCATGGTGACAAGTTCACCATGAACTTGTCAACTTATGATGCTTGGAATAATGTTTCAGGAAAAAGATATATTGGTTATTTTGATTTGTATTCTTTATTGAAGAAAACATCTCAACTGAAGAAACCCAAGAATGATTACCTGACTACTTGAAGGTAGATGAATTACTCATCCATGAATTTCAATAAAGAAATTTACTACTGGCCGAAATTTCGTTTCAGGACTTTTTGAATGTGGACTCAGATGTAATTTTTTTGTAAGACGTATCGGATGATTAAATTATTCAAGATATGATGAACAAGAAGGAAAATAATTTTTTGGCATGAAACAAGAAAACAATTATTTACTACTGCGTATTTAAAACAAACACATGATTTGTAAAAAAAAAAATGGGCTATTTTTAAGAAAAACGATGGTAAAATCCTTCCTTACATCGAAAAGAAGAAACAAAATAATTACTTTTAAGACCTCAGACTTATTTTTTTGTTTTACGAAGTTTCTATTTTAAGAAAAATTTTTGAGGTCCCTAAGTGTTTGTAAAAACAAGTGTCTACTATTGCTTAAAATAATTTTCTAGTGAACTGTAGATATTATTATTATATGGACAGTTTAAAGTAGTTTCCAAATAATTATGAATTATGCAATTTTGAAGGCATCCCAGTAAGATTATGAGCAGATTATTTAAACTCAAAGTAAAATATTCTTTAAAAGAGAATTTACTGTTGGTGGTTTTAGAGTAACGTAATCATCAAAGTATTCAATATATCAAGACAAATATGCAAATTTCCCTCAGCAGTGTATTTGAGGAATATAACTTCCAAGAACGAAATGCAAATGCAAGATTACTATTTCGTTCACGGTTAATTGGTTTGCTTAAGTTACATGAACAACTTTATCTGTTTAAAGATATGCTGGATATATGAAGATGTCATTTTCCACACACGCATCTAATTTCAACTCGAGCGGAAATCGTGCGATTTCCTGGAAGCTTACTTTATTGGGTGGGCTGTGTTGGAAAATTACTAAATTGCAACATTTTATACTTCTTGCAATGTAAACTTCCAGTCACGTGATGTTCAAGGGGATCAATCAATCAAATTTTGAAGCATCTATCTAAGGTTAATTACAAGAAAAGAGACCGTGAATGTCATTTAGTTTTCGTTGAATGATTACTATCTCTTTTAATTTAGAGACACCAGATTTACGGTTGGAAGCATATGTACCTGGATTGGAACATTGCGTTTCTTTTGGACAGTGAGGCGATCTCTCGCATACAGGATTAGGTAGAGGTTAAGAGTGAATGCAACGGCAACTCGTGTGAGGTTGAATGACAATTGTTAGTCTGACTCACGTCAAAATCGCTCACTGACACTAGAAAAATATTATTGATTTCAAAAATTATCAGTGATTATCGCTTATTAGCATTGCATAATGAAACTAGCCGTGTACCTGAAATTCCACTTGTTAAAACATCTACATGAGGCTTTAATTAAATGTTTTTATAGTTTTGCGGAAATGTGTGTTTATTACAATAAACCTATTTTCTTTTTCCTCAAAAATTATGTAAACTAAAAATTATAATACACATGATAAATTTATTTTAGTATTTTTCTTAACATCTGAGAATAATAATATTGCATCAAACAATGGTCGTATCGTTAATTTTTAAGAAATAAACTATATAACTCATATTTATCAATTCCTGTCACATAAATCAAATTAGAAACTTACACCAATACTTTTTATTTTCTAGCTGGTAATGATGTAGTCATTATCAGACGCAATATCATCATTCTTGTTGGTATTTTTAATGTTGTTTTGAATAGATTTTTGACGGTTTTATGAACATTGTATATTTTAAACATTTTATTTATTAAACTTTATATATTATATATATTTTTATTACTCTGGAAAGTATATATAGTATGAAATAAAAAAATCATTTTATATGAAAAATTTGCTTTTTAATATCCTCGAATCTTCCGCAGTGTTAGTCATGAAATATTGTATTTACAGTACCTCTATGAAGTATACATTATTTATCAGTAGAATATTTGATATAGTAAAAAGGACTAGTTGAAAGTTTTTTAATATTTAGTGATTTTGTTTAATATTTCGGTGCTTAGACAAATTATATCAGAAACCCTCGCAGAATAATATTTACTTTGTAAAGTATAACTATTAAATAAATGTATTCACATTATAATATCATTTAAAATATATTTATTAATCATTGTTAGTCAGCATTGCGAGTATTGAGGAAGACACTCAATAGATAAGCATTTTTGTAACGTAAAATCATCCATATGGGTTGAATACTTTCCTTACCGAGACTAATAAACATTTTTAGATGCTTTTCTTAAGATTCTGATACAGACAAACAAATTTCTCATTATGCAATTTAATCTTTATATTTTTATACTTAGTGTTTTAGTGAGAAAAATCTGTTTGAAGATTTGTTAACCTACATCGGTGTTTAATTAAAAACAAATACAAAATATTTTTTAAAAATTAAAGAGTTTAAATATATGAAACGATACAGAACTTTATAATTAAAATATGCGTTTAGCTAATTTTTCCGGGTTAGTAAATATAAACACTTTATTTCATAATTGTCATTAACATTAAGCAGATTTGTCATTAAATTGAGAAGTTTTATTAATCGTCTTTCAAAACAAAAAACGTTACAGAAATTTAATAAAATTTAATAGAAAAAACTTAGATATTAAAGTTTTCAACTTAATAATAATAATAATAATTAATAATATATATATATATATATATAT
Organism: Latrodectus hesperus; assembly: GCA_037975125.1. NCBI lineage: Eukaryota > Metazoa > Arthropoda > Arachnida > Araneae > Theridiidae > Latrodectus > Latrodectus hesperus. The sequence continues at coordinate 50,956,884 of CM075855.1, forward strand.
ATATATATATATATATATATATATATATATATATATATATATATATATATATATATATATATATATATATATATATATATATATATATATATATATACATACGTCTGAAAAGTATCAGTAGTCAATAATAATAAAAAAATATATCACTACCAAAAATATTCAGTAAATAAATTTGTCACTTTTACAAAAAGGGGAATAATAAAAGTCGTTTCATTTGCGTTTTCCTAACAGCAGTGATTCTCAACCTTATTTTTTCGAGGCATACTTTTAACTATTTCAAAATTTGGCGACACACAAAGAAAATGAGTTAAAAAGTTGTTATCTTACCTATATGTAAATACCATGTATACTACGAGTAAAATAGTTTTTTTTACTAATTTTGAATGTAAAACAAAACAATATAATATTTACTACAAAAACAACAGTGCATGTACTACTTTACTCGTAATAAAAAATGAAAAAAAAAACATAACAATTTTTACTAGATCCCCCAGGGGTAGCCAACCTGTAGCTCTTTAAAGGATTATTTCGCGCCATTGGTAAATGTACCTGACTTCCCTTTTACTTTTGTGTTATTATACTTGTATTTTAAAAAATTATTATGACTCTCTTGAAGTGCTACTAAAGTGTTCTAGGTGAAGTGTACTTGAAGTGTTCCGTATGCGTTTCAAAATGTCTTTTAAATTACTGACAGCAAATATGGAAGATTAAGCGCAACTATCGACAATTGCGCGAACGATCATAAACAGTGTGGTAATCGTCAGTAATCGACCAGCTCCAGACCGATTTTTAATTTGTAAACTTTCATTGCAACAGACAACTGAAATAGCTCTCTGGAGGAAACGATTTGTATCTCTCTTGCTACGGACCTATTTTGTAATCTGGACTGTCAGGTAAGTTTACTGTAATTTGTTTCATTGTAACACATGTTGTTAGAGTTTTAATAACCCAAAACTTGTATTTTCTAAATTTATTTATTTATTTCCAGTTCTTTTAAAAATATGTTGACATAGAACTAAAATAAAAAAAGGAAATACAAGCAAGAAAAGAGAAGTTTTAATAATGAGTGGGAGGAAAATATCTTTTTTTATTGACAATAACGGAAAAGCATTATATGTTATTAATAATTCTATAGTCAAATATTATAAAGCTAGCAATTTACGTCGATATTATGAAACCCATCATCCTCAATTTTCTAATCAGTATCCACCAAACTGCAAATTAAGATTAGATAACAGATAAAATTGCTTCGTTAAAATCAAATTTAAATAAACAGCAGTCAGTTTTGATGACCATTTGTAATCAAGCTAATAATGTGGCTGAAGCCAGTTTCGTTATTGAATTCAGTTCTGTTCCGTTTTCGGTGAAGCCTGTTTCTATATTCGAAAAATTTCAAATTTTGAAAATTAACTCGAACTGTCAAGAAGCTTGGTGACTCCTGCTATATACATTTCCAAAATTTGGTGGCACAGTGGTTGAGAATTATTGACTTACAGTTTGCTATATATATATATATATATATATATATATATATATATATATATATATATATATATATATATATATATATATATATATATATATATATATATATATATATATATATATATATATATATATATATATATATATGTATATATATATATATATATATATATATATATATATATATATATATATATATATATATATATATATATATATATATATATGTATATATATATATATATATGTATATATATATATATATATATATATATATATATATATATATATATATATATATATATATATATATATATATATATATATATATATATATATATATATATATATATATATATATATATATATATATATATATATATATATATGTATATATATATATATGTATATATATATATATATATATATATATATATATATATATATATATATATATATATATATATATATATATATATATATATATATATATATATATATATATATATATATATATATGTATGTATATATATATGTATATATATATATATATATATATATGTATATATATATATATATATATATATATATATATATATATATATATATATATATATATATATATATATATATGTATATATATATATATATATATATATATATATATATATATATATATATATATATATATATATATATATATATATATATATATATATATATTTATATATATATATATATATATACATATTATATATATGTATATATAATTTAATAATATATATTCTGATATTAATTTAATATTCAGAATATACTATATATTCTGAATATTAATTTTAAAAATATTATTTACTTTTTTAAATTGGATTCAAAATAATAATTTTTGTTTTTAATAATCTAATATATCTTATATTTGACCACTGATTTGTTTGTTTTGAAACTATTTTATCAGAATTAAATATAAAGCAACAATGTACTCCATTAATAAAATTATCTATTCAGGGAATATCCATTCATTTCTTAGCACTTACTGAAAAATAAGATAAAATCTTCAGTCAAAATAGTGAAATTACATACTCATAAGTTATATATATATATATATAATTAAATGTACACCTTGAATTACTTGATTACGAATTTGCTTGTGCTAATTTCTATGGTTTTAATTTTTGCGTGTATAAACCCAAAAACTTTTCGCCACGAAATAAATTCTAAGTTTTTTAAGATAAAAAATAAATAATTTTATATTAAATGTAAGAACTTAAGCGATATAATTTTTCAATGCAAATTTATAACAATAAATATGTGAATTTAATGCTTTCATTTCCATAAATTCATTAATTATTTTCAATATTTTTGTGTTATGCGGAACTACATTATTGTGAGAACTTTGACATTTATAAATAACTTTATATACATTTATAAATAGCGCCATTTAGTATTTAAGAAACGTAATTGTTCTTTCTATACTTTTAAGATTACGTTTTTATATAGAGAGACACGTAGACAATTACTATTACGCCAAGAAAGAAGAGTGATCAAGAATGCGAGCAAACCAGAAAGCCAAAATGTAGTTGATGTTTTGTTTTGCGATTTTATTCTTCTAATAATGAGTTTTTTTTTTAATTTTCGTTTTTGTGTTAAATAAAATTATTTGGCTGAAAAGTCTATAGTTGCACTGTAGTACCCAGCACAAAATACTATCATACATTAAGAATTAAGAGTTTATTGCATTTCAATGTACTCTGAATTACTGTAAGAATACTTTTAATCACATTAGCTATGTTCATATGTCACCGTAAGACACTCTCTACCAGACTATTTATCATATTTAACACATATTGTTAAGTAATTTAGACAGTTAAGTAAAAATAATTTAAAATGAACTATATAAATATCATGTCTCTTGATTTCAATATATCCGAAATGAATAGTGACTCCTTCAAACGAATTATATCCAAATTTAATTTCTATCAAATTAGATGCAACAGATAAAATAAGCTAAACAATTGTAATTAATTCCTAAGTTTTGAAATAACCATAGACTCATTAATGATGGTTCTCTTAGTGGTAATTAGCTTACGGTCAGAAACAAAACATGTCTAGCAACTTTTCATTTTGAATAGAACGGAGACATGTTAATTTTACAAATGAAACCTTATTAACATCACATTTATGTTTCAAATCACTCTAGACTTATTCATAATAACTTTAAAGATTTTTATCAGCCGTCCAGCGGTCAAAACTTTTCAACATTTCAAGATTCTTCATACATTGTTAATCAGTATTCTAATAAGAAATGAGCCAATTGGAATAATTATTACTCCAAAAACAATATTCATTTTTCTCTAACTCCATCAGGGGAACATTTCTAGTTTTAGAAACAGTAAATTAAATAGTACGGAATGAATTTGTGATCATCACATTTTTCTCATAGATTCAACTTCGTATTATTTATATTGTCCTGAAATTAAATACAAATTTTTACAAAATTTTGTCTGAATTAGTAAAATGGATTTATATGAATGCATTTCCCAAATAATTTATGTCTTTGTACACATTTTAGCCCAAAAATTTTAATCCAATCATATGTGTAAAAATGTAGTGAATTCAAATTTCTAGTTCAGTTCAAAAAGTTATTTTTAAGTAATAATCTTTGATGAGGTGTAAATGTGCTACAATTCTATGTTTCTAAGAAAGGATTTTTATTTCACCTCTTTTAGAGATCCTTATATATAGGAAAAGAAATATAATTGCCTTCATTAAAATTACAAAAGCAATATTCATAGCAAATATCAGATTTTGAGCAAATTTATTTCCAAATTACATTGTATGCTTCCTTTTATTTCTTTTTACAGTTACCGATGCCTAGAAGAAATATTTTGTGATTGTTTATTAATTTTCTCACATGATAAGGAACACATCAAATACAACTATTAATAACTGAAGAAAGTAAGTAAAATACTACTTTTTATAATTTTTTTTGGCCGACCGATTGGCTAAGTGGTTAGCGTTCCTGACTCCTGAGCTGTTGGTCCCGGGTTCGAATCCCGATTCGGGCATGGATGTTTATTTACTTCTCTTTTCTCTCTGTCCTTTCTTCTGTGATGTTGTATGAATGTGGCCCGCCCTATAAACGGGTTTGTGGTGGTATGGCGTGGGTAACGCTACTCGCGTGCCTCCGTGACATGGTTCACAGGTGCTCGCTGGATAACGATAAATGAGCAGCAGTTTCTGGCCTTGTTGTGCCATAGGGTTCAGTCATCCTTGTGTGCCCACCATTGGATTAAAAAAAATTTTTTTTTTGAAAATATTAGATTTATAAGAGTATATTTTCGATATGATGAGGGTCTCATTTAAATTTCGCGTGAATTTGCTTAACGACTAACCAAATCGTACATCACACACACTTTATTTTCAATTTAAATAGGCATAGTAAATTTTAATAAGCAGGATTAATCCTTATAATTTTTTTTATTACTAAAAGAAGAATCATTTGAATTTGTCAATGTATATGCAATCTCATGACATGGATCTCATGTTACACCATTCCAAGTCTCTCATATTCTTTTTTGTGTACTTGAGAGCAATGTAATTATTTTCTCAGCTGTACAAAAAAGAACACGTGTTTCTTATTAAATCACGTGTTCCTTATTTTTAATAAGGAACATGTGATTCAAATTTCATGTGAATTCATCCAGCAACAAAATCGTTGAAAATTCAACCATCTCTTGAATTGCGTTTTATCTTTTTTTTTTATCTCCGTTTACCAATCATTAAACTATATCATCTCAATACTGAGGTTAATTATTTATGTGATGAAAAGCACATATGAATAATTTCATCCGAATCTGATATAGTACATAGAATTATATAATTATCAAATAAGCAAATAGATATTCCGTTTTTTTAATGTAAATTGACAATTTTGTGATACGAATGTAAACAAAAAAGGAATTTATTTCAATAATTTATGAGAAATATATTTTATCAAAAGGGCAATTTTGCAAAGTTTGTTTGAATAATGGTTTGATATTTAACGGGCATCTATTTTAAATATGTATTTTTTTTGTGATAATGACATCTCATATGGTATAATTGATGAAAATAATGAACGGCAATAGGTCCTTAATTCTGATATCGCCTAACTTGTTGCCGAACTGGAATATTTCTTTGATTGTAATAAGTCATGTTAGCATTTGATAAGGGGAAATACTTTAAAAAATAACCAAACACTTAGCCTAAAAAATGTGTTACAGAAAGCGCAAATTCAATACCCATCTTCTATTTGTTAACATGAATAAGACTGAATTTAGAAATGTTAATTTTGAATGAGTTACTTGAGGAAGTGTTGATTTCACCACATACATTTAAAATTCTTTCAATGACAGTTGACTATAATATTTCAACTCTGGATAAAAAATCGCAGTTTTGTTTACTGTAAATTCCATTCGCTTATTTATAATTAGAATTATTTGTTATTGATGGTTAATAATGCTTAAGGATCTTTTCTTTTATTAATTACTTCTTTGCAATCTGTTTTTAATGAAAATGATTGATTCCTGAAAATTTTGTTGGAATGTTAGCATGTATTTTTGTAGTTGAAATATAACTTCTTACTGAATATAAGTGAATTTTTATAAAAAAAGTTTTATTTCTTCAAGTTGCTTAGTAAATGTTTTCTATTAGAGCATTTCCTAGTTGTAATGTGTCGCTTATATTATTATTTTGTCAAATATTACACTTCATTTTTTGCATGCGCATATATTTTTGGAAAATAAAAATCCAGTCATTATTTAAAAAAATATGTTTTCATTCACTAACCCAAACTTCACAGTTTTTTTTTAATTTAATATCTAAATTTCTCTGTAAAATGAACTTTTAAAGGAATTATTTAAGAATGATATGAAGAACAGTTTTCATCCGAAACCTAAAATGTTCTTCATGGTTTTCAGTTAAAAGCTGTCAAAAGCAGATACATAATTTTATGTTCTTATGAGCAATAATTCCAATATTAATACAATTTAATAACACACATTTTATCACTTAGACAATAAATAAGGAAAAATTCTTTCAAAACATTCAAAATTTAGTAATAAATTCCTTCAAGGAAAAATATTTGATTTTTCGATTGTTGTATGTGAATAAATCAAAATAGTTATTATATAAATAATTTTTATTTGATTATTTTAATTAAAAATAAAACTATAATAATATTTTTATTTTTGTATTAATATATGAAATTTATAATAATTGATGTATATTTTGTATAATTGATTTAAATTTCCTTTGGTCTGGAAAAAAATATTGCTACTAATTATTTAAATGCAAATGATTTTTGTAATTTAGATTGAATAAAGATATTTTTATGCAATTAATTAGTTAAAACAATTGACTTGTAAACAAGAATTTTATATGATATTAAATTTAATTACACGTTTTATATTAATATTTGACACATAATTAGTAAGTTCAGTGAATTATTATTCATGATAAATAAAAATATTTTTTACTTAATTTGTCATGTATACACATATACTGAATGTGAAACACAGAAAACTCTACTATAAATATTTATCAAACGCAGTTATTGTAAAAAGAAATTTTTCATTAATTTTATACAAACATTTTTGGTTTTGTCATTCTAAGTAATTTAATGAGCTAAAATAAATGAAATAATTAATACATAACTAGACTAATTAAAACACATTTAAATGTAACTTTCATTTAATTAATTAATTTAAAAATGCTCAACTAATTTTACAAAATTAACAAAAAACTCAGATTTATAGATTTCAAACATCAATGGTAAAATAATAAAGTTGATATGTTAAATTATCCATAAAATTTTTTGATTAAATTTTGTATTAATGAATTTAAATATGTAAAGATTCATGAGAAATTAATGACAAATAGGATTGACAAAATACTAGTTAGCCTGGTTTCCAATAAAAATGTTTGCCAAATTTGGTGCCAAAAAAAAAAAAACGCGCTAAGGGTGACCGTACAGTAAATCTGATCCCAGACATTTGACGGTGAACATCGCCTTGTTTGCTGCCGCTCGATATATGCGATTTTGAAGGCAGGCAGCAAATTCGTTGACGAGTCGGGTTTACGACACTGTCTCAATACGATGTGACGTAGATGACGTAGATCTAACGCCGTGGATATTTTAAACCAATGAGAATTGTAATAAATTTATGCAGACATGATCTCAACCGAAACGAAAGAAACTTTATGGTTAAAAAATGAGTTTATTAGCATTTAAATAAATTGAATTGAAATAACAAAATATAATTTTTCTCATCCAAAATAATCATAAATCTTTCTCGTTATTTGTTTTAGAGGTATTCGCTAGCAAACATCCTGTAACAAAAACTTCAACTCTAAAATAAATCACATCGTAGAGAGAAAAACCGCACTCTAATAATAGCTGATAATGATTAGAGACAAAACGGTGGAACCAAATAGAAGGAAATAACCAACCGTGTCTTGCAGTTAGCTTTGCTAGCTTAAATTCTTCCAGATTTTTCGGAGGCACAGATGAGTATTAACCTTGCGCATCAGACCAAAACATCACCCAGCGAGAAAAAAAATTGTCTAGAACATAGAAAAATCTATGTTTTATTTTGTGTTGTTTAATTTGGTCACATCAGATTAACCAAATATAATAACAATATTATGATTAGAATCTTGAAAATGTTTTTGTTATGATGATACATATTTTAAATTAGCTGTAAGAACACGTATTTAGAATTTTTTAATGAAAGTTAATTATCATTCTATAATTTATTTTATTTGAGAAAAAGAAGGATAGTTTAATTTTTTTAGTAGTCCTTAATTACATTTAAATTTTATTATATTCCTTTCTTTATTTTTATAGAATTAATTAAGTTATTTTTTCATATGATGTAGGATTGTTTTTTCCCCAATTTTTTATTTTGAAATCTACATCTGAATGATGAATTGGAGTTAAAGCATTACATTCTAAAATCTTCTTAGTATTAATGAATTATGTATTTCTGTTTAGAGTAATATTAAAGATTTTCATGTCAAATATTTCATTTTTATAATAATATATTTGACACGTTTATTGTGTTTTATTATGAATTCGAGTTTATTAACTAAATCTTTGACCTTTTATTATAATATGAAGTAAGTTTCAGGTTAACACATATATATTTGTTTTAAATGGAATAATTTATTGATTAAAATATATTTTAGTTAATAATATAAAGGAATGAAGATGCTTATATATGTCCGAGGTTCGATCCTCGTGCAGGGCCAGGTTGCCTCAGCCTTTCATCCCTTCAGTAGGTCGATTAACTGAGTACCAAGCATGCTTGGGAACTAAACACTGGGGGTCTTACGTTAGGCTGACCACCTAACTGGGATATATGCTTCGCACCCCAGGGCCCTTGGTCATGAAATCAGTTATGGGCACTGTAGGCCTTGGCTTACATGGGCTGTCGTGCCATGGAGTTAAGTTTATCCTTATATATATTCTCTAACATCAAAGCATTTTATGAAAACTTATATTAAATAATTTTATTCTTTAAAATAATTATTACATTCCCAATTAAATTACTTAAATTAGTGTTGAAGAAATATTGTGATAATATTTTTCTTGTGAATTATTTATATAAAATGTGAAGAAAACTATTGCATGTATTACCTGCTCGTTGATGACTAAAGTATTATTAAAGAATTCAACAAGCATATGGAATTTTGATAATATATATTCGGAAATTCTTATTAATTTATTATTACTTATCTTAAATCATCTATATTTAAAATATATTTTACTGAACTAACATATTTTAATATTTTTAAGCCCAGGAAATATTTAGAAATAATTTCTTTTTCAAATTTGTACAGAATTCTAATAGCATAATATGATAAGAAAAACAAAAGAATTTTGTTTCAGTCAATATATTTGATCTCATCAAAATAATGATAATAATTTTAGTGAACAATTTATTACAGAAAAACTCTAAGCTGTTATTTTATTAAAGAATAGTTTCCATATTTCATAAATTTAGTTTCTTTAGGGGATACAAATCTTCACAAATTCAACAAGAGCAGTTTTTTTCCTTTTGCAGTGAATCAAAATTTCGTTTATATTCATCACTTAATAATAGATAATATCCAATTCATAAATATTCATTTAAAATGTGTTCCAATGTTATTTGAAACTGAAGTGTAAAATGAAACATATCTTAAAGTAATATGTATAAAATTATATATAATATATATATATATATATATATATATATATATATATATATATATATATATATATATATATATATATATATATGACAATAAACAAATTACTATTGTCAATCTTCAAGAGTCAACAACATGAGTTCAAATGTAATTTTGTGAGTATATGTTTAAAATCCCTCTAACAAGCCACAAAATAACATGATTTTTCGCGATTAAAATTAGTTATAACAAACAACTATCTACTAGTAAAATTATATTATTTTTAAGTTAATGTAAACAGCTTTTATAAATGTAAACAGCTAAAGTAATAAATATATGTTTACTTTTGCAAATAAATTGCGTCTCACAAATAATTATGTATTTTAAAACATTAACTTCAACATTTTCTAGGAAATCAACTTTTAATTATCATTGACCTATGCATTGGGGAATAATACCAGATGATTGGTATCAGTTTGGTGAAATTGTTGGCAACACTATTAGGCGTAGGAATTACACACATATACCTTAGTTTGTGTATTAGTTTGATAAAATTAACCGTTTTAAACTATTAACATTAGCAAATTTGTTTTAAATGGATTCAATTATTCCTATAAAATTAAGTTCATGGCATATATGCTGTATAATACAGGATGCTTAATTGTGAATATTTGAAGAAATGTTGCCAACGTGACGTATTATGACGTCCACGATGACGTGAATACTAGACTTGCAAAAATAGAATTTTTTGCATAATTCTTATAGGTCTCCATATCGATGAGGTAATAAAAACTAGGCTGCGACATACATAAGAAAATCCGCCAAAAAAACCCCACTAAACTCAGAATTTGGCATCATGTATTATATGGCATCTGTGCCGGAAATATTACCATTTAATATGGTAAAACTTGTAATAGGTTTTCAAAATAAGGTTTTAGAGAAAAAAATTTAGAAAATAAATTCTAAGTGGTGTACTAAACATTACCCCCCAAATTATGACAGACAACAATTTCAGACAGCATACAAATCCCAAACCAAATGAGGTGTCTTGCTTTTAAAAAAGATCACTTTCTCAGACATCCTATATTCTACATCTCTCTCGAGAGAGCAAAATCATCAAGATCATTCATCAAATCACCCATGCATGCAGTCAACTAACGTTAAATGAAATCACATCTCATATCTTTTTCACTATTTCAAAGATGTAATCACGTCAAAAAAGGCACCTCGATTGAAACAATGTTACATTTATCGGAATAATGTTTGAAGTGAGGGTTATCAATTTCTCTTTACAGAATTTTACTTTTTTTCTCTTGTAAAAAGTTTCACACATCAAAATAGACTAATTTCAGTGGAAATGTTTTGGATAACTTTTATAGTTATTTCCCTTTTATAAAAAATGCATGTTGATTAGCTCAGTATTGATTACATTTTTTTATTTCGTGTTTGTTAACTTTTACATAACATTTTTTTTAAATTTGAGCATCACAAAAGTAATTTAAACCGAATTTTTTACATTATTAATTTATAGCTTTTGAAGCAATGTTATATTTAAATTTTATATTATTTTGAGCTAAATCAACATAACTCTACATTTATGCTAATTTATTAGTACAAATTTAAAATTATCAGGAAATGATCGATATGTTAAGAAGTGCAAAAATTCCATAATAAGAATCACGATATTTTCTGTACAATTTAAATAGATAAAATATAGTGTGCAATAATATACACTGTCTTCTTTATCGAAATGTCAACTTACTATATCATCGTAGATGTTCAAGAAAATGATTTGATGACTGAAATATTGATTAATACTCCTAAAATATATAAAAGCAAGCACATGATCGCACACGACAATTTATTCAATGGTTGGAATATTGCACATAACTGATAACTGATTGAACTATATCACATAACATAGCTGTTTAGCACACAATTGAAATACAGTACATGAACAATAACTATTGTTATGAAATATAATTTAATTTATTATCTTCAATATTTTTAATAGTGGGGAAGTTAAACTAACCATAAAAGCTATTTTGGCAACCAGATCGACTTAAGGAGTTCAAAACTTCAAATCAAATTTTCTCAGAAGGTTTTGATTTTGTCCATTTTGTCGATTCATAGCAATACATTGCCACAAAATATACGGATTATAATTTTAAAATGATTAAAATTGTAAAAAGAAGTGAATATTTCTTTAAAAAATATAACAAAATTTTTTAGCAAATTTTACTATAATTTTTTCGCATACAGGGCAACTCTGTTTTCAGAAAGGAAAAAAAAAAACACATAGTTTGAAAATAAAAAATAGTTGCAGAGTGTTTTGCATTGTGTTTTTCCATAGATATTAACCTAAAATTCAATTATAATCAAGGACATTGCTAATAATTTTTAAATATTTTCTTGATCATCAATTATTCATATTTAAATACAAATAAACAATGAAAATATATTGGGGCCTTTGCTTCCAATTAAAACATTTTTCTTTACTTAAAAAAATAAATAAATATGTTGGATTTAAGAATTTCAAAAATAAATTCATGACACTAATACATTTGTCTTTTTGTTTAAATAATCTTAAATCATCCAATCTAAAATTTATATATTGTGAAAATATTAGTTCAGAAAGTTTTGATAAAAAACAATTAATATTTTATTTCTAAAAATCACTTCTAAAAATGAAAAAACACCGGAATATTAAAAAAAGAAATAACTAAAATTATATAAAAAAAATAATCGGCTCTGTGTTAACATTCATTAATTTAACATAAGTAACACGAGAAAGTAATTTTTACTTCATTAAAAATGAAAGAAGTTCTTATTAAGAAACAAACTGTTCTTGATAAACTATATGTATATTTTTTTCATTGTCTTTTGTCATCGTCGATAACGCTAGAACTGTGTTCTTTTGTATTTAAGACCCAGTTAACTCATTAAATCACTTTAACTGTCGAGCAGAAAAAGTATCCAGGCTATCCGGAAACTTTTTCACCGTGACATAATTTCTTTTTTACTCCGTGGGGACCCCCAACTCGAAACTTAGTCGTCCACAAAATCTACTTTTTGTTTTCCCAACCAATGTTTTACTCTGTTCACCTCAGGTGCACGCTAAATGGTTGTTATCTGGTGATCGTCAGACTGAGGAATCTCAAGAAATAGAGAAATAAAAGAGATATAAGTGATGGGTAACGAAATTATGTCTCTTTCGTTTCCATACATCATTATGAATTGCGATTTTCGTGGATTAAATTCAATTGCATTTTATACGGATCAGTTATTCTAAAGGAAATAGCAAGAGTAATAATTTAGTAATTGTTATATTAATTAGAGACCATATTTTAAGGCAGCTTAAAATTTTCCAGGAATCGTATAATGTGCAACTACCATGAAAAAAATACAAAGAGACTTCTTTGAAAATTTATTAGTTTTAAGGTTAAGTTAATAAATATCATATAAAAAATGCGAAGAAAATTATTTTAGTGTAAATGAATATCAAACTAAATGTAATTTTTTCTTTAATTATTAACATAACTAGTAATTTATTAAGTATTTTTTAAAAGCTGAAAGAGCTAAATTTTTTGTGGTGGGAGAACTATACATGAAAACAATCATATCGTGAACTCATTTTTGAGTTACATTCATACTATATTAATGAACTAAGCAAATACCTTCATAATAAAATACAAAACATTCATGATAAAATTATGATATTTTATATTTACATCAGAATAAAAAGTATTTGTAAAATTTTAAAGTGTCGTAAAGTAATTATTACAGTAATCCTATATATATATATATATATATATATATATATATATATATATATATATATATATATTTTTATATATATATATATATATATATATATATATATATATATATATATATATATATATATATATATATATATATTATAGTACAAAGGTGTTATATGTATATAGCACCTACATAAAGTAATCCTATGATATATATGAAACCATTTTTAAAACATGTTTGGAAAATTTATTGTATTTGTTAACATTTACAATTATATTAGTATTCAGATTCAAATATATAAAGTAAGAAAATCGATAGCAAAACAATTTAAAATGAAGTGTAGAAAAATCAAAATATATTAAATGCATAAATTTATACATAGTATCATTGCAAATGTTTATTTTGTTTTAAATGAATATTTTATGATTTCTATTTCGAAATTAATATTCCATAAACTTTTTTATTTGAATTTTAAAAAGACAATTTAAGTATAACTTTAAAATTCTTAATTTTTGAGTCTGTAAGACTAAAACTTATTGCTTAGAAATAAATGTGTTTTATGTAACTATTTTTGGTACTTCTCCATTATACCCCCGCTTTGATAATCACCGTAACCGAAAAGAAAAAAAATAGTAAATTATTGTCATAAATGTACTTTTTTCCTCATGTATTGCTTAAAAATGCTTACGTTTTAAGAAATTACTAAGAAAAATAATACACAAACATTTTATTTACATTTTATGAAGTAAACAATTATCACTCATTTATAAAACTTATTTAAATACCAATGTTTATATCTGGCGGAAACTGTTAAGCAATTGCATCGGTGACCGATTGCGCAAGTATAATGTTTTTTCAATAAGACAAAATTTGCTGTATTCAATAAGACAATTTCAATAAGACAAAAAATAATTTCAATAAGACAAAATTTCCAAAATTTTGCTGTATTTAATTGTTTTTTGACAGTGTTGACTTGTGACCGCTTAATGCTTCTTTTAACCAACAAAATTATCATCATGCAATCTTTTGCTCCAATTATCACCAGCTGTGTTTAGCATTTAGCTTGTTTACCATTCTTAATCACATTTTAGTCAATTTTTACACAAAAAAATTCAATTTAGTATATATTAAATTCAAAATGAATTTTAATCCAATAAAATTATCGTATCTACATTATATTATTTTAACTTCTCCGTAAAGAAAAAAAAACATGCTATTTCTCTAAGATTAAAAGCGAGGGTATAATGGAAAAGTACCCTATTTTTTTAAATTTTTTGTGCATTTATATTAAAATGGTTAATTATTGAAAGTATTAAAACTTAAATATTATTGAATTTAAACATGAATTATTTAACACTTTTTCAATATAAAGTGTTTTTTTTTTAAACTATTTATTTATTTTATGTGTTTAGCGAAATATTAACTGTTGAGAAATTTTCTTTTCTCTTTTACTAATAATTTTTATGCTTATGATTTTTTTCAGTATTTATTCGTGATTATATTAATAATGTCTAATATTTTTTATAGAAATATTTCTGTCTAATATTTTTTAAAGAAATAATTTTAGTTCAATGTTCAAATATAGTATCCTGTTTTTCACAAAATGCTTTTAAATAAAAGAATGATACCTATAGAATTACATAAATACCTATAGACATGTATAAGGCATAGCTTTTGTTTTAAGATACAGGCAAAAATATTTTTCTTTAAAAATTTCTAAAATTTACACGAAGCAACATTAAACAAAGTTAATCCTTTTACAAACAATATTAGATTAAATATTGCTAAAATGAAATCAATTATTTTAAGATCAATTGAAAACTACGAAAATGCACTATAATTTTTATAAAATTATTTATTAGTGTAATGATCTTTCATGCATTGTAGGCAATGAATACTTAAAATTTATTTTGAATTATGCCATTAATTCTTTTTTCAAACTTATAAAAATGAATAAATGAAAAAGCAGACAAACAAATTATTTTTTATTTTCAATGCTATTAACTTCTTAACATGTCACGACCAAACGATTTTCCACCAAAAATATGCAAAATAGTTATCGAAACGAGGAAACGGACCAACAGATGGCTTCTCAAGCAGATGATTTTGTGTAAAACCATTCTCGAAAATCGGCACCTTTCGCAAAGATCTTCGTCGAGATTAAATCCTCTCTCCGAGTACCAAATACGTGACCGCGACAACTATTAAAACCGCTTAATTTAGTAGCTCTGTACTTCAGGGACCATTTAATATTTTTCACGCCTTTCACAGATTTTGGGACATTAATATGTGGACAGAGTATTTGATAATGAAGGAAGTAAAACAGTCTAAGTAATATTAAAATCCGTCTAAACTAAAGGAAAACTAAAAAGAAAAAAAAATAGTTTGTTCAGAAAATTTAATCTTAGAATAATCTGTCATTTTTTTAAATTAAAATATTTACATTAAAATCTCTCTCTCTGATATATATATATATATATATATATATATACATATATGACATGAAGAACAATAAAACTAGTAAGGCAAAATTTGAAAATTAGTGACAAGAATAAAATAATATACAATACAAAGTATACGAGCAAAGCATTTTGACCACATCTTCATCAGGAGGGAGATGGCCAACTATGCAAAATAAACACTTTTTGAAATCAAAACAGTGTTACATCTTTTATAGTAATCAGTTTTTTTTTTTTTAACAAAAGAGTATATAATTTGCATAGCTGACCATCTCCCTCCTGATGAAGATGTGGTCAAAATGCTTTCCTCCTATTCTTTGTATTGTATATTGTTTTATTCTTGCTAGTGATTTTTCAAATTCTGTGTCTTACTAGTTTTACTAATCCTCGTTTTCATTTATACTGCCCTATCTCTCTTTAGCTGCTTTTGCGTTGGCTAGATTTCCAGTAATATATATTATTTGGTACTTTATTTTTCATTTAATGTGCTGATATATATATATATATATATATATATATATATATATATATATATATATATATATATATATATATATATATATATATATATATATATATATGCTATCTTACTTATATTTTACTCCCGATAAAAAGTACAGTTAAAAAGAAACATTCTATTCTGAAGTGTTTATTTTAATCTACAATGCTTTTTATTAATTTATATCCACTGGAAGTAATTGAAACTTTACTCTTAATTAAAGTGTTGAACCTGAATTTCTATCATAAAAATTTATGATCAATGTGAGCTAATTTATTTTACTCTTAAACCTAAATTTTCATCATAGACATTTAACTTCAAAATTTAGTAAGAAGTTATAGTTCCAATTGCTTCTATTAATTATGTATGGAGTAAAGTGCTCATTTTGAATCATGTTTGCTTATTTATGGAAAAACGTCCCCTCACCGTTTTGAACAAATGTTAATTTTTGTAGCTTTATACAAAAATGCCAAACTGTCTATGAACATAAAGGGGAAATGGGTACCTACTTAACTACGTTGGAGTGTCAATAATTGGTTAGTTTTATGGAGTGCTGTTAAGAATTGTCACCGTTAATGAAAATTGATGCATAAAAACAAATCAAGAAATGAAAAGTGGTCAAAATTCTTTAGTCTTTTGATGAATTTCCATTTTATAGTAGTGATGAAGGATTCAAATTTTAATAAAACAAGAAAAATGTATTGCTTATGTGATAAAGATTACATTGTAAAAATGCATTCTTTCTGAGTGCGATCTTGAATTTTCAATTGGTTCGTGCATGTTCAATATTTTTTTAATGTTAAGCATTTGTGTGTGTATCTTTTAAATAAGAGTTCATTATCTAAACATCCTAAAGTTTCAAAATAAATAATGGTAATTAGAATTTATTTGCCCTTTTTGTTTTATATAATCACTAAATTTTTATGATTAACTATACATCAATAACAGTGAAAAACAACTAGAATAATTTTTTATATGAAATATATAATTTGTTTTCTTAGTTTAATTTTTATTTAGTCAGATTTGATAAATGTATTTACTCAAAAAATTATTTTCTTAGTAATTAAATTTGTTCTATATTAAAACGAACTGAATTTAAACGAAAAGGAAAACAATGCATTCAGTTTGAATTTAACTAAAATGAAAAAATGCGATATGTCTTCTATGAGAGAAATAATTCATATTTTAAAAATAATATCTTACAAAAAATAATCTTTGGAAAAAATTATAATCCTTATTTATTCATATGCTTAAAAATTTCGTCATGGGAACATGATACTAACAACTAAACAGGAAATTTTAACTCTGTTCTTATAACTATGTTTTTTGGAAAAAATGATAATCTTTATTGATTTGCATGCCTAAAATTTTACTATGGAAAACACCATAAGTAATAATTAAATAAGGAATTTGAGTTTTCAAAAGTTTGCATAGTATACACCTTTTTTCTTTATTCGAGTCGTTAATAAGATGTAGGATTGTTAAAATTCTCATGTAAAAATTTTTTTCAAATTTAATTCTGAACATATTTTTGTGCCATAAAAAATATTCCAACAATGTATTCAAAATAAGTAAATAAAATTCGAAGTTGAAACTGCTTGCTTTGCTAAAAGTATCATGAAAGAACTCAATTTGAACTCTAAATACTATGTTATTTGTTTATTTATTTATTTAAAAAATGGAATGGTATGCCAGCAGTTTGAAAAGTATAAAAATATTGTTTCTTGAGACAGAATCTCAATGCATAAAATAGATACTCTTCTAGTATGTAAGAATTTCTAGTTTACTTCATTCAATGTCATTTTATAAAAACGTTTTAATCATAATCATAATAACATAAATAATAATACTCAAGATATTATTTAAAAAATGCTTAAAATAATTGATAGGAGTAAATAAGTCTTGAGTTATAAAATCATTAGCTCTAAAATCTAACAAAAACATTATTAACAAAGTTTATTTGCACTTTAATAATTTTGCTGACGTTGAATTACTTTTTGCGTCGAATTTTAAATTCATTATTTTGAAATTTTGTGTAACCTTGTGTATAGTAGAACCACACATTTTTAAATATTGCTTTTAGAAAATAACAATTGAATCCATTTTTATTAAACCTTCATTGTGATAATCTGAGAGATTTTTTGTAAAAGCAGTAAAATATCAGGAAAAATTTATTTTTCTGCAGCTAAGAAGTGGGGAAAAAAATAAAAACTAATCTTCATGTATAACATCTTAAGGTTTGTGTTAGATATTTTACACATGAGATAGTACAAAACTTTGAGACGCAAGAAATATTTTAATTGATTATGATAGATGTAAAAATATTTTTTTTAAATGCTTAAGAATATTATAGTTAAAAATTATAATACTAAAGTATTTAATGGAAATATAATTTCTTCATTAAAAAATTAATGATGTCTTTTCAATGAAATTAAAATTTTGATTTTCTTTTGTTTTTTTTTATGAAATTAACAGATTTTTTGTAAAAACATTAAAATGTAAGGGAAATTTTTTTTTTCAGAAATTAGAAGATGGTAAAAATAGTGAAAACTTAGCTTGATATATATCATCTTAAGGTCTGTTTTTAAATTTTTTCAAGAAATGTAAAAAATTTTGAGACACGAGGAATGTTTTAATTGATTATGGTTGATGTAAAAATATAAGTTTTTTATATAAAATTATTATAAATAAATTTTTAAAACTTAAGTATTTAATGAAAATAATAATTTTTTAGTTAAAAATAAATAAATGATGTCTTTTCAATGATATCAATATTTTTTCACTTTCAATGTGTTGCGTCCCCTTAAAATCTGAGTCCTGAGAATGTCCCATCTTTAAAAATAAATAAAAAAAAATCAAACATAATTTAATCAAAACAATTTCCGTACTGTTAAGATTGCGTTTCAAAACATGAATCTTCTCGACAATACTAACCACGATGGCTCAAGGCATGAAAAACTGGCCACCCACTGACTTTTGATTTTATTTTTTCCCTGTCGTTCACTCGGAGAACTATTTCCGGAAGGTTCTGATCCAACCACCTTATCGAATCAATTCGTCCCATCAAACAACGTGTTTTGTTATTTTTCATCGCCAATCTTATCTAGTAGTTGTGAAAGTTGAAGATAATCTGCAGGGGTGTAGGAATGAAAGTAAATGAGCTGGGCTAAGAGACAGACAGACGCACGGACAGACAGAAAAAATTTCATCGTCGGGTAGACACTGTGACAGGTCTACTGTTCTGCTTGCCTCATTTAGTGAACAAATTATAGACCATACGAACGACGTTGTGGGAAGTTAGCATGTGTGACGTCAGCGACTTATATAATGTTCAAATTTCACAAAATTGGAAGACGATGTGATTTCAAGAAATAGGTATTTTTTTCTATACTTATGCATAGGGGGCAGACTAAACATAGACTTCTTAATACTACTTGTCTGGGAATTAAGTTTGAGGAGGTGATTTAAAAAAAGTTACTACAAAAAACAGACATTTTAGTAACTTTTTATGACTTTGAATTCACATCTATTTATACATGATTTGATAATGCATTTATACAATACATTTCATTAAAAAAATTTTTTTGATCAAATATAGCATATCATGTAAATCAGTTTCTATTTCGAAAATAATTAAAATAATAACTTTATTATGATATTATATCATGAATAATGTGTAAAAATTATATTATGGAGGTTTAAAATGATTTAAATTAAATACATTGCCTACAAAGATTTAAAATCCCATGGTAAATCAACTAACAATGAGATACATGGCTATATATTTTTGTCCATTCTTCATATAAATGAATAAAGAAAAGTGAAAATTTTTACACTTCAATAATATTTTGTTTTATCTTATTAATCAAATACATACGTAACTTTAAAATGTAAAATTTATTCCAAAGATTTCTATAGTTATTTTAATTTAAGAATTGTAAATTTTTTTATATTAATCACTTTACCGACAGTAGAATATGCTAAATGTTTTGCTGATAATATTTTTTTATTTTGAATAAGAACAGAACTGAATGTTAACAATAGATATCTTTTCGCAATTATAAATGTTCCTAATCAGAAATTTTAAAGTAATTTTTTTAAATTGTAATTATATTCCATTATACTTTTAATTACCATAAAAATTATATTTGAAGAATAATTTTGTGTGCGTAAAGATGGCATGTTTGCTATTGTAACATATTAATTTATGAAGAATTGTAAAGATAAAATTTTATTAAATCTTATCAATTATAATAATCAATTAAAACATAATGTGCAACATAATAATATTCAATATTTGTCTACTTTTGAACTTACTATCTATACTTGTAGAAATTTATTTTATTGTGAGAAAGAAATGAAAGTATAAACATTCTAACTTATTTATAAAATTACACAATGTGATAAATCTATATGTATAGTACTAAAAAT
Source organism: Latrodectus hesperus (assembly GCA_037975125.1). Taxonomy (NCBI): domain Eukaryota; kingdom Metazoa; phylum Arthropoda; class Arachnida; order Araneae; family Theridiidae; genus Latrodectus; species Latrodectus hesperus. The sequence continues at coordinate 50,977,731 of CM075855.1, forward strand.
ATAAAAGTAGCAGTTTTTGATGTTGACAAATTATGAATTCACAGATCTGAGCTAGAAAAATTGAATAGTTATCATTTTTCACTCGGTATTACATATTTTAATGATTGATGCAAGATAAACTAAAAGGATTATTTACTCAATAAATATTAATTCGATCGAAAAATGCAACTCAATAATATCTTCTTGTTAACCGCATTCTTACCACTCTTAGAAACACAATAAACTGATTAAACTGAAGAGTTTAAAATAACTTATTAATATAAATAAATTGATTTTTCCCAAACTTAAAAATAGAAATTAAAATGGCAGAATTTAAATTGTTTTTAAAAGTAATTCAAGCAAACTAAATATTTTTGCCCTGAAAACAGTTTACATTATTGAAGCATGACAAAATAGTTTATTTTCTTGCATGTTCTCTCATGCCCCCCCCTTTTCAATCAACAATAAATCACTATATAAAGAGCTGTATACTAAAAGTTCAATCGTTTTGTTTACTAAAAAATAAATGTATTATAAAGATATTTCTGTGGTTCTTTTATGTAAATAATTATTTTTGATTGTATTCATCGTGATAAAATGAAGGTAAACCATTTGTTACTTTAAAATCATATTATGCTATGGTGAACTTTTGAAAATTGGACTTGGAAAATTGTTGTTGACTATTACTCAAAACAGAAAGGTGCCCAATCTTTAAGTTTAAAGAATAAATAGACAATATATATTTTCTGATTAAAGAAATGTTTATAAACATGCAAATATTGATTAAATTTTAGACTTTTCTTTTTAAACTGTGAATAACTTTTCTCTCGTAACTATAAACAATAATAAACAAAAGGAATTTTTAAATTAAGTGATAAAATTTGAAGTATTTAGAAATCTGGAAATGCTGTTTAAAAATATATTTTTTTAATTGAAAATATTTTAAAGAGAAAAATATCTTTTTTTACATAATTACATAAGAATTTTTTAGTTATTTACACAAGAATGTGTTAATCATAGTTTTATTTTTATGTACAGAGATAAAAGCAAATATTTATTCACTTAATGCATTAAAAATACAATAGAATCAGAATGGAAAATTAAAACTTTACAATATAAAAACAATAGATCTACTTCGAAACTTAAAAAATAGATATAAACAAACATTGGTTTAATTAACAATATTTTTTTATTTTCTGAAAATAATGAATATTAAATATATTCTGAACTTCATCTACAAAACGTCTAATTTTACATTTGTCACACATGCAAAGGTTGTTTCATAAACACTGTTAATGAAAAATATATTTAAAGTCAAAAATCAATCAAAAGAGTAAATATCAATGCAAAATAGTTGACGTTAGCTTGCGAGCTGTTATGAGATTTCCTGTAGAAATTCTCATCACAGCTCCGATGCTAATGTTAATTATTTTGAATTTATATTTAATTTTGCTGATCTTCATTCAAGAAAAACTTATTTCAAGAATATATGCTAACTGAAATATTGTGAACATTTTCAATGTATATTTCTTCGTGCATAAGAAGTTTTCAGTGGACAAAGATATGTAAAAGTCAATTTATATAATTGCATTTTCTTCATAATATGATGTAATTACAAATCAATAAGTTGAAGCTACAGCTTCTCATCTGCTACCCTAATTGCAGCAATAGATTGATAGATAGCGGTGCATTCGAGCCTTGGACTGTACCTTTAGGTTAACTGGGATGGAATACTCGCCCAATCACCAAATGCCTCGTAATTTTAAATCACGGTCAGATGACGAAGTCACACCTGAGGTAGCACCTCTCCAAATCCACACCAGATCAATAGAAGAACTCGAATGCCACATATTAACGTGGACATGTTTCCAACTCACTCAGTGAGAAGAACACAAGGTCACCTCCCAATCATTGACAAATGAGGCTTCACTTAGCGGATCTTAACGGGAAGGGGTGTGAAGCTACTGAGCTATTGAAGCTCGCAATATCATCAATAACTGGATAAGAGAGAATATTAAATTTAGACACATTTCCTTAAAATCTTGAAATCTTCCTATGGGCTCGTCCTCTAAACTGTCTCGGCAGCTCTCAGAAAATTTCTTTGCGAGCAGCAAGGCACGCGAATCACTAATTTCCAAACTGTCATTAGAAAATAATCATCGTGACCTTCCCAGAAAATTTATTTTGTTGGATTTTTTTTTTGATGTATTGAATTAGTGTTTCCATACTCTTGTTGTGGATTTGGTAAGGGACGTAGTTTCAATATCTGTTATTATATTATTTAAGAAATTCATCCTTTGGGGCATTTGTTTCCATTCACAATATTAATGAATTCTTGTTCTTTAGTTAGGTATGAAATATCCATTTGGAACGAAAACAAGGCAATGCTGTAAATTGTTGCACAAAAATCGAAATATTTACATATTCGAAATATTACTTGATGCTCATATTTTCTCAAATGATATTCGCCGATTTTTTTTCCACATGATTGCTTAAGCAAATTGATTTCGATCATTCACATAGTTTCTCGGCGAATAAGTGTAGAAGCTAGTTTTACAAACACACATTCTTTTTTGAAATCATTTTGACTTCTAAAAATTATATAAAAATAATAGACTCACCAAATTTTATACCTATAATCTTCTTTCCTTAACTTCATTATTTTTGGTGTTTTGTTTTACCCTACCGATAGTGAAATTTTAGTTCACAAGACATTTCTTTTTCTCTAATTTGAAATCATTTACTTCCATTTCAAATCCCATTTTACATTGGTCAAATAAAAATAGCTCTTTGAAACCGCAGGGAACTAAGAAAAAATAAAATAATAAAAATTTAATAAAATAAATTATAATTCAATACCGTGGTTGGACTATCCATGAAGAATTAATTTATCGGACATTTCATTGCTTTGTGCACAAATGTCAATCATCTCTTAAAGGACTGGAAAATTCCATCAAATTAGTAATATTCTGATGCAAATGATATTGGAAATAAATTCTGTTGCCAATAAAATAAATGACAAAACAGTGAATTTCTGAAGGCGCATCAAAATAATATATTTATTTAGTATTGTTTAAATTAGGAAAATAGTTCTTTTTATACTTTTAATACTTACAATAGTTTTGGTAATTGTGAATTTAACAAATTTTTGTACTGATTTTTTTGTGAGACTGTGAAGAATTATTTTTGATAAATAATTTTATAGAAAATATCAGAATTTTAATTGCTTTTATTAATGCAAGGTAAACAAGAAAGTTCTTGCCTCTTTAATAATCCAAAAGAACATGACCTACAAAAAATGTAGCCTATTGTTAATTCTCGAAGTAATCACCATCGCCACCCAGCACCTTCTGCCAACGTGTCTCCAGATGGGCAACCCCCTAGCGGTTAAAATCTGAAGTTTTGGAAGCAAAGAAGTCCGTGAGTGATTGGTACAAGTCTGTTTCATTAGTGAAGGATTTTTCACTAAGATGATTGTCAAGGGAGTGGAAGAGGAGGTAATTTGATGGTGAAAGGTCAGTCGAGTAAGGAGGATGGCGTAAAGTCTCCCAACCCAAAACTATACAGTTACAAAACCATACAGCTCGTGTTATCGGCCAAGAACAATACACCCTTATGATTTAACCAGTGCTGGCTCCTTCTGCTGCAATGCCTGTTGCTCACGTTCCAATTTCTGCGAATACAGGTTCGCATCGACCGTTAAACCCGATGGTAGCAGCTCATAGGGAACCACTTGACGATTAGTCCACCAGACACCAGCTTCATCATATAAAGACAAATCTCCAGACCTGAATTTGTGAAACCAATGCCTTGTTTCCCTTTTCATTCTCAACACTATCCCCAAACGCTTGACATATTCGGAGACTTGATGCAGCAGCTGGTAAACCCACTTTGAAATCGTAAAGCAAGTAACACCGAAAGAGCTCTTTCTACGCGTCCATCTCTCTTCACTAGTGTACGAGCTATGATTGATGAATATGCGAGTTGGACCTGCTTTTATAGCAACTGATAATCTTACTCTCGACTGACCAGTGTTTCAACCGCGTCATACCCCAATATGCATACATATTCTCACTTCATTCAATTTCAACACGAAAAAGAAAAGAACTTTTTTATTTACCATTTAGAAATAGCTATAAAATGTTACATTTACACTTTTGCAAAAGATTTACAAACTCAAATTATATGTCCTTAGAAAAATATTAACCCTTTACAGTTCTTTTTATAACAAGAGCAAACCGACATATGCCTACTATAAAAGGTAATTGCGTGCATTTTCGATTTAAAATGAATATAATACTGTTACTGCTCGAATACTTAACTAGTTTCACGCATACAAATACATTTCAGAATACTAAAAATTAAATATAAAGTAACTATAATAAATAATATGTGATTTTTTAGAACAGTTCATTAGATTTCTAAATTTTAGCTATTCAGAAAATATTAAACAAAAATCATTACAACTGTAAAAGACGAATTACATTGTTTATACTTTGTTTTAGTAAATTGATATCATGGCATTATACTTTGCAAAACTGAATACATATTTTTAAATTTTTCACGCTTTAAACATTATATCTTCAAATAATAATTATGGATATGTTCATTTGACTTTGATCAAAATTTGTTTTATTTATTAATTTGCTGTAGGAACATTGGGCTTGAATATAAATTTCTTTCTTCTAACATTATTTGTTTTATAATACTTCAAACATTAAATATTTTTAAAAGTATGTAACTTTGAGACATGTAAGACATAAGAAATTTGAATCCGACAAACAAATCCAGAAAAACTGTAGTTAAAATATTTGAATACCAGGATATTTTAGCAAGAAACATTCGGTAAAATTCTAAAACCTTTCTGTAATTTGATTTAAGTTCATAAATAAACAAATCAAAACACTCAATAAAATCTGCAGGCTGTGAATGCCAATTTTGAATTTAGAAATAATAATCATAAGCGTGTTTCCAATCTTATCGATTAATTCATTTGTAATCAACTTCTTTGCCCAATTGAAACATAACCTCACTCTCTTCCATATAGATTGAATAATAGGTGGGTTTTTATTTTTTATTTTTTTGCAAGTTCTTATATATATATATTTTGTATCACTTAAATCTTCATTTTGCTAATAATAAACGAAACAAAGAGCTTTTCTTATTATAATCATCTGCATGTGCTTAGAAATTAAGCGAAAAGTAGATAAACAAGCTAATATTTTTCTTCTTTTTAAAAACAATGTATATGAATTATCAATGAGAATAAAATAAAGAATGACAGAAACTTTATTGTTATCACAAAATAATCTTTATTCCTTTATTTCATCACTTTAATACCGATATTTCTTCCAATATGTATAGTTTGATTAACAAGAACGAATAGAGCTTGTTATTTACTTATTCCAACGAATTTCGTAGTTGGTCTTTTGAAATTCTTTTTTAAAATTTGCTTGCAGTGTAACAATTTAAGAATACTTTTGCGAATCACTATAGTGCTAACCCAAGTTTTTCAGCATCATTTATTTCATCATCTGATTTTGATAGATTTTCTAAAAACAAAATTCCAAACTAAACATTCACTTTAAGAATAAAAAAAAATTATTTTTTAACCATAAAGTGGTTGTTTCCTTCGTTCCAATTGAGATCATGATTAGGGCACTTTATTACAATTCTCATTGGCTGAAAATATCCATGACGTCAGATTCGTTTGATCTACGTCACATCGTATTGAGATAACATCGCACATCCGACTTGTCAACGAATTTGTTGCCTGCCTTTAAATCGTATTCTTTGAGCGACAGCAAACAAGCTGAATTTCCCCATCGAGTGTTGTTAACAATGAGAGAAAATCCACACTCATGATTTTAACCAATTTAAATTACTTTTACCAATAAGTATTTTTTAATTATAATTTTTCAAAAATTTAAGTTTTTACTATCACCAAAATTACCTCACGTTTTAAATAATTAGTTTTCAAATTTTCAACGATATTGCTTCCAAAATAGAACAGGATAAAAAGTAAAACGGAAAAGACAAGACAAAACATCCAGTTAGTTTAAATCGGCAACCTCGATTTAATTTTTTTCCAATAAAATAATTAAAGTAAAATTTTAATAATAAAAATAATAATTTAAAGTAAAATTTTTCAAGTTTTATAAAAAAAAATCGATATAATTCTTATTCTAAGTTTCAAAACAACACTTTATGGAACGCGGAGCACTTAACAGTTAAAAGCCAACTCCTTTTCGTGGTTTCTTTCTCTTAACCTTTGACTCGTTTAGGGGAAAAAAGTATCAGAAGGTGAAGGCGATGAGTTAAAAAAATGTATCGTGTTTCTCGCCAAGTGCTCATGAGTGCGGGGGCAAATGTATCTTTCGGCTATTGCACGATCGCCAGCGACTTATTTACCGGTGAGTCACCCACAGTATGTATGTCTAGAGCTCCCTTCAGGGTGGGTCAGTTTGGATGGCCTTCGCCAAGTCCTTTCCCGGAAAAAATAAACCACTCAGCATCCGCGTTTCCCGTTGATTTATTTTTTACGGTGCCCGTGCGTTTCTGTTTTATGCATAATAACAGGTTTCTGAAGAGGATGTGTGTGTGTCTTTTATTTTGATTCTTTCCTTTTACAATCGTCATCTGATTAGCTAGATAAAGTGATTCCATTCGTTCAGTTAAGAATTTTAAAAAGTAGATTTTGATTTCAAAACGTGTCATATACCTTCAACACTTTTCATTAAATGTAATGCCTTGAAATTTAAAAGAAGAAAATATATAAAGTGCGCGCGCCAAAGAGTGGATTTATGTTCAGACATTTATTGCTTCAAAAGTAAATTTTCTATGAAGCATAAGAATGTACAAAATGAATACTAACTCACAAATATCCAAAATAAAATCCTAAGAAAGGTACTTATTTATTTAGGAATTTTGTTTATTTTCAATCTATTAAGTATAACAAAACGGAGAAAATTTTGTAAGTTTTCTTTTTAATTTTCTAAACAATAGAAAATGCAAATTTGTAGGAAAATAAGAATATTATAGGTATTTAAAATAATAATAATAATAATAATAATAATAATAATAATAATAATATATATATATATATATATATATATATATATATATATATATATATATATATATATATATATATATATATATATATATATATATATATAAACGTAACAATACAAATTGACTTTAAAATACTAAAATATTTAACAAAATTAATATAATTATAAAGGAACTAAAAAAGCAGAAACCGAAAATTACTTTTTAAATGTGGAAAAAGCTTTCAATAAAAACAGCAATGTAACAGAACCAGGAGGTTGTACATCACTAATATTTATAGGAGATGTTAAAATTGATTATTTTTGATAAATTTATTATTCGCTGCAAAGATGTCTTATTATAGTAATTTGGGAATAAAAGAGATATATATTTTTTTTCTATTTAGAGATCGATGTGTCAAATTTAACAAATTTTGAAAGAAGATTAAAATGCTTTGCTTAAGGTGATTATTGCGGAGGATGTCCGGTTATAGATGAATTACTATTTATCATAAAAAAGTGCAACAAAAAATTTACGGTATGTGTTTGATGAAATAAATGAATATTTAGGCAACTAAAATTGAAATTCCAAGCTTATTATGAAATTTATTCTTAATAAGGAAAACAAATTGCTGGTAAATAGTTGCATAGATTGCCCTAAACTTTTAGAGAAAAGAAATTTTTTACTTTAAGCTATAATTGGAATCAAAATTTTTCAACATATTCTTTTTTTTATTTTGAGTTATTTGTTAATTTGAGTTATTTGTTAAATTTAATATCTCATTTTGCTTAAATTTTCATAATAACACCAAAATTTTCATGTTATTAATTCTAACTATTTATCATATAATGAAAGTCAAATATTATTTAAGAAAGTGCTGATGTTACATAGGTTGACTAAAGTTTAACTCTTCTAGTTTTAAAAAAATCGCACTTTATTTTTAACAATTACTGAAAATTGTATGGTTTATTTAAATTTTCATAGTTAGATTTTTCATAGTTTGATAAATATAGTTTGAATTCTATTTTCATTGCAAAATTACTTTATCAATCGTTCAAGGAAACTTATAATTATTCAGATATAATGGCTATTTGGAAATTAATTTTGAAACAGGCAATTATGATGAAACTGGTGATGATTATAACTAAGTCTCACAAATCATCAACAATAAATATATGGGATTTATTTATTCAAGTTATCAATAATAAATGCCCACAATCATCAACAATATTAGTTTTTCAGACAAAATCATCTTTGAAAAGATATGGTTGCCCTTATGTATATATATATATATATATATATATATATATATATATATATATATATATATATATATATATATATATATATATATATATATATATATATATATATATATATGTATATATAAACATTCAAAACTCATTCAACTTGCTTGATTCATATTTATTTCTATCTAAATCGATGTATTCTTTAAGAAAAACCATCTGAATGCATTTAATTCTTCTTGCGTTTCTAGTTTTCGATTTCTTTTCACTTTTTTTTTAGAATAAATAGAATCTTTCTAAATGAACGATTTAAAATTTTCGAAAATTTAAATGCAATCCAATGTTATTTTTAACACTTTGAAAAGTATGTCTTAACTTTCGGAAATAATATCATCTGTTAACGGAGAAGAAAACTTGGAGTTTTCGAATACTTATTTTAAATTTATATCCTAATTTTCCTTGTGATATATAAGATATGTAATATGCTTCCCACATTTTAAATCAGTTTTGATAATTTGAAATTTAAATTTTATGATTTGTTGTCTAAGCAAATAACATTTTGATGTACATGCGCTTATTTGTCTTATAGTCAGCAGAGTTTTGATTTTAGATAGTAGAAGATCATTATTTATTTAAATAGATCTAAATTAGTTTCCTATATACAACCTAAAGAGGTACATTTTCAATTAAATTTTTTTTTCTTCTGAGAAATAGCAAGTGCGTTCAAAAAAGCATACGGACAAGAAGGAAAAGTTTAATATCAGTTTTGGTATCTAGAATGTAAAAGAACAAAATCCAGACATTTTTGACTTTTTTCAATTAAAATACGATAGAATAAGGAATGAAAATGTCAAAATACTTAGGAGAGAAAAGCCATCAGACTAAAATACTTAGGTTCACAATTTTTTTTAGTTCTAATGGTCAGCTGCTTCTAGGGTTCCTCCCCCTTCAACATTACAAGGGGCGGAAGTGATGACAACTTATTTAGTGGGACACCCTGTGGGTGTGCCATCGTGGCCCCGAAAGTGGGTAGATCCTTAAGAGCAGGGACCTAGCAGAAGACCCCCAGACTTGGTTGCGGTATCATTTCACATGGGGGCACTGCAACCATGACATATTTATCATCATTACCGAACATATCGATTCTTCGGTTTGTTCAGGATTCGAATTCACTACCTTCTGATAGCAAGTACGAACCCTCTAACCAACCAGACACCGTGTCCTCTTGGTTCACAATATAGCTCTGATTATATAATTTTTATTTTTATATTTCGTCTGGATGTATATACATATGCTATACAAATGATTAAAGATATAATAAGAGTAAGTACTTAAACGCAATTTTGGACAAGCATAAAATAACATCGTTTTTAAAACATAAAATGCTTATAAAACCTTTAATTCTTTTTATTCATACCCTAATGTTAAAAAGTGCATCAATGTGATAAATATATATTCAGCTGTATGAAATTTAATAAAAAAATATTATTCTTGTTCCTCTTACTCATAAATTACAAAAAATAAAATATATCCATCGAAATAAATTTTCCACTTTGACAAAATCTCCGTGAATTTAATTTAAATATTAATTCACACAATCAGCCCAAAAATATGTACGATATATATATTTTTTATTCAGATTGAATTATTACCAAAGAGCAAGCTACACCCGCACATAAATCAGCTTGATAAATTTACTTTTGTTACAAACAAAAAGTATTATCTTTGCCACCAATGTAAGTGTTAAATTGCGAGGAAATGGCATTTCAAGAGACATTGTCAAACTTTTGTTTTCTCAAATATATGAATTACAAGTACAGTCAGTGATGGATTATACCACCTTCTCTATGAAGCCCTGAATCCGATAACAATAAAGATATCTCTGCCTTACGTGGAGAGAGAGAGAAAGAGGAAAGAAATCTGCAGATCTAAAATTCGCCAATCTGCTCAATCTTGTCCAAAGTTAAGGATTACGTGGATGTCGCCTACGCTGGTTCACGAGCGCCTGCTGCGCCATGTCACGACTCGCCATCAGGCGCCCCGCTGCGCCAAAGTACAATGGTGAGCAAGTAGGGCCATGCGTCAGAGCAAATGGCACGTTTGAGCTTTCAATTCGGCATCATCACGATTCTGAGTCATCTATTACAAGTGTGAAAATGACTTTAGGTAAATTGTCAAAACATTCAGAAGTGGGAAAATTAGGGGTTGATAACTCCTGCGCGCGAGCAAGTTTATTAGTACAAACAAAATCACAAACTTGATTAAGGCTTAAGCTCAGTGAGTTTCAAAACAAAATATTATCTTTTAGTATTATTTATTTCCTGATATTACTTTTATTCATAGATATTTTCACTCAGATATAAATTAATGATTATTTACAAGAAACTTAGAAAATGTTAAATTTTCAAAGTGGAAGTATAAATATTTATTTTTTGAATTTTAAAGATCAATCTGGATATAAAAATAGAAAATATTGATTTGAATAAAAGAAAATAAAAATGTTATTGAAATTGTTGAAAATGCATTTGCCTTTATAGTAAGCATTTTTTCTTCAATATCAACACTATAATTTAAAACGCAAAATTTTTTCAAAATCACTTTACATGAGCACAACATTAATTTAGGCTTTTTTAGAATAAAATAAAACACAATGGCTAAATAAATATAAAGTTTTTTTTTTAATGAGTATCAAATATTTTACATTCCGATCATGATTATAGAAAATGAATTCAGGATAACACAAGGGGAAAAGAATTGGCAAAGGGAATCTTGCATTTTCCCTATAATTTTTATTGAAAGTTATTTGTAAGTATTATTTTTATAATATTTTCAGGAAAGTTCCTTTTATATAATTATATATGGTTCACTACATTATAGAAAAACAAATTGATATGAAAAGAATACAGCATAAATGCAAAATAACGATGTATTGTATTTGAAGTATATGCATTGAATTATCAGGAAAGAGAGAATCAAAAGAAACAAATCAGTGAACACTCAAAAAATACTACTATATTTATATTTTATTTTGAAAATTTGAAATTACTTTCATCTCATTCATAAATGTTCTTTAAATAATAACTTATAAAGTATTGTTTAAAAAATAATAACATAAAAGATAAACAAAAGTTATATTTACCTTTAAAATTATTTCATACATACATACATGCATACATACATACATACATACATACATACATACAATACATACATACATACATACATATATATATATATATATATATATATATATATATATATATATATATATATATATATATATATATATATATATATATATATATATATATATATATATATATATATATATATATATATATATATATTATAAAGTAAATTTTAGTGTATATATATGTTTATGCATATTTTAAATGAAAATAATATTAGTAATTACGAAACACATTTATAATGTTTTTATTAACGTCAAAGAAAATACATTAAAATAATTATTTATGTAAATGACAGATGATAATTCAAACTCACAATGTTTTTTTTGTGATTATAGCAATTTATAACTTAACGTAATAACAAAAAGTAACTTAATAAAATTCAATCCTGTAGCTTGATATAAATTTCTTCATTGATATTTATCTGAAGTTTTTATGTTTAAAGGCGTATACTATATTGTTTTATATAACAGCAAATAATTTTCAAAAATAATTGTAATTCAAATGTTGGATTCAGAAGGAAAGTATTTATCTTTTTATTGAGATCACATATTTTATTTTAAATCATTTTATTCTGAATAAAGTTATGATTATTTTTCAATATACTTTATATATTACCTTTGCATATTTCCAATTGCAAGCAAATCTTTTACAATTGAACAATGTACTACATATTTTAAACAGTTTCCATTAGTATTTCCAGAATAATTCATTAACGTCACTCATCATATCAAAGAATAAATTTAGACAGCATATAAATTACTGTAAATCAAGATCTATTAAGGTGATCATCACAATTCCTTTCAAACTCAAACTCAGTCTGCTAGTTTTCTTCCGCTCGAGAGAAGATTAAAATTTAAATAGCGAAACGATTAAACACTGCTGAAACGAAATGCGATGAGTTGATATCAAAAGACAATACAAAATAAATAAAGATTCCTCTTCAACCCAAAGCCGTCAACTTGATGAATTGCCAGCAGTTCAAATCAGCAGGCATGACCGTTCCTTTATGGAGTCAGCTGCTTTTATCTGATGTTTTATTCCAGCAATTCCATTTCAGTCGCTTTGGTTACGGTTGTTCTGAAATTCCATATGTCGCTCGTTCCTTTTTTATTTCTTTTAGACTGTTTGACCTCTCATCATCTCGGTTGTAAAAATCAGAAAATAAAAGAGAAATCCCACAATGGAGGAACTGGAGACTAAGCACAAAAGGATTTTCAACGATCGTTATCGATGGGATCATTACAAAATCTTGGAAAATTTCTAATTCCGGACAAGTGTAGTTTTTTCCGCTTGCTTATTTTTGAATCAGATTTTCCATTCACTATCCATATATTTTGCCTTAATACATATATATATATATATGTGTGTGTGTGAGTATTGTCTAATAAAATTTAATAATATTGCTAGATAAAACGAATCACTTACTTAATACACTTTTACTAGAAACAGCAAAGAATTGTGTACTCTATTCCCTAACCGGAATTGAATACTTGCATTGTGCAGAATGTACTTTTAATTATAAGTACAGTTGAAATATTATTTATTTCATGTGTCTTATATGATTTAAATATTAAAGAAATTCGACTAATAAAACCTAACTAAATCTTGCTTATTAAGCTACATAATTTCACTTTAACTTTACAATATAGTCAATGATTCAGAAAACAAACTTTCAAAATCTTGCGCAATTTTAAAAAAAATATTGTGTTTTAGATAAAATTATTGTTTTTTTTTTTTTTTTTTAACTCAGTTTAATGAATCTGTTACAGAAGTTTTATCTTAATATTAAATTTAATTGTTTTTATATTGTTAAATATTTTTTGATGAACATTGCATACTATGCATACTGTACTACTATATAAAAATATATATAATTAATTAAAAAAATATTGGATATTTAAATATGTACATTGTTAAAAAAATAAACAAAACAAGAAAATGAGACAAATATGAAACATAATTCCTTTGTCATAAACACTGTATAAAAGGCCAAAATATCGGTATTAATAAGGAATTTAATATTTTCTCATGAGTTATTATTGCAGATCTCAGTTACAAACGTACGATGTTAATATTATAATCTAATTATGATTTATAAATGAATAAGAAAACAAGAAAATTTAACAAATCAGTCTTGTACTCATTCGAATTGTGGGTTAAAAGACCAATTAATTCTTTGCAAACAATTTTTTTTATGTATTAGCTTTTTATTTCCTGTGAAATGAGTTTCATGTGAAAACATTCTATTGAAGTAAAGGACACTGAAAAATTGATAAGAAACGAAAAGTTATAACTTTTCGGCATGTTACTATCTAGTACTGAATGAACTTTATAAAATCATTGTCCTACATTATTTTATTTTTCACTCTCTCACTCTTTATTCCAGTCATTACAAATTAATAAGCAATTAAATTGCTTGTTTTTTTAAATTCAGATATTTTTGATTTATTTATTTCACTTTTTGAATGAAAATGTTTTAAAAACGGTGAAACTTGTATTCCCTATTACGTTAGTATTAATTTTTTGTGATAATAATAACTAATCAATAAATTTTATACAAACGGAAACATTTTGTATTATTTTGGTTTAAAAATGTTTTACAATTCTGGAAACAACATTTAAAAATTGAAAAAAATTAAGCCTAATTAAAAATTTCAAACCAACACAAAGTTTAGATAATTTACTTTATTTAAAAACATCTAGTCAAGAAGAATTTAAAAATTTAAATTTAAAATCTATGATGGATTGTAAAGCATTTGAGTCTCGACGATAACTTTTGTAACTAAGCAATACTTCGAAAAAACACTCTCTTTTTAAGAATAAAAAACTTTTTCTATCAATTAACAATGAACGGGAAATTTTATTTATATTTCTTTGTTAAGTTATATTCGAAATCTGTTTAAAACAAAAAGTTTGTATATAATTTATATGAATCTATTTGCATTTTTTATACGGTACAAAAATATTAACACATGTTTGAATAGTTTATACAGTACTTATTAAGTATTTAAATCCACTGTCTATTAACTATTCAAGTGCAATACCTAACAAATATTTTAGCAATCAACGCATACTTAAAAAAAAACCACTGAACACAGAAAAATTTTTAAAAACGTAAGCTATTTTATATTGAATATCTTTTGTTCATATGTCCATTAATGCATTTAAAATTTTTTGCAAATGCAATGATTTTTGAAGATTTATGAACACACACACGAATGCACACATATGTATGCAAACATATAAATGCACATATATATATGCACACACATGCACACAAATATATGCATATATTTCACCTATTGAAAGTTGTCTACTCTAATCTTTGGGCTTTATAACTTGTCATTTTACTCGGTTCATTCTTTGGTGGTATTCCTCTACACTCTACACCACATTCTTCAAGCAAACTAATCTTCAATTTTGATTCATTTTCAAACATTTTTAAATATTCATATTTTTATACTTCATGTTTCAAACTTTTTATCGAACAATAATTTTCTAATTGCATATTTGTTAATTATTATGAAATTTCTAATTGCATATTTGTTAATTATTATGAAATAAACTAATATTAAACATTTGACATCAAGAAGTGCATATTTTGTAACTACTTTTGAGAAACTTGTTTTCAATTTTTTCCCTCTATTTTATTACTTTGAATCATTATTGATTATTAACCTTAGCATTCTTTTTTTCTTGTATTCGAAAGCGTTAAAAACAGTACGTTCGTGCGTTCTATATTCTCTAGAACCAAAAAATAAATAAATAAATTCAATACAGCTGCTTCTGGTCCTCTTTACTTATTCAGGCTTTTCTCAATATTTTCATTTTTATGTTTTTCCTTTTCATCATTCCTCAGTTTCCATTTCCATTTCACTTAATTTAATTTTTATACCCTTAATTATTTTACTTTGCCTTATAGTTGATTCATCTCATTTTTATTAAAAGCTGTTATTTAATTTCTGGAAAATGTTTCTTAATTTGGACATTTCTAAATATTTCCTTTCCTTTCTATTTATTCTGTCAAAATTTCTAAAAGGATATTTATATATTTAAATTAATTTAGTTCTTACTTGATAACTTGTATATATATATATATATATATATATATATATATATATATATATATATATATATATATATATATATATATATATATATATATATATATATATATATAGCATGATTAGAAATATCATAAGTAAAAATTGAAAAATACCAGAATAAATACAAAAACCAAATGCTTAGCAATAAATTCAGGGCAAAAGTATAAATAAAGTTTCTAAAATATAATTATTCTAATTTTTTTATAAAATTAATCAAATACTAAATGGAGAATAATAAAGTGAAAATGCATTTTCCTTTTATTCTTTCTTTTAAATTTTATACTATCTATTGAACATTGTTCCATCTGTTTGTTTACTATATTTCGTATTTTCACTTTATTATTCTCCATTTAGTATTTTACTAATTTTATAAGAACTTTATTATTAATTATAATATATATATATATATATATATATATATATAATGTATAAATCATGAATAGAAATATCATAAGAATAAATTAAAAAAATACAAGAATATAAACAAAAATTGTACGCTTATTATAGTGTATCGTAGTGGCTTCATTTAAGCTATAGTCTGGAGTCACTCCAGAAAAGTTATGCTTGGTGCATAGTGGTCAACACCCCCTGAAGAAGCTGGCCATATTGGTACTTTGTTTCATTTTTCTTTTGTTCTATGTTTTTTTTATATTCTGAACTATCTATTGAATACATGTTTCGTCTATTTACTATATTTCGTATTTTCACTTCATTATTCTTCATTTGGCATTTGATAAATTTTATAAAAATTTACGATCAATATATATATATATATATATATATATATATATATATATATATATATATATATATATATATATATATATATATATATATATATATATATATATATATATATATATATATATATATATATATATCAGAAATCCACCACTGCTTGGTTTCATTTAATGCTTGAAAGGCTGTTCAGAGGAAGCAATTACTCGTATTATACTTTCGCAATCGATCACCGATGCGATTGATAAGGAGTTTCCGCTAGAAATAAATATTGACGTTTAAATAAGTTTTATTAAAAAGTGATAATTGCTTAGTTTATAAAAAAATGTTAATAAAATGCTTGTATTATTTTTTAGTAGTTTCTGAATAGGTAAACATTTTTAAGCAATACATGATGCAAATGGATTATTTCTGATAACAAATAATCCATTTGCATCATGTATTGTTTAAAACTGTTTACGATTTTTTTCCCGTTACAGCGATTATCAAATAATGGAAAAGTACCAAATTTTCATATGATATTTAATCTAATTCATATAAATAAATGTTGTTATGGACAGAACTTCAAAACATTTTCGTAAATAAGCTTATTATTTCATGTTATAAGCAGCTTAATATTCTGAGTTAAATTTTGCCTGTTAATAATACATGCGTCGTTAACTAATTTCTTGTGTGCGTGTGCGTGCGTGTGTGTGTGTTCATATCATCAAAAAGTTATTCTAATACATAAAGTTATTCTAATACATTATTCTAATACAGGGTAATTCAACAGCTTACAGATCTAGAAGGAGAAAGCGTGATTACTTAGTAAATGTGGTAAGATATTTCCAATTAATTTTTTTTCTTTTTACAGTCATATATCCTACTTTATTAAGCTAAATTTTGGACACGAAAAATCTTCTGAAGAAATTGATGAGTTTCATCCATTAATTTTAAAGCTGGCTTAGATGAAAACAATTTAAGATTTTTAATGCATATTCATTTAGTTTCGCTGCTTTTTCCGAATTTTCTTTGTAAAACAAGAATTGAAAATATTTTCATAGTGATTTTTTTTTACCTTTGGTAAATAATGTTGTCTCTAATAATATTTAGATTATTTCAAGTGATTGAGAATGCTTTGAATAAGCAATATAACAGTCTTGGTAAATAAATGTTTTCGTATTCGTTCTTCAATAACAACACATTTTGTAAGTAATTCAAAAAGGTAATAATTTAATGTTTAGTCAGTTGTAGACATAATAATATGAATAACTTTTTTATCAGAGATTTTCCAACAGTGAAAAAAACTAGATACGTTTCCTAGATTAAAGTGGCTAAACTTTTTTTTAACATTCTTTTGTTTATCTGTTTGAAATGTAAATTCAAACGTTAATTCGTGTACTCAAGAGTCAGTGACAATAGGGTTTATTATTTATTCCATGAAATTCGCATTTTTATTTAAAGATTGAAAAAATAAATCATTAATTATTTCTCTAAACTAGTCCTTATAGAGTTACAAAAAATCAAAAAGAATTTCTATAATTTCATGAAAATACATTCTTACTGTGTTTTAATTTTCTATAAATTAGATGATATTATTAATATCAGCTAAATAATAACAAGTTATATAAAGAAATTTGAAGTTAATTATTACTAACGTCAACAAAGAAAAAAATTTACTGCCTTAACAATCAATTCCTTTTAAGGTCAATAAACAAAAATATTATTTTTTCCCATATAAAACTAAACTTAATTAATTTAATTTTTATTAATTTTGAAAACACTGAATTAACATCAAGAGTCAACTACAGTAAATTTAGATAAATGTATTTGAACTTGTGTGCACAAATATTAAAATTATATTATTAATTGAAAATATAACGAAGATATATATAGAGACAGTGTGTACTAATAGAAGGGATTAAAAAATAATCAGTTTCTAAAATTATTAAAAAAATTAATTAATATTAATGCTTAAGATATGCATGTATTCATACTACTTTTTAATTATTAAAACTAATTAATATTAATAATTAAGAAATTATTAACACATTCATATCATCAAATTATTAGTTTTTATAATAAATTAATATTATAAAAAATATTAATTGCTTAAATTAATATAACAGTAATACAAATGAAATTAATGCAATAAGCACAAATATTAGGAAATTAATGCAAGAAAAATTCAATAGAACCATCCATAAAAGATATTGTCTTTTAATAAAATTATTGAAAAACAATGTCAAGTAGGTTTTTCTACATTGTTTATAATACTGTGTCTATTACGATACTTTGTTGAAAAAAATTCTCATTTTCCAACTGAAAGTAAGTGAAATGAAATTATTTGTTCACTTATTACCTTGTACGCTAGACAGGAACTCTCATATTACATTGCCAAATAATAAGTTCAAAAAAATACTTAAGGTCCTTCAGCATCGTTAACCGCAGACACAACTAGCACTTTCGGTCATCAAAATGATTACCTTTTGTGCGAAGAACACGGAAAAAGATCATAACAAATGTTGTGCCGTTGAGGATTATCTGGACTCGGAAAACACTTATTTGGTTGCACACAGTTATATTACACGTCACTGTAAGCAGAATTGATTGCTGAAAAATTGATCGTATCATGTGACACAAAAAAAGAAAAACATACATCATAAAACAGATATATGCTTTAAAGAAAATATCCATTGGAAATGATTGCGCTACAATTGTATAGGCGTGACATTATATTGTTATTAAGCATCACGCGCACGAAAGGTGATGTCTGAATCCGTAGAAAATTATGTATTTGTGATCTTGCAGAAAAACAAAATTAATTTATCTAAGAGTAAAATGATCGTTTGTATTTCACCTTTTTTGGGGAAATATAAAAGGACAAGAAGATGAGCCATAAAAAATCCTAGCAGATTAAATATTTCATTCAAATAAATAATGATGTAATTAGTTGATTCATTTTATGAATTATTATGAAATATCTCTTCTCAAATTAAATTAATAATTAGATTAAAATTGTGTAGATCCCTTGCTAGTCCTTGACTTTCTAACTATCCAACAATTTATTGGAGTTGATCTGACAAATGTCAGATCTTTAAAGAGGAAAAGCTAACAACAACCGAATCCTGTAGAATAATGAAACTGTAGAACTGTAGAAAAATCCTTACTCATAAAGAGGGTGTATTGAGTAATTTCTGAGGCCACAGATGTGAGAGGGACAAAATTTATTAAAACAATTGAAAAATAATTCTATAAAGTAAAATATTATTGCATATCCTATTTGCATGTTTAGATAGAAAGAATTCAAAATGGTAAAATGTTTTTGAATAGAAAAAAAGCGGATTATATTATTTGCAGTCCTTTCATATATATGAAAATAAAAATTTTCAAATAGAATGCTGTATACATAAGCATTAAATAGAGCAGGAAAGAATAAAAATGAGACCTGAACTCATGAAAACCTTACATTAGACGGAAAATAGAATTTCCGTTCGCTCTCTTGTAAATTTAAATATCGTTAATTAATATCAGTCACTAAGGATTAAATACTTTATAGTGCGTATTTTAATTATATAATTGGTAGTTTATTTTACAAAGTTTAAATATAGTATTAATTCATTGTCGTGTGCCAGCTGGGTTGGCAACATGGGGTGCGCTGCTCTACTTTTCCAACTGAACCATATTTTGGTGTGGAGTCCGAATTGCTCCGTACACACATGCCATAGGGACCCGTTTATAGGGTAGGCAACCATTCACACTTCATTCATACAAGGAAAGGACAAAGACAGGATAAATAGAGAAAGTACATCCATGTCCGAACCGGGATTCGAACCCAGGACCTCCTTATCCATAGTCAGGCACGCTGACCACTAGGCAAGTTGGTCGGCTTGAATATAGTATATTACTTAAATATAAAAATAGGCGAACAATAATTGTAAACAGTAGGAAACTTTATGAATAATGAAACCATATTTTTTTCCATCTCGCCAGTTTTCAAATTATATTTCCTTAAGTTAATAAACTATGTGTATGCATATATTTCATGAAAATCTTAAATTTTTGGCGCTATATTGTAGTTTAATTTAGATTTTAATACTATAAGAAAAATATCAAGTAATAATATTTTCTGATCAGCGTGTTTTATGAAAAGAGAAGTTTTATAAAAATTAGTCCAAAAGACTATGTGATGAGGTAAATAAAAGAAAGAAATATATGCTATCTAAGAATCCAATACAAAGAGCTCAAAATCCATTCAAAGAAAATAATTACTTTAAATTTGTGCGTTAATATACCACACCCAAAACTTTCAATGTCAACATGCTTACTCTGTCATGCAAAATTATTTTTCAGATAGATGAAATAAATTATATATTTGATATTTTTCTTCATTTGAAAAAGGAATATTTTATTCCATAGTCTCTAATCAAGTTGAAATAATATTTTTGGCGCTAAGACAGGGAAAACGGATAAAAAAACTTGTACTTATCTGCTGCAACAGATATATATAATTACAAAATAAAGAGCCAAACTGACTTTAAATATATGGTAAAATGTTTCACGTAGTGATATTTTTCTATGAGCTGCCATTACCATTTGGCGACTCATATCATCTATTGGTGAAAAAGTATCATTTCATTCGCTCAGTATCATTTCATCATTCAGAAATGAAATGATACATTATAAACTATGTGTAGCTGAAGATATAAAACTAGGGTTTGAAGTTTTTACCTCAGATTCTATTCTATTCATGTGTTTATTATGCACTTAAATAATTTAAAATTAGAAAATATGGGGTCAGAGATTATATCTGTAACAATTAATATTATAGAAAGCAAATGGTTCTATATTTTGCTTAAGCATATGAACGATCGAAATTTGTGTAAATTAATATCAAAATCCTTTAAAGACATTTTTATGATTTATTAGAATTTCTTATTATCTATTATTATTTCCTATTATCTATTATCATTACCCTATTATCTATTATTAATATTGCCTATCATTCTGACTCCTATTATCTGTCTCTTATGATATATAAGTTAAAGATATATTGAATCATTTTATGCATTAATAGCCCACCTAATAGCCCATTTTATAATTAAATTCACAACAAACTATCTATAACTAAGAAAATATTAAAAAAGAATTATAAATGAACTTTATATTATGATCAAGCAATAAAAAAACAGAGCAATGGAAATTTCTTCAAGCTCATGTTCATAAAAATCATTAACATAAAATGTGTTATTTTTTTAAAAAAAATTTACATTTAAAATGGAACATAAATTAAAACCAATTCATAATTAAAAAACAGTCATAATAAACCCAAATGTAAATTAAAAAATTATTGTTTGAATGTTTTTTGTTTTACAGTGTCACACACATGAATACATATTACTTTTAAGTAATGGAAAATACCATGAGCACGTTATCTCGAGAGTAATACAGTAACCACCCTTTAGGAGCCGTCAAAGAGTGTGCCCTAATCATGCCCAGCACCTTTAATTAATGAACATGACAATAAGCAAACGAAGGAGTAGTTGGCGTCGTGGGAAATCCCCAGTTTCGAACCTTACGCAAATGCCAAGGACAACACGGGTAGCCTTGAATTTCGAGATTAATTTATAGAATAATGGAGCAAGCTATTTTTCCTGGTAAAGAATATGTTAAACGCTGATTATTATCTTAATGAACATTCTCAAAATGTCAAATAGTATTATTGATACAAATGGATTATTTTTGGCAGTACAGACATTTTCCGGAGAATTATGTTTCGCATTTATTAAAATTACAGATTAAAATTAAAATTATTTAACTTAATCTGAGCTTACATTATTTAAAAAATTACTATTTTATTGATAGTATGTTATATACCTTACTATTTATTATAAAATTATTTAAATTAATCTGAGCATTATATTATTTCAGAAATAAATTTACTCTTTTTATGGGTAGCACACATGCTGTATTAATTATTATTTACTATAAAAGTTCGTATTTAAATTAATCTGAGAATCACATTATATTAGAAATAAATTTACTCTTTTTATGGGTAGCGTTCAATATTAATTATTATTTACTATAAAAGTACTATTATTTACTATTTAAATTAATCTGAGCATCACATTGTTTCAGAAATAAATTTACTCTTTTTATGGGTAGCAGGCAATATTAATTATTAATTACTATAAAAGTATTTAAATTAATCTGAGCATCACATTATTTCAGAAATAAATTTACGTTTTTTATGGGTAGCATTCAATATTAATTATTATTTACTATAAAAGTATTTAAATTAATCTGAGCATCACATTGTTTCAGAAATAAATTTACTCTTTTTATGGGTAGCATACTATATTAATTGTTATTTACTATAAAAATTATTAAAATAATCTGAGCATCACATTATTTGTAAAAAAATATTACTGAATTTGTTTTAATCTATAAAATAATCGAGTAAAACCTTCATGGAACATAGTCAGACATTTATTTCCATAACATAAAGTATAAAAAGTATTATAATACCAATAATGAGCATTATATAATTAGCATAACATTTTGAGGATTAATCTGAACAAAATCTTGTTCATTAGATTTATATTTCTTTATCAAATTATTTCCGTGTTTAGCTTTACAAATATAAACTAGTTTCAGTAGTACACGTGTTAATTCGGTAAAACTTGATTTAATCAATGTGGCGATGGCAATTGATGCATTTATTATCTTTGAACTGAAATTGTTTTATCATCGTATTGCCACAGTAACAAATAAATAGGCATTTTGCTAAACATTTTTCATTAGCTAACCAATAGTTATAATTTTTTAAGAATTTAATGTAGTGGTTATATTTGAAGCTTTTCATTTATACTTTCTATATTAGAAGTGAAATAAATTCACAATAATCGTAAGTCACTAAATCTATTTTACATTTTTTAAATAAACTTATCAAAATTAATTACTGCTTCAACCATATAAAAATAGGAATTGCTAATGCCAACTGTTGGGTAATGTAGGTTTAAATGGTCTATTATTGATTTCTAATAGAACAAAAGAATATTATGGACCATTATTTGACTTCATTAATAACCCAAGGTGTCCATCTCACTCCTTTTGAAATCCTTGAAATTTCGAATAAATCTTAAAATATCGAATAATATCATGGATTTTCATTTGTAATTAATTCTTGATTTTCTCTAAAATTGTCTGCTTAATTTTTCCTTGGGGTACATTTTAAATGGAGATCAATATTCCATTAAGAATTTAATATTAATATTCAAATAACATTCGATAATTGTTTTTCTTTAGAACATGTTGAGTAATGAATAAAGATTTTAAAATTACAAATCTTTAACGTTGAACTCTAAAATTCAATAATTCAGAAATAATAGTTTAGTTTCATAATGAAACATTTATCAACAGTTAATACATTTGAAAACAGATTTTAATTTTTAGAGCATAAATTAATAAATTGCACTATTTTTTATTGGTTTGATTTGGTTTATTTTTTTATCTATCTGTGTGTGATCACTTCTTGCATGAAAGGGTTAATTCAACCGAAATACCGGATGATTTGGTATGGAAATTATAAAATTATTTAATGTTATGAGAAAATTCATTCATAATTGATTATTTAAACAATTTTATGAGTCATGGCATGATAATATTTTTAAACTGATATGTTCTTGTTCAATTTATGTATATGCACATATATATGGGTATATATAAGAATACATGTATGTATAGAGATACATATGTATATCTATAACATATATACACATGAATACATACATAAACGTATATATATAAAATGTTTTCTGGGGTTCTGAGAACTATTTTCTTTAAATTAAAATCTGGAGGAAATAAAGTCAGCAGTAAAAATATGAAAAATAAATGCTTCATTTCCCCATTGAAGAAGACAACGTTTTCGTATAATCTTTAATGTTACATTTATTTCATATGCTTCATTATTTATTCGAATCCAGCTTAAAAGAAACAAATTCATAATCAATCACTTCAGAAATCGGAAATGATGTGTTCTCTTACTATGCAGCCAAGCTTTCATCGCGATAAGTGTTATCTCATTTTTTCGGAAAAGGAAACGGTTTTCCCCACAAAAATCCCTGATTTCGGTACTTGATTTATTGAGAGACTCAGAAATCCGGAACAAGATTAGGGACAAATTGCTCTATTCGTTGCAGATAAGAGTAATTGAGCTTATGGGAGAAAGACTCAGACGGAAGGGTGGATTGTTATACAGTAGTGCTGTATGATCGACTCCATTCGAATGCGCATCACGCATTTGGGAGGATGTGAAGCAAATT
The DNA here is from genome assembly GCA_037975125.1 of Latrodectus hesperus. NCBI lineage: Eukaryota > Metazoa > Arthropoda > Arachnida > Araneae > Theridiidae > Latrodectus > Latrodectus hesperus. Next base: position 51,002,345 of record CM075855.1, read on the forward strand.
CTCTTTTGTTCCCTACAACGAAGAATGAGGATATCGGGAAACAATGCGTTTTAAAGTGAAGAGAATTGTTTCTGACGCAAAACTTTTAGCCACTGGACTGGTCCTGCTAGATTGGCGTTAAGTGTTTAAAGGCGTTGTAATTGTTATACATTATTAAACTACCCACCACTTAATTTGTGTATATATTATACAGAAGAATAGGAGATAAATTTAACTTCATGTATTGTGTTATAATTGGTTTTTTGTTCTTAAAACAGATATCTTTCATATTTTTGTTAGCTTTTGAGAGCTAATAATTGCTCTGCTACAGCATATATAAATAATTATACTCTACCCCATCTACCAAATTTGACTGAAAAAATATTTGTAATGATGCAATTTAGCGTCATCTAAATAAAAAATGGTGTTTTCTATTTGTTTCAATGAAGAAAAAAATTAACTGCTTTATTTTTTTCTTCATATTTTGAAAAGCAATGTCTGAAATTTGCAATAGTTGATATTGATTGATGTAGATATAGATAGTTGATATAGATATATTTCTGAATTTTGCAGTAGTTGATTAGCGAAAATAGTCGACGGGATAATATATGAGTCCCGCAGACAATGTCATTTGCAGAAATTAGTAAAATTAAACATATTGTGCTTGTCTATTATTTTATTTATAAAAAATGTAAGCATGCTTTACATGTCAAAGGATTTTGATTATCAATTATTAGCTATGCTTTCATTTCTATTTATTATATGCAATTTTCAAAATTATATGTTGCCTAATTTTCGCAAATTTATTTCATTTTTAGTGTTTTCTATTTCCTCCTCTGCATCTATAATCCATGGTTGAAATGGACTTTTCAGTATTTAAATATAAGCGATTTATTGTTAATAACATTGAATATAGCCTAAATGAAAAGTATTCAGTTTTCATATATATATTTCTTGTATAAGTTTTACTTATAACTGAATACTTCTCAATTTGGTTTAAATACTGCCAATAATTTTCACAATTTTTCTTACATTGCATTTTTCCCTCACGTTGGGTTATGAGGGTATTCAAAAAAGTAAGAGATGATGTTTCCGAAACAAGGATGTTTTTTCGTTACAAGCGTAATATAGTGTTGGATTGATTATCTTTCGTGGAAAGGTAACACAAGATTTACCTTTTAACAAAAGTGGTAGTAAAAGTAAAAGGGCATATTAAATTTTGAACAAGCAGTTATCTTGTTACTTACTTTTAAGAAGCTTATTAAAAATGTTAGACCTAAATTAGTTTGTCAAGTATTTATTTCAAATGACGCAATTATTTGTAACACAGATTTTGCACAAAAGTTTCAAGCTTTAAATATTAAATTTTAAAAGTATATAAGATTGATAAAACATTTCAAATAATTTAATAAAACATGGGCAAAAAATACTCCTTTTAAAATCAAGTAAGAAAAGCGAATAAGTGGTTTCAAATTACTGTTTTAAGCAACAACATCGTCTTATGCTACAAATAACTCCAAGTTCATGTGAAATGTCTCTGTAATTTGGAGACATTTGAAGCTTCCAATACTCTAAATTTTTCATGGCAAAGTTATCCATGCACGAAATTTCAACAAACTTACAAATGTAACAAAATACTTGCAAGCAAAAAAGAAGAAATCTTTTATAGGTTTGATTACATATGAAGTCTGACTAGAACGGGCTTGGTTAAGAGTGGCATCTTTGGCAATATCGGAAGGTAGGGATTTTGAATGCCAATTTAATGGAAAATCCCTCTTGTTTATTAACAATGACTAGGTGACGTTTAAGTGGTCATTGCAGAGGAAATATTTGGAGGCTTTCTGCTTGACCTCTGCTTCTAAAATTCAAAAAGTATCATGCTTTTTTAGCAGTTTCCCATATAATTAGTATAGCCCAGCTTTGGATCAGGTACAGGAAAATCTTAATACTCACTGCTTATAAAGTAAATTCCAAACCGCAGCAAACAACTAAGTTGAAGAGGGAAATCAAACTCACGAACCATTAAGCAAATTGTCAAAATTTTAACAACCATTCGCTGGTTAGGAAATAGTAATGTTTCTTAATAGTATCGTCTGGAATTTGAAAGCTACGCTAATTTTTCAATTTGAATATATTATTTAAATACTTAACAACTTATTTATGACTGATATTTTGAAGCTAGTTATTTGATTTAAGCCTAATTTGTTCATCTTTAGAATAGAAATTTATAATAAAATAATTGGCTTACGTTTTCTTCGTAAAATAATAAATATTCTGAAAATAATTTTAGGAAAAGGCAATATATATATATATATATATATATATATATATATATATATATATATATATATATATATATATATATATATATATATATATATATATATATATATATATATATATATATATATATATATATATAAGGCGAATTTTCTAGTTAAATACTCTTAGAAATAACTGTATATGAATTTCTAAATACTATATTAATTAATTAACACATCATTTAGTTAAATCTTAACAGATTCATTTCGCATTATATAATCAATCTTTATTTATATTTTTTGTCACATTTTTATCTATTAAGTATTTATATCTTGGCATAAGTATCAGCATATTATTGTAAGGAGAGACTTAAAAGTTTTGTAAAAAAAAATGATTTCAATTGGAATCGCTTTATCGTCCTTTATAAAGCATTAAACATTAATATTCTAAATTATACAGTCCCCACAGACTAGCATAGATAATCTCACACACATAATGGCGAAAATATTGAAACCTAATAATAAAATTATGGGCGAGGTAACCAGGCAATATCAAGGTAACTCTAATAGCATTCAAGTTCTTCTCCAATTTTCTATAGCACACCGTGTCTAATTTACTTTCCTCCGTAAAGTCATGGCCGATTTATTACGAAACGGTATGCAGAAACCAGAAACTGTAAATCCGGATTCCTTGTTATACTACACCCTTCTCGAAATCAATTTACGAAGGAAACATCAACAACGCAACTCACTACTTGATTTTTAAATGGCAAATCTTTTGAAAAACTTCTTGGTGCATGACTCGGAAAAAGTAATTGAGGTTGGTCCGAACTAGGCTTTCGATATTTACTTTCTCATGTCTTTTATGTCCAGATATTTTAATAGACAGCCACAGTGCTCTCGACTTTCTGGGAAGGTATGGAAATTGCAGGGTTCAAACTTATTAATGGTGAGAGAGCTGGATTTAATTGTTGTTGAATGGTGTGAATTTGTATCGCTTCCCGAGATTGTGAAAAGCAAGACAATATTTAATGCTTGGCTTGTGAGAAAGTTCCTTTTGAACTCTTGAATTTTCAGAACTACATAAAAAAAGACGTAAAATTATAATTACTTTTTAAATCTAGAAAAAAAAACCAATCGTATTTTTAGAAGGAAAGAAAAGTGGTTATACAAAAAATTTTATGAAAGAAAAGTATTTGAAATTTTTAAATTTGCTATATTTTTCTTGATTTCTTGATAATGCACTATTTAGCTATTTACAAAATATTTTGAGAGTAAATTTAATATATAAATTTGAAAACATGAGTTGTAAACATATTATATAAATAATTATGCATGATGTGAAATAGTTTGCTAATTTACCAAATTTAGCAGAATTTAATTTTGTGGAAAAATTTTGATTCTCAGCAAGCAATTTTTGTTTTTGTAGTCAGTTTTGATTCTTAAGAATATTTCCATAACAATACAACTGACAACTATTGTTGGTGACTAGTTATAACTAGCTGTTCCCGTTCACACACACATTGGCGTGTTTGAACAAAAAGGTAGTTTTGATACCTGAAACATAATTTATTAATGATCAAATATATGCAATACATCAAAATGAAAATTAACAATAAAATTATCAATACATATATGTTATTTGAATATAACATGTGTACAAAACATATATACGCACTGTTGATGGTAGAATAAACATGATTCTTCACTTGTGATATTAAACAATATAGCAAACGAATTTCAATTAATTAATAATTTTGTAATTGTTAAAAATTTTTTGTTTATAATCAGTTTATTAATAATTTAAAGTCCAGCTAAGAATTCTTATTAAAATATAATGGTGAGGAATTCATATTATCTGATCATGTTTTGGTAAGTGAAAACTAATTCAATAGGAAATTACTGTTTAAAGTCGAATACAGACATCATTGTATAATCATTAATCATAAATGTATGATTATTTTTTTGTAATAAAAAATTACAGTTTAAAGTCAATTAGAATCGTCATTGCATATCTATTAATCTTTGTTGTATGGCCATTTTTGGTGCATGAAAGCTGGTTATATTGGGAGTAATATACAGTTTAATATTTATTACAAACCACTTCAATAAGTCACATCCAGAGGGAAAACTGTAGCAACCAACTATTGATTTAAAAGTTCTATCTATTTAGCTAGCAATAGGGTATATTACCTAGTTGTAGCTAAACAGTCTTGAATAGTAGTTGTTTTTTTATCTAGAGTTGTTCCTCATCTTGAATCCTGCTAAGTCGTGGAAGTTTATATCATATCGAAAACTATTGATATCGTCAATTCAAATGTAATTAAACTTTGGACAACTTATTAATTGGACAGCGAAATATGAATAAATGTAATACAAATTGTACTTATTTTTAAGAGCTCAACCTGTTCTGTATCAAGGAAGTTCAGAACAGTACGGGCAACATGCGGTCGTGCATTATCCTGTTGAAACAAAGCATTAGGGAGGCCTCGAAGATAGGGCAGAGCCACGGGCCTTAACACATCGGAAATGTAACGGTTGCTGTTCAAAGTGCCGGTAATGCGAACAAGAGGTGATCGAGACGTGTATCCAATGGCACCCCATACCATCACTCTAGCAGATGTGACCAGTATGGCGATGTCCAATGCAAGCTGGCAATGCGCGTTCTCCACGATGCCTCCAAACACGGATGTGGCCATCATGGTCCGGTATACAGAACCGAGTTTCATCTGTAAAGATGACGTAATGCCATTCCCACGTCCAGGTTCATCGCTGATCACACCATTGAAGGCGCTCCTGTCTGTGACGCAGCGTCAATGGTAGCCGAAGCCATGGTCGCCGTGCAGACAATCCATGCTGCTGCAAACGTCGTCGAACTGTTCCAGCAGAAATTTGTTGCCTTGCAAATGACTCCATTTCTCGACTCAGGGTTCGTGACGTGGCTGTACGATTCCTTGTGACCATGCGGATAAGATGTCTGTCTTCTCTGCTGTTAGTGATGGGGGGGTCGCTGAGATCCTGCATGACGTTCCGTATGATTGTCCTGAACCCATCGATTCCATATTCTGCTAACAGTCATGGGGTCTCGACCGACGCGAGCAGCAATATTGCGGTACGATAAACCGCAATCCCGGTAGGCTATAATCCTTCCTCGATCAAAGTCAGACACGTGCTGATAGGCATTTCTTCTTCTTACACGAGGCATTACAACAACTTTCTTTACCGAAAACAACCGAACGGAAATTGAGTATGAGAAAACTGCTGTCAAATCTCTGGATTTATACACATTGTAGATGTCGCTACTGTCGCCTGCTTTGTATAAATGCGCTAAAAATCTAATCATTTGCATATCACAGTAAGTTCTACCTGTCATGCAAATTTCACGTGTGTGGTGTGTCGCTTTCCTGGTGTAGCAATTTTAATGGCCAGTAGTGTTTTATATATATATATATATATATATATATATATATATATATATATATATATATATATATATATATATATATATATATATATATATATATATATATATATATATATATATATATATATATATACAGACAGACAGCTAGATTTCTGAGATTTTTTTCTCTAATAATAGACCTTATTCACGTCTCTAGTAAACTCTTAATCCCCTGTTTCCATTGAACTGAATGTAGAAAACAGAAATGAATTTTTTCCCCGTAGCTCAACAGTTTTCAGAACCTAATTAGAGGGAGAGAGAGACTTTGAACACACATGACTTTTATGCCGTCTTCCAGAAAGCCAAAATAATCCTACGAAGGAGAAAATATATAAAAATACTGCCAATTATATTAATTCTCTAGTGCATTTGTTTGAGACTAACTTGTTTCGCAATAAGGTTTGCATTACATGTATGTCACTGTTGCCTCCAAATGAAATGATATCTCTGAGTATGGTAGCCAAATCTGGGGATTTATATATTCTGAAAATTAAAACTGATATAGATTTGGATTTAAGTAAATAATTAAATAAAGGATGGAAAACGATGATAAAATGCATTTAATTACATTATATTGCATAAAAATTTACAGATATTGATCAGATATTGAAAGCCGAAGGAGATGTAACGAATATTTTGAACAACTAAAATCTCCCGTATTTGAAATTTATATTGTTCGATATTTTTGTTTATGTGAAGCTTGTTTTCTAATATCTTTAGGCAATACTTTCAAATACTATTTTCAAGTGCCAAATATTAATTTTCATTTTTTTGTAACTTTCAACAATACAATAAAACAGTTTCCTAAGAATAACTTTTTTTTCCTTTCTTTTCTAAATTTTTCTACGTGATTTTTTTTAAAAAAAGATTATTAATATTATTTTGAAAAAAGTGATATGAAACATATAGTCGTATTTTAAACATATCAGTGTTTGATTAAAATTTTTAAAAACCATTCCTTTATTCAAACAATATTTTTGCTGATACTTTCTTTTATTAAAATACGCAAACAAAAATACTGGGAAAATATTAATAGCTTACTTTTAAAATAAAACCCAATTAAGATACAACAAATAAATATATTTTTAAATTTGTTAATAGTTCAATATTATTTTGAATTTGTTATGAAATTATTATTTTTCTTGAGACTCAAAATTTAATATATACTTTTATTCAGTGATTTTTCATAGATAAAGGCTTTGTACAAACTATAAACCTTTAAACTATGCATTCATAACTGCATTAGAATAAACCGCAAAACTTTTTAAGCTGATTTTTTGCCTTATTTAATAATATAACAATTTTAAAAGTTATAACTGTCTCTCAGAAAATAGTTTATGTTTATTTTAAAGTGAATTTTATTTGCAAATAGACTTTATATTCAAACACAATTAGGTGATTGTATCTGCTTTTTTTTAATAAAATTAGGTTAAATTATATGAAAATATAGAACCATACTTTATGTGAATTTTGAAAACTAAGCTTAAAGGATATATAATTTATAAGATAGTATATTCACGAAGACGTATTTTTAAGCATTTAGTGTAATTCATTTACACGAGGCATTTTCAATAGCATAAATTGCCCATTGCAAACGAATAACTATAATAATGTTAAAAGGATAGTTCACACTTCCGCATTTTATTCTATGAAGCCTATTGAATTTTCACGTGCCAAAGAAAAACTACATATTATTTGACAAAAAAGGTATAATTCAAAAATTTTCCCCTTCTATTCTTTGGAGCAATAACTGCACATTCAAGTCTCTAATTTGTCATTCTCAATCTAGCCAGCGACCACACAGTTTACTTATAAATGGAACTGACATTAAAACGAAACAACAAATGCTTGCAATTATACTTTAACATCAAGATTTTGGAGCAAGTATTGCTTCATACCCTCAGTCGGTGAGCTTTGATTTAAATCTAATTTTGATTCCTTTTTAGACGTGGGTGGTCTCAGAAATTTTCCATTTACCGACTATGGTAAGATTGAATGAAAAGCCAATTTTTATATTTGCTGTGAATAATAATAAATATTAAAAAAGAAAGGTTCGGGAGAAAGAGTAAATGTAGATTTATGTTATTGCATGATATATACAATGGATTTAAGAAATTCATAATGAAATATTTTTAATTACTTAAATCTATTAAAACTGTTTTATTCTAAGGAGGGTATTGATAATGAATTATTTCAACATCTCATATATGAAATATATTAAAAATAATTGTGATTTAAAAAGGTAAAACTTTCATAAATGTTTAAAAATCGATTTTTATATATTAATAAACATTTATTAATAATTCCGCTTTCAAATATTAAGAGATAACTGAAAATCATGATTTTGCATTTTTTACCAAATTGTTTGTATAAATCTGTATTTCTCAATAATAAATAAAGTATTTATGATTAAATTATTCATTTTCATTTTAATACTGATAATGAAAAAAATGTTTTAGTATTTGTTTTTTAACTTATATAACATTAATATACTATTTCGAATAAATAAAGATTGTAAAAGTTTAAATTCAGCTCATGGAATTATTTAGGGGTTTTATAAAACCACTAATACATTTTGAATGGAATAATTTTAAAACCAGTAAAAAATTTTAGAAAACACAATAATAAAAACTTTAATTTAAAAGTATATTGATGCATATGTTCTTAAAAGTATTGTTTACAGAATTAATACAAAAATTGAAAAATCCGCTTTCAAATCAGTAATAAATTTTATCCAATTCGATTTTGAATTGAAATTTTATATGCCTACTTTTGTAATAATGCACGTTAATTATTTATTTATAAAAAATTCTTTATTCAGTTCTTATAAACACAAGCTTTAAAATATTTCTTTTTGCATATTTCATACTACATTTTCTTTTTTAATACAACATTTTATAATTACAAATGTTTATTTCTAATAAATGTATACTAAACAAAATATTGTTTAGTTACTTAAATAATATGCTTCTAAAATTTGTTTCCCAATTTTCGCAAACAATATCTAAGAATTACGCAATACAATATGAAGATTTATTTCTTTTTTATTTAATTAACTGAAAGTTAGGAAATAAGATTTTCTAAAACAAAATCCAGGTTGCGTTGTAGTAGCGCTTTTCGCTCCCAAACACGTCCGTGGTTCTATACTCGGGTTGGGCAACATCGACTCATACTTTCTGTGGGCAGATAAAAACTAAGTACCAAGCATGCTTGGGAACTAAAGGCTTCAGGTTAGGCTGGCCATTGTCCTCAACCGGGACAATATGAATCGCACCCCAGGGGTATCGGTGATGAAAACAGATACGGGTACCGTTGTAGGCAGTGGTTCGACATCCCCGGAAAGGATTGTCATGCCTCTGACATTAAATTAGTTTAAACTTTCTAAATCAAAAACTTTTTAAATCTATAGAATCAGGTAAAAGTGCGATTTTTTAATCTATTCTGTAAATAAAAATGGTTGAAACACAGTTCGATAGTTTTATTAATAAACTATCTGAGATACCCGGTTTCGCTCAGGGAGTTGATTTAAGATTGTGCTGTAGTAGGAATAAAAGGCTAAATATCAAAATATAAGAGATAAAGTTTTTATTGAAAATGCATTCTAACTACAATACTTTTATTAACAATATTTGTATATAAGCAACATTTTTCATTTTGTTATCCGTAGTATATATATATACATAAATTGTTCGAATTTCATACTCTAAAGCAAGTTGCATATAGTTGACCATGAGAAAAACAGGTGTCTTTGAGGTTGATGCCGCACTATTTTAAAGTTTGTCCTTGAGTTTTGTTAATTGTAAGACTATAGGCTAGTTTGATTGGAAATTGCAGTTTTTTATTTTGAAATAGCAGTTCGGTAGAGATCAGCAGAATATTGGAGATAAATACTGTCTCCTTTGTCCTTTCCAGTCATAATTTTGACTCCGATGATAATATTCGATAGTTGTTCAAAGATTATATTTGTTCCATTACATAGTTTCGGAGAATTGAGATTTCTGAGTAGTACCAGTACCTTCTGATAGTAGAACGTCTGACTATCACGTGATCAAACTACTATGACGTTTCATTCAGAGGCTGACACTTTCTTCTAGGCGACGCTTTATCTGAGACTGTTGTTAGTGTATTTTTTACCATTTAGCGGTAGTACGTTTTGGAGATATTTTTCAAAATATTTTACTATATTTTCATCCTGTATAGTAATGAAAAATATACCTTTTAAATGTTGCCTAACTGCCTGTAAAGGCAATTATGATACTTTACTTAAGGTTTCTGTCTTTCGATTCCCACGTGAAGAAGATTTAAAACGCCAATGGATTCGTGCAATTCCGAGAGAAAACATAGAAGTAACCAAACATTCCAGGGTAAGTAAATTGATTTTATTTATTGCTACCTTTGTATCATTTTCATCGTGTTATTTTATTTTTAATTTTTTAAATAACATTAATTGTAATAAAAATCTTCAAATGAAATCAAAAGTGAATTCCTATGGAATTTTTTTTTAAATTTTTTACTCCTAAAATCTTGTTCAAATTTAAATTTTCATAGAAAAATAAAATAATTATTTATTTTTCAATTTATAATAGCAATAAAATGTTTAAGGGTAAAAGAGAACTAAAATAATAGCTAAACTCTAAGCTATTTCGAAATTAATTTCAGAATGCATTTTAATGATCATATCAAACAGAATATCCGTTATTAGAAAAGAAAGACTGATATTTATTTGTTGCATGTATATCAGCTTTCTTAATTTAAATTTTACTTCTAGGTGTGTGAACTGCATTTCAAACCAAGTGATATTTTAAGAACTAGTGAAGCTTTCGATGAGAAAAATGGTTACAATATAGTCGTGAGCTTACAATATCCGAAGTAACATCCTTTTGCTGTACCTTGTATCTTTAATGGATGCCAAATTATTTTACAAATGAAGTATGTCATCGAGAGGAAATACTGAACGAGACGAAAACGTGAAAATACTCAAATGCATGAAGCAATTGCTCAAAGTAAAAAGAGTGATTAATGGAATACAAACAAAAATAGTATTTCCCAGATTTAGTTGAAATGGAAAAATGCTTGAAAAATATAGACATTCCGAATTTTTGGACTGTAGTCAATAGAAAAATCAATTTTATGTTTTTAAATATTGATTGTAATTCACATCCAAATTTGTGTGCTTCTATTGTTATTGATGAAAATCTGATTATAAATGGTTTCATTAAAAATGTGCCGATAAAAAAGTAAGTAAGAATTCTTTACCAATTTAAATTAATAATGTTATTGATATTAGTAATATATTAAAAAATACTAAGCAAATTAAATTAAATAAAAGTTATAAAGATTATGAAACAGAATTGTATGATTTAATTGATAATATTTCATCCTGTTTATCAAAAAATACTGTAAATAAACTGCAGAGAGGTGTTTTATGTTTTGTAAAGGAACACAAATTTCTTTGTTATAAGATTATATTACTCGTCATCGATATAGTCCGAATTTTTAAATTTTATGTACCTTATTATACACTACTACAGGAAATAGATGCTAATTTGAAAATACATACATCTGAAATAGATGTCCCTGATTTAAAAATTTCATAAAGTAATATTACTGTACACATTCTTGTATAAAAAAATTTTTAATGTCTTCATCGTATGAATTATCTATCTTTAAATGATTCTATTGTTAATTCTGAAGGGATTCCAAATTCTTCAATTCTTGTAAAAATATGGACACAGGTGGATTAATACCCTTTTGATCATGTTGTAACAATAATAAATTATTCTTATTTTGTTATAAGGAAGCTGTTATCTGCTAAATATAAAAAGAAATTCCATAAATGTTCTAATCATAGAGTATATGCATTTTCAGTAATTGGAATGATTCTAAATAAATCTGAAATTTACCAACCTTTTAAAAAATGTGAAAATGGACATGCTACTGAAGAAGTAAAATTGTTCTTAGTCAAATAAGGTATAAATATATATCTTAAAAATTCTTGCAAAAAATCAATGACTCAAAAGTGATTAATGTTCAATCTAAAAAAAAAGAAAAATTCAAATTTTTTCATAATTTAAAAATTTTTTTTAATGTAATTAGAATGAGAAATTGCATTTAAGATCTTTATTTCCTTTTAAAACTAAAATAATTTTGAAAATAAGTTTAAGTAAATTCAAATAGTTAATTTTTATCCATTATTATGAATGCATTAAAAAATTGAATAAAAATTTAGTAATTATGCATATAATTTAATTTTGTTCTAATATATATTAATAATGTATTTGTGTTCGAATATGAAAAATTATTGTGTGAAATTTTGTACACATACATTCTTTAGTCAGTGTATGCATAATATTTCAAAATACCAAACTTACATTATTCTTTAAAAATAATGTTTATGCTAATTTTTGTTTTTTAAACTAAATGTATGTATTGTTTTTTGAAGAAATAGAAAACAGTATGATTCTAATAGATTATTTTCTATAGTGCTATTTGTCTTTTCCGCTTCAATTATACAAAATAATTATCACTCATTAAATGTTCTAAATCAGCCATACACAGTGAATATATTATGCTAATAAATTAATCATGTATATTACACTTAAAAGATCTTAAAGAAATATTTTTAATTGATTATAGATTAAGTTGTTAATAATTATATTATAGAATAAAACATAACACCCAAAATACTTTGCTTTATTTAAAAAATGTACAGTATTTATTAATTATATATATATATATATATTACTGAACATATATATACACTTTGCTGAAAAATAATTTTATTATGTTGATTTGGTACATTAATAATCATCACACATAAAATATTTCCTTTGAAAGTACACCAATGAAAATTTTAAAATCCTGTACTTAATAAAATTTCATAGACTTGATCTTAATATGAGTAGAAAGTATGTTATCCACAATTGTTAGTTATACTAAAATAAATTTTTACATGTAGCTGCTCTTAATTTTTTAATATCTTCGTGAAACATAATTTCAAACTCAATTTAAAAGTTTTTAAATTGGTTGTTAGGGATTTTAAAAAAATATCATTTCTTTCGGAATATTTTATTCCTGAGCGAACGGTTGATTTCAGCCACCGTCTGATGATGTCATAAGCGAATGATCTCGCTTTCTTAGCTAAAGAGGGTGATGGTAGAACAGTCAGAAATCCTATCTTCAGATGAAGGCAATGTAATGACATGCTTGGTATTTAAAAGAATTAAAAAAATTCTGTAGGAAAGTTTATACTTTCTTCTACGTTTACCGTTATATCGATGAATATTTATATTCTTTCTCCACCAGGGATTTTTCTTGAATATTAAAGTGTATACAGTCGACAATATTTTTAGTTTGTAAAATTGTCCTCTTAAATAACTAATCTGGATTCTTATACTTATAATCAATGTTTGGGTAAATTTTGTCGGTGTGTAGGAAGTATTCAGTAGTGACTATGTTGCAGAAATCGCTGTTGACTTCAAATTGAGACCAGTTGGTTTTTCAGTAGGATATGTGCTCTTTCACCTTAACTATTATCTCAATTATCTCAACAAAAATTGTTGAGATGCGCTATTGTTTCCTCGTTCGATGGTTCAATTTGTATATTTTTTGTTAGTCACAGTATTTGTTTGCGTGGACAGATATATGATTTTTTTAAGCATTCATTGATTTCGTGTGCTGGTGTTGGTTTGGGGATAACTGGAAATGTTTGTCCAAAACTCCTGAGTTGGAGTAGAGTTCCTCATTTTACTCCAGAGTTTCCTAGCAAGTATTGTAATATTTTGTCCGTGGCTTTGAGTAATTTTTATGTGCATTCATCCCAGAAGATAATTTTAGCTTGTTTTAGAGGTTCACCTCGTGATACCCGAAATTGTTCTTGAGCTCAATAATTCAATGGCAGTTGTAAGGCAGAAGTTTGTCCTCCTTTCATAAGTGCAATGCTGGATGACGCAAGTACAAGCGCGATGTGTTCTTTAGCACATATTATGTTCTTCATATTCGTATTTTGGTTGTGAATCCACCATTTTTCATGTGATCATCTTCCATATTTGGGATAGTCATTACCTCCTCTTTGTGTGTTGTCCAAGTATAGTTTTGGTTATTTTGTGTGCATTTTCCATCACTCATACATGGTTAATTGGGGTTTAATGACCTGCATGGTCCGTGAATCATGTTATTTACAACTATGACGTACAGCTCTGGATCTTCTTGCGGATTGTAAATTTTAGCTTGGATAGTTTTATAAATATCCATGGGATGAATTCTGTAGAGCCACCATGGGAGATTATGAGAAAGAGTATGGTATTGCGTAAGTCATGGTTTTTTTACTGATTTTGCCCATATATCTCGGACTTTTTATGTAAGATAAAAGTGATATTACCATTGTTCCAGTGTCGACAATATTTCAGTCATTTATGATCGCGTCTCTAAGGTTGTGGAAAATATCAATCCGCAACAATCCACTTGGTCCTGCCTGAACGCCAGAGGGCGTTCTTTGCAACTTGTATTTGTTTTATAGTTTTTTAGTCGCACTTTGGTTTTTGGTCGATTTTGTAGGAGAACTATGTTTCTCAGCTCGGGTCGATTTAATCGGCCAAAAGTATTTATTTTTTTTGTGTTATTAAATATTTGTTACGTTTTCAATTGCGTATTTATTTAGTGTACTTCTGCAGTGCCTTCACCGGATCTATTTAGTTTTTAGTTTGGTATTCTTTTTTTTCAAAGGTGCATGTATTCTTCTGATTCAGTCTTATGTAAAGTAACCGTTACACTTCTGTTTTTGTTTATATATTTACGAAGACTTGTCGGAATAAACGTTGAATGTTGAGAATGTGATTGTTTCACTGTCTCTGACTATTGAGCGGTAAGTATAGAATTTCTCCGAAGTGACTTTTTGTTTGCTTCTACAATTGTTTCGCATTGGATTCACATTAAAATGCATGATCTCCGTATAGAAATATTAATTGATATTGAAGGACATCAAATGATCTGCGTGTTCTGCAATGCTTTTTAGTCGTTCTCTTCTTCGTTGAAATATTATGTCACGGCTTGTGTTTTCATTGTCCACTATTACGATGGCGAATTCCTCTATCTGTCATCAAATGCATCAAATCGATGTTTGTGTTCTCCGGTTGGCTCGAATTATAATTTTATAGTCGTCAGAGATCATTAGATCTAGCTGTTTTGAATAAGTGAATCAGTTGATTGTATCTGCTTAAGATCTTCTGCACATTTTGGATTATTTCTCGTCTCAATCCACAGATATTTGCGCATCATTGATCACTTTCTCTTTCGTCATTTCCCATGCAGAAATTCATAGTCTTCATTGGGAAGTGGTAGTAATGATCCCATTTGGTGATAGAGAGATTTTGTCCTTGTATGGAACAAACATTATCGACTTCATATTTGTTAGTGTTGATAGAAGTGACATCGAAAGATATCATTTGGAAGCAGGCATTGTACTTTTTTATAATTTGAAGTAATTGTTTTGATTCTAGAGTTTCCCAGGTGATGCAATATAGAAATTCTTGCGGAGGGGCTTCACGTGGCGGTAATCGAAATTTTTCATTTATACAACATATTTTTCGTGTTTCTTTGCTGAATTTTTTCGCTATGCAAAATTGGCATTTGTTACCCATTTTCCAATTACGACGTGTTTGCGTTTGTTATATTCTTCTTTGGGTTGTAACACTTTATTTGTTATATTGTACTGTTTACTTGTCCTCGTCCACGCTTCTCATTGAATGATATTTTTGTGGGAGACATGCGTTAGCAATATTTTGAGACTGTGTCATAATTTTTGATTCTTAAATTCATTTATTTCGTTATTCTTCTATTTCTCTTCTTGTCACGTTACTCATTATGGTTCGTTGGGAACGTCCTTCGCGCTCTTCGACTGCTTCGTTTTTATGCTGCTCTTTTTGTTTTAGAACTGACTAGATTTACTCCTCTTTTACTTTTTGGCATTTTATAAAATTTAAATCAAAATTTTTACCAAGCACACCTTAAGCACTTTACACACTTTATTTTCGATTTATTTTCAACTATGCATAACTTTGATTACTCATATTTCACTGTTTGTCTTTATTCATTCGCTGCACTTTACTGGCAAGAAACTGACGTTCAATACTACGACGGACCATGGTTTATAAACCCCTCTCTATCCATAGGTAGTCCCACCTATATTCAAAACTACGATCAAAACTACTGCGTTCAAAACTACGCGATGGATCATGCTTTATATATCCTTCTCTATTAATAGGTAATCCCGCCTATATTCAAAACTTCTACGTTCAAAACTACGACGGATCATGCTATATATACCCCTATCTATCAATAGGTAGTATTTCGCCTATATTCAAGCCTACAACCAAAATTACTACTTTCACAAATCTACGACGGATCATGCTTTATATACCCCTCTCTATTAATAAGTTGTTCCGCCTATATTCAAAACTACGACGGATCATGCTATATAAACCCCGTTCTATCAATAGGTAGTCCCGCTAATATAAATATTTACATATTAAATATTTAGGTGTATAACAATAATTTCCTAATGTGTACTTTACGCACACATAACACAAACAAATATTTATAAAACTTTGAGAAATACATAGAGAAGAAATACTTTCAATTTCACAATAAATAAAAAATGGTCCTTATAATATAACTATCAAATATTCCAATCATGATTTCATTCTTAAATTCTTTTGAGGATTGGAGATCTTAATTCTGAAGTTAATATAAACTTTCTATCATTACTTTTGAATGTTTCTATTTTCAATAGTTCTATCTTTGAATAATGATCTCACTATTTAAAATGTGATGTTTAAATAAGATTGGTTAAGAATAAAAATTGAAAAATCTACTAATAGTACGAACATTAATAATTAAACGAAAATTGTTTTGTAACACACAACGAAGACTGTATGTTACACTGTATGTCATTAATTGACGTTGTTAAATTCGTAATTTATTTTCAGATAATTGTAAAGTTAAATATTAATAAATGGATTCATACTAGGATATACGCTCAGTTGCTTAGTGGTAGCGTAAAACACTACCACTAAGACACCCGAAGGCACAGGTCCGAGGTTCGATCCTCGTACTGGGCAAGTTCAATTCAACCTTTCATCCCTTCAGTGGGTCCATAAACTGAGTACCAAGTCTGTCTGAGAACTAAACACTGGGGGTGTCGCATTAGGTTGACCACCTAATTTGGACATGTGCTTCGTACCCCATGGCCCCTCAGTCAGGAAAACGGAAATAGGCGCTGTAGGCCTTGGGCCACATGGGCTGTCATGTCACAGACAGAGAGCTTACTAGGATATAACAAATAATAATTCTCAGTGAGCTAATATTAAATTATAAATAGGCCTTTATTATTGATATTTTAACATATTAAAGAAGAATTTAAGAAATATATATATATAGCTTATATATTCTTTGAATTCGTTAATAAGTCTCGGCGTAAGACTTTTTTAAAATGTAATTTAACATAATTATTCATATTTTTTCGATATTTTCTCATCCTTTAAACGATTTGAAAAACTTTACTCTATGCAATAAATGTTATGTCATTTTTAAAGTAGATATTATCTCGAGGCTTAAATAATTGATTCGTTAGTTGGCTTTCACCCCAAAAGATGATGAAATATTAAGAATATCTTTCATCAACAATTAACTTTCACTGAAAAATACTGAATTAGTACAATGTTATAATACCATTGATCAAATTCCTCATTCCCCTCCAGATCAATGACAAGATTGAGGGAGTGGATCTTCTGGTGGTGCCATCTATCGGCGAAGTTTAGAATAAAGTCGTACTTTCACCTTCGAAATTGTTTTGTAGTATGTAGCACTTTCAGCTATAGTAAGTTGCTGATATTATTTTCCTTGGCCCAACAGGTAATTTCTTAGAAACCATCTTTACGCTATTTAAGATCTCTCATAAATTGAGCTATTGGTTCATGAATAATAATGAAAGGTATAACTTCATGCGACCAATGAGAAGAATATCACCCAAATGAGAGACATTTGTATAGATATATATATTTATATATCTCATATCATATATATAAAGATGATATATATATATATCATCATTGGTAAACATATCATATACATATATACATTGGTATACACATTACATGAAGGTAGTCTATTTTGCTAAGAAATTAAATTTTACAAAATTTAATATGTTCAGGAAATTTAAATAAAATCAGTTACTTTTCTTAGTTAATTCTGTGATTGAATATTTCTGTATTACTTAAAGTAAGGCTTAATCAGTCAATGATATAATTAATCAATCAAAATATCTCTGTATCAAATAAAAATCATTTTCCTAATTTCTCATTTGTAATGAAGAATGGATCATTGAGAATTGAGAATTTAAAATGGATTCTAAACCTTAAAAAGCTTCTGTCTGTGACAGCAGAGGAATACGCAAAAAATAAAATTAAAAATTTTTCTACTGCCAGATTAACATAGTTCTTTTATGCGGTTAAAGTGATAAATTTATTAATACCAACTATTGATATTTGTTTCAATGTTTTCAAAAATGTATTCATTTTGATAATAAATGTAAGAAATGTTTGAGGAACCATCTTCAGTGAAACACTTAAATTCCAAAATAAATTATATATATATATATATATATATATATATATATATATATATATATATATATATATATATATATATATATATATATATATATATATATATATATATATATATATATATATATATATATATATATATATATATATATATATATATATATATATATATATATATATATATATATATATATATATATATATATATATATATATATATATATATATATATATATATATATATATATATATATATATATATATATATATATATATATATATATATATATATATATATATATATATATATATATATATATATATATATATATATGTATATATATATATATATATATATATATATATATATATCTTAATTTTAAAATTCGTTTTTTTGAAATATACTTTCAAAATTAAGTCTATGCAAGTAATTTGTCCCAGATAATGGTCAAAATTTGATAAAATTACTTTTATAATCATTTTCTAAAAAAGGATAATTAATGCAATTTACATAAAATTACATAGATTTCAAATCATATTTCTATAATTGAACTTAAAATGTTAAAAAAATTCTCAAACATTATATTACCATTCACTAATTTAGAAAATGAAAAGGCTTATCTGAAATCAGTAATCTTAAAATGTAACATTTTCAAATTATTTTATTGCATTTAAAAAATATTATTATACTCATTGACGTCATCAAATGATAAAGTAGAAACGATATTTCATTCCTTTTCTATAAATATTGGAAATTCCCAGAAAAAAAATTGGGAATTGTTTTAAATGGCATATCTATCGATAATCCTTGACCTACATTAAAATTCCTCAGCACATATTATATTAATTAATGACTTCGTACAGATAACCCGTAAAAATATCATTATCTTTTATTCTTACTTTATTTCGCTCAGAAAAATGTAGAACACCGTAAAACCTTGATACAGCATTATCACCTTCAAGACATCATCGGCTATGATGTTTATTGTAAGTCATTTTGTTTCCGTTGTGTTGAATAATAAATTAAAGAGATGTTGTCTGTGCTCAACTAGTTTTAGACAGGGTAAAAATGTTTATTTATGTATCTTATGCATACACACATGATATCCGAACAATGGAATTATTCAAGGTAACAGAGGATTTTGGGGGAATCCCAACTTGTAGTCAATGGTTCGATGATTGAACACGGGGACTATCCTTATATTTAGGAAAGAAATTTACAGGGACATTCCTGGACACGTGCTATGCATATTATTCCTAAGACAGGGACAATATCAGGTAAGGTATTAATATTTCTCAATGAAATTAGAATGGAATAAAATCGTATAGCTACTAAAACAATCATAAATGAAAAATATACAAGCACATTTTAAATATATTTTTACGATTTTGCTGAGCAAATATTAGATTTTTTTATAGAGCTTTCTCTTGTTCATGCTCAGCAGATTCTACTTGTTGAGGATTTATGATCGATTGTTTCGAACTCTTTTGTAAGGATAATGTCATCACGTTAACTTTTCAGTAGTGTTGTTCCCAGTGAAAAATGGTAGAAAATCAGACCTTAAAATAATTCATTCTTGCGCATTTCACAACTTTATCTTCGTTTCTTAATTTCATCTTATGTATTAATGGATTATAAAATCGAAAACATAAATGCAAAATTCCAATATTTTTTTGTTTGATTACACGTGAATTGAATACATATTTTTTTAAATTAACAATAAATTTTGTCTCCTATAATAACTAATCAAGTATATTTTATATCATTGTATCAATTTTTTTAATTTAAAATAAGAAAAAAAGAAAGTACATTATTACAAAAATAATAATAAGATGCTATAAAAATAAGAGTAATTTTACTCAGAATTTAATGGCTATAAATGTAAAATTCGTCAAAAATGAACAACATGACTTTCTGCATATCTTTTATTGTTCTCTTTATTTTTGATAATTTAAATTTATGGGAAAAACCGCAAATAAACTCTTGAATCTGAAATTAATTATTATATTTTGTATAATAGATATTTATGCAAGGACTATTAAAATGCCTAACAACTGTCTTAACATTTAAGTTATTTTAATAACCGTCGTAACATTTAAGTTAACAATCTTATCCCTTTATGCAATGATTATTGAAATGCCTTATAACTGTCTGAATATTTAAGTTATTTTAATAATCACTGTGTGTCAGTACATTTTCTTCCTATAGGACTTTTCTAGATAGCGCCGTATTTGTTTGTCTTAAGAAAAATATCCCGGAAAACTTCCAGTGTCTATGCAAAAACAAACTATGCAAAGAATAAAATAACATTTCCCTTTTTCAGCAGGGTTTGGAATCGAACTCAGAATCGTTCGCTATGAACAACTTGTCCATTTAAATTTAAAGAAATATGGTCAAAAAATTATATTATTGTTCCTTCTACTATCGACTGTTGAATCAAAAAAGAATTTCACAAATAACATGAAAATGATTATGAAAAACATAAAAATTTAATAAATAATTTAATAATAATTTTAGGCTTGTGCTTTATCATTTGGAAAAACTAATCCAAAAATCTTTACCAAAACATTACCAAAAATCCTTTTGCCCTGATGTCTGTGAAACTTGATGTCTCACTAATGGTCTTCAATATATTCATCACAAAATCTATCAATCCTATTTTAAGAATATTTGTGTTAAAAAAATAAATTATAAAATGTTACATATCATGAAATATAAATAATAGATAATATCAATATTAGATGCTTTTTTAATATTTTTTATTACATAACTAAAAGATTTTAGCGTAAAATATAATACCGAATTTAAAAAATCTTGAATAACTCATTTTATCGAAGACACAATAGCTAATATGAAACTCACTTCTTGAACTTAATATTTAGGAGAAAAAGATAATGTTGAGAGTTTGTATACATAATTGTGTGTTCTGTTGTTGTTATTATTTATGACACTTTGATAAACCATGCTCGCTATGCCGTTGGTTATGTGAATTTAAGTCTGAATGGTGTGTCTTTCGATTAACCAGAGCACCACGAATGTGAAAGCACGTCTTTTCTCTAAGACTCTTCCGATAGATGGCACCACCAGAAGATTTTATCCCTCAATTTTGACTTTCAACAAGATGGGGAGGAAAATTTCCCCAGATCATTACACTCATGGTAACTGCTCATCGACAGACCACAGTCTATTCATAAATTGATTTTATAAATTGACTTTAGCGCTAACAAATACAAAAACTTTTTTAAAATATACAGCGAGCAATGACAGGATAGAGCCGCATCTATATTATACACAGAAAATAGTTTTTAATAAATTTATCTTCACGATATGATACAGACAAATTGCCTCTTCGTAAAACGTATATTAGTGTAACTTAAAATTATTTAAAACACAATTTTCTTGAGAAATACTTAATAAGAAATAATTAAGTAAGTTCTGTGCTTTGTTGACACAATTAAATGTTTTATCTATTTAAGACCTACTTGTGAATTTTTTATTTTGAATAATTTTGTCACTAATTTTTCTTATAAAAATACACTAATTTACAAATATAAGGCAAAATATAAGCATCTGCGGTGAGGAAAATTCCTAGTTGAGGGCCTAGCACCCTTTGGCTAGTCTAAAATAAACCAAGAGTTTTCTCATCTGAAAAATGACTGGAGTTTACGACTTATAGTAAGTTGCAATTCTGGTGGTGCCATCTATTGGAGGAGCTTAGAGCAAAGTCATACTTTCAACTTTGTGGTGCTCTGGATAAATGAGAGACGCGTCTTATTGACTGAAATTCGCATATCCAACGACATAGTGAGTTTGGCTTGTCCTAGTGTCGTAGGTAACAACTACAGCACAAATTGCAATGGTACTATAGTTCCATTTCAATATAGATTTGTGTTTATTTATGTTAAGCAATCTCACTACGAGATTGAATGCTGCATGAATGAAGTTTATATACTAGGCAACAAGCATTGTTCACTCTCGGTACAAAAGAGAGAATGCGAATGTAACATTTAAGATTAAATGGAGGACTCTTCTATGGATAGACCAGCCCCAGTTTCGATCACAAAATCATTGTCGACATATTTATTTATGGATAAAACTAAACACACGAAATTTATCATGATGTATAGGAAGATGTAGCTTATATGGAGAGAACAAACTTATAAGTAACATACTATTTCTACTGCTTTTTTTTATCTGTTGTTTCTATCTGGTGTACATGAGAAAGAACAACATAAGGCAAAAGTAGAGAACGTTTATCGACGAGAACCAGGACGTCCATACAGGAACAAGATGGGTGCGCTGTTTTCTTTTGAAACAGGGATCCATTACAGTCAGAAAGTCCGACTTGTTTTACATCCAAGTCTTACTCTGGGTTCGAACCCGATTCCACTCCGTGAGAGATGAAGGTCATAACCACCATACTAGCTGGCCGACATTCCTCCTACTTGCAGCAGAATGTGGCAGCTTATAACCGAATGGTTTGCTCTGTTGTCTTTTGTTTAACAGCTTGTGGGTTTGAATCCACCTAATGCTTAGATGTTTGTAGTGGTACAGAACCCATTTTAAACTATATATGCCGGTCCATTTAGCCCTCATGTGTAAAAATAACCGTTGAGCGACAGGCAAATTATGTAGGCAGGATGTGATGCAATTTGAGATTATTTGAAATCATATTTTAACAACATTAAAAGCTGTTATTTTAAGGGGAATTTCTAATATGGTTTAAAAAAAGTTCACTGTGTATTAAATTTAATTTTTGTGTTAATTTTAAATGAAAATATTTTTAATATATTCTTAAATTACAATTTAATTTTGCTTCCTTCTAATTTTCTTTTTTAAATGACCCTTTTCCTAACTTATAACTAAAATATAAGTGTTTATTTTATTAAAACATCTGACGCTTTTGTATTTTGTAATTATATATAACTGAAATTTAAATGACTGAAATTTGTTAGATCATTCTATATTTTTTTAATAAATTCTTACACTGACGCAGTAAAAATAAAATATACAATACTGAAGAGATTAAAATTTACTATAGCAGACAATTTTTTTATTTCCTGTAAAGTTCAAAATAGCCACTTAATAACATCAGTTATATTTTTTATTACAGAAATTTAATAAAATTGAAATCTTTTAGATTTCATTTATGAGTTCTGATAAAACTAATAAATCGTCTTATACATGCGTGTATACAAATACGCATGCATATATGTGTGTATAAAATATTCCCAATATTTTTATAAATGTGATTTATTGCGTCATCAAGTCTCTCAAATGACTTGCGGAAAACTTTAGAAGTCATCATCATAAACCAATCATTTCTATTTATGATTGCGTTTCCTTGAATGTGGTTTATTTTCCAGTTTCTGCAAATCATAAAACGCGTTGGAAAAAATTAGTTTATGTGATAGTTACGCACTTCATGTATTTTTCTCGTTTACCATTCTAACAATTTATTGTGGATTTATAGTATGTTAAAATAATAGTTATATATATCAGTAAGGTATATAAATGATTTCTTCTTATAGACTGACTTCGAATTATATACAATGGTTTTTTAATTGGTTAATATGTATATAATTTTCCAATCATAGATTTTAAAATTGTTACATTTTTATTTTAAAAAAACCAATAAACAGCATATATTTTAACGAAATGTAAAACAAAATTACTATTAAAAAATCAAAAATTGTGTTTTTATACTGTTAAAAATCATTCGATGCTGTTTTAATGCTGGAATGATTATAATTGCTATTTTTTTAATATATCCTTCTAATATAATTAAAAGTTGAATCACTATAGTATTAATTAAAAATATTATATAAAAATTATTTATTTCCTGAAATTAATATTTATCTATAAATTTAATGAATTATTTACATTCTTTCTAATAAGAATGATTTATAATTGGATATTTTTTGTTCATCTCAAATCGATTATCAATTACTCAATTTAAATTTAACTACTTATACAAAACACCACTCCTGTTGTAAAATCTCTAATAAAACACATTGATACTTGAAATTTGCCATAATCATCACATAATTTTATTATAAAAGATGAGTTACTCTCTTAATCCATGAACTATTAAATTAAAAATAATAAGAATGAATTATCATTAAAACTAACACAATAAATATAATTTAAATTTTACTAAGAAGCAAACAATTATTTTATTACAACCAATTGTCAATTAATCAATTGGATAGCTGAATCAATCCATTGTGAGTTGATAGAACACGTGGTCAATATATATTTTTGTGATTTTAATTAAAATAAATTAACCAGATAGATATTTTAATCTCTCCTAATAGAAATTATCTTAAGCATACTTAAATAAAATTTAAAATATATCTAAAGTTAAAACTGTATTAAATGTATGAAGTTCTGCTGTGTTCTTAAAATTTTATAGATTAACTAAAAATTATATTTATCGATAAAAATTTCTAAATACATTTAATTTTTTATATTATAAATAGATTTATAATATATTTATAAAAATAAAAACATTTTTAATTACTGAAAATTTTATTAATCAAGCTTTTTTAATTAAATATTGCAAATCTTATTGTTGAGCATAATTTTATTTCTTTCCAGACATACCACGGCATGCGGTAGCTGTTAAAGCAGTTTTAATAACACGGTATGCCACATTAAGAATGTCGTTTATTATAATATTAACTGTTTAACAAAATCATTAATTAGAAAATTAAATAAGAAATATTTTACGCCATGTTTCAGCCTGGCCTACCCCAAAGGCAAGATCGAAGAAATACGCATAAAAACCCCATAGAGAAAAACACCTTTATAATTGAGGCCTGTCCTTAATTGATCTGATTATCACCTTGGATGGCATATCAGGATGTAATAGTAGGTTGCAACTAATTAATTAGGAAAGCGTGTTTGGATTTCTTCAAGGCCGGGGGGTAGTAAGAAAAATAAGATTGATTTAGGCTATCTTGGCTGCAATATCAACAATTAAAGGGGCATCACTTCTTGATGTCATTTTGTTTTCCATAACGTTATTAAACCCGGATCTTACGTCGTCAAAGAAGCAAAATTTACCGCTCTTCGGCAGCTAAGCCTTTACCTTAGGTCAAGAACAGGTGACCAGCACGCCGTATTTCTTTCAAAATACCTATTTTTTTACCTCAGTTTTCGGAATTTTAACAGTAGTAATGGCATTTTTTTTAAGTAAAAGCTTTTTGGTGCAGGCTGTTAGAAGATTTGTCATTGATAGCTATGGTAATTGTTTGAATTCGTAGAAGCATTTATCCTTAAAAGCATTTACTCTTTGAGATAATATACAATAGTATATTAGTAAGATTTGATACTTTGATTAGATTTTCGATTCAGTTAGTGTTTATTAGTGTTCTAAATGAGTGTAGGAAAATTTAAAACTTTATCAAGTGTAGGGAAGGAAAAATTAACATGAAAATTTAAATAATTCAGATTTATTAATAATACCAGAAAGTATCGGTAGTGACAGAAAATATTTATTTTTGCAAAACTTTGCTACCATTTCTCTTCTAGAATAAGATTACGAAACAAAAATTTTAATTATTAAAATATTCTTTAATGTATGACTACTAATTGCCCTTTTCGACTGAAATGATTGATTTATACCAATCAATTTTATGGCATTTGGGAAATATTTTATAGAATTAACTTCGTGTGTAGTAAAATGAATTGGTTATGTCAATTGATATAAATATTTTTATGCGTAGACAAAGACAAATAAAGTATTTATTTTCCATAAATTATCAAAAGTTGAATTTAACGTCTAATATTTCATCTGAAATGTCGGAATTTAGTGCCTCAGCTAGAATAAGTCTTTTGGGTCTATGAATAAATTCTTAATTCACGCAGACTTTATCATTAAATATATAAAATAAATACTAAGCAAATTAGAAATTTCGGCTTTGAGATGCACATAGCTGTTCTGCATATTATGCTGAAAAGTTATCAATAAGTAGAATTCAGTATTTCTATGTGACTTCTTCTAAAAATGGGAACAAAAACAAATACTTATTTTTATATCTATTACAACAACAGTATAAATATGCTGTTAATTTTTTGAAAAATCTAATATTGAAAATAATTTTCTAGGGATATTCAGACGCTTAAATGGGCAGATGTTAGTTCAAAAATAAAAGTTTTTAAAATAAGTTATAACTCTTGGAGGTATTTACGAATAGCAGATAGAAAAAAAATAAGAAACGAAATTAAAGCATTTTTTTTTCAATCCCTTTTCATAAAATTTTCAAATATCCTTCCCATTTATCTGAATATAAGACTAGCTACCCTAACTTCTAACAGTAAAAATGCGTGCGTGTAAACGGTAATAAAAACAAATGAGTTAATTTTCGACACCTGCTTTCACATCAATATCTAAGAAATACAATGTTCCTCATAAATTTCCCTTAATTTTAGCTCATTAGGGCTAATTGTAGGCCCACGCTTCTCGGAATACTAAATCTCCAGTTTGACTCCAATCAGTTTTGATGATCTTGAGATGGAAGTTGCGTTTGAATATGGCCAATTATCTATGGAACATCCAGCCAGAAAACTATATGCGGCAGATGTTCAAATGCCTGACAACAGCCTTCATCTATGAGGCTGTCATCTAGGGGTGAAATTAAAAAAAATGTGTTCCTTTGTAAAAAAAATCTAAGCCTAACATGTATAAGTAGACACGCAAATCATCCCAATTGCACCAAATACAAAATTTTTGATTTGGTACTTCCCCGTAATCATGATGAATTATATTCCTGCCAGTAGGATATGTTTGTTAATTTCAGATAGAGACTTATTTGTAACCCGCAAGATATAAATTACATATCTTTCCCTATAAATAAGGCCAATTTTCGAAATATCGTATCAATTCATTTTTGTTCTGATGGGTCTGAGAATATAACCTACATTGTGATCACGTAATTAATCTCTGAAGAAGAAATATTCCTTTTTCAATAATTCTTTTTAAATGATATTCTTTGCAACATTCTTTTATTGATCAAAGAGAGTTGTAGAATGAAAAAATAAAAAATTTAAATTATATTTTAAATGCAAGAACAGTGGGTGATCGGTTAACGAACATAATCCGTTACAAGACTATGTTCGCTATCCGAGTTGTTCGTTAACCGA
Organism: Latrodectus hesperus; assembly: GCA_037975125.1. Lineage (NCBI taxonomy): Eukaryota > Metazoa > Arthropoda > Arachnida > Araneae > Theridiidae > Latrodectus > Latrodectus hesperus. Next base: position 51,029,819 of record CM075855.1, read on the forward strand.
TCATCGATTTACCATAAATTTCCTTGTGAAACTGATTCAATCGCTCTGGTGATCCTAAAAATTAAGTTATAAGTAGGATGTCTGATTCCTTACTAAATTTATTAAAAAAATAATACATACATACTGTCTCGTATATTAATCAGTCCTTTTTCATTTTTTGTTTATGGGGTATTAAAGAATATATCCGATGTTGATTGCTTTTTTCTCTTTTATAATATTTTTCGGAAGTGATTTATAGCATCATTGTTTTAAAGATCCCTAACCTTACTGATATCAGCTTAGTTTGGAAAAAAATTTTTGTCCATTGAGTTAGGCAACTGAGCACATCAAGCACCGAGAGCCGAGAAGTATTCGTTAGAATTCGTTAGTTTGTTGTCCGAACACAAAAAATCTTCCGAGGAAGTGTTGGCAGTCCAAACTGTTCGTGAACCTATAACCCACTGTACCTATAAAGGGGTCCAATTTTCAAATTTTGATCTTCAAATGTGTTTTTGCAAAATCTTGAAGGATATTTATTAATGTTCTGTCAATCGAAAAGGTAAATAATTTTATGAATACCGTGAGCAGCCATAGTTTCTTTTTTTTTATCAGTTTTATGGTAGAAAACGAATATGCTAAAATAATGCTACACGTACAGACCACTATTTAGGAGAAAAATGTACTTACGAAGGCACATTAACTGACAAATATGCTCTGTCATTTTGAAGTTCTTATTTTTTTTAAAAAAATGACTTTATTTTTAATTTTACTTAAAATGAAAATTAGTAAAACATATTTGTGTTTAACAGTTAATGAACTTAGATAAACGATAATGTTTTACTCAGAACTTAGAACTTTGTAAAACAATTTATGTGTGTGAAATAAAAACTTCGATAAACTATAATTTATTCCGCCGACCGATTAACTGAGTGTTTAGCGTTCCTGACTCCTGAGCTGTTGGTCCCGGATTCGAATCCCAGTTCGGGCATTTCTTTCCTTCTCTGTTCTCTCTATGTTTCTCTGTCCTTTCTTCTGTGATGTTGTATGAATGTGGCCCGCCCTATAAGCGGGTTTGTGGTGGTATGACGCGGGTAACGCTACTCGCCTCCGTGACTTGGTTCACAGGTGCCCGCTAGGTAACGACAAATGAGTAGCAGTCTCTGGCCTTGTTGTGGCAAAGGGTTCAACCCACGTGTGCCCGCCATTGGAAAAAAAATTATTCCCATAGATGGTAATGGGAATGGGTTATAGTTTATCTAAGTTCATTAATTCATTTTTCGTTGGGATTACAATCACTTAGATATTATAAAGTAAAAGGAAACAATTAATACTAATACATACTTCAGTTTTCAACAAGTACTGATTAAGGAAACTTTACGTCTAGAATGGCATAGATGTAAATTCATTTCAGGTAGTAGTTACGGTAAATCATTGCTTTATTTAACGTCTCCTAATTAACCATGAATTGTAATAAACTGTGTGAAAGAAAGTTTTCTGATATTTTGGCTATAGATGTTTCCCATCGACACACCGGAAAGAAGAAGTGACAAGATGGTAAAGAGTCGCCTTGATTAAATCGATGCATATTCTTTGCTTAAGATGACTAAATCTCACAAATTAGTTGCTTACAGATTATTTGAATTCACCAGCTGTTTTGGTTTATTATGCACTGATGTTCTTATTTTCTGCGCTTACAATATAAGTTCATTTCGTGTATCAATGATTTTCAATTAATCAGGAAATTTCTCTAAAAATAATTACTATGTAAATTTCTTAGAATAAGGTGATTCAATTGAAATAAAAACAGTATTGTTCAAAGTAATAACTAATTACATAAAGCAGTAAAATTTTTGGTACTTTTAAATAACACCCCTGCTTTTTATAGTATCCGTAACGGAAATTATTGTCATAAATAATCCATTTGCATCATGTATTGCTTAAAACTGTTTACGTTTTCAGGTACTACTGAAAAATAATGCAAATATTTTATTTACATTTTATAAACTGAACGATTATCCCTTATTGATAAAACTTTTTTAAACGCCAATGCTTATTGCTGGCCGAAACTGTTTAAAAATCTCATTGGTGGTTGATTACGTAATTCTAATGAAATAGTACCTTTTTTTCAATGACCCAAAATTAAATTTCGCTGAATTTAGCTGTTTTTTGGCTTTGGTGATTGGTGATCGTAATGCTTCTTTTAACCGGTTGGTTGCGTTTAATGGCGCAAGGTCCAAGTAAGGACAAGCTGCGCCATCTTTTAACCGACAAAATTATCACCAAGCAATCTTTTGCACCAACTAGCTTCAGCTTTGTTTAGCATTTAGCTTGTTTACTATTGTTTAACACATTTTAGTCAGTTTTTGCACAAAAAATTTGATTTATATGTATTAAATTTTAAATAATATTCTGATCCAATGAAATCATCGTATCTACATATTATTTTCACTTCTCCGTAAAAACATGTTATATTTTAGGATCAAAAGCGGGGGAATAATGGAAAAGTACGTAATTTTTAAACTTTATAATATTAAAAAAACAACATAGATACACTTATTCACTTATATTAAGACCAGATAACATCTATTGAACAACACACATGAACATATGATATACGTATCACAGACTTTATGCATTTGTAATATATGCGTTGCTTATATTACATATATTAAACAATACATGAACTATTATAATCATAAATACACATAATATTACAACACATTTCAAGAAAATTGTAGAAATATCATTTTAACTTTTTTTCTGTTAAATCTGAAAAAATTATGAATGGTATGATGAATGCAGAGTTAAATAAATGGGGTTGGTTTGATGGCAAGATGAAATACATATTTTTTATTTTATTTATTGCTGAATTTATGTATTATATTTTCAAAGGAATATTTAACATACAATTTTCTTGAGTCAAGAAAATTTTCTGTTCTGTTCATAGAGTAGTTTATCAGGAATTCTATTATAAGATAATTACTACAAAATTATCTTTTCTTCCACAGTTTTACTTATCAACGTAACAGATTTAGTGAGATAACTAAACGAAGTACTATTGTTGCATTATATTTAACATTTTAAAGTAAAATACAAGGATTGTCCAAAATAATAAAAAACCCACACTAAAATAAATAAATGTTTTGCACTTAATATGAAGATGGAGCATATTTTTATCAGTTAAAACTACTTGAATCCTCTTTAAAATAGACATATACAAATTCAGTATGAGATTAAGTGAAATTTTGTAGCATGCTTCATGCAGAATCTATTCTAATTCTCGTTGAGACGGATAGGATAACGGGATTTCAAACTGGTCACAAAAGCTATGTGGTAAAAATAAGGACACGGAAGATGTGCAACTAAATAATTATACTTCCAAAAGCAAAATTTAAAATAGTTCAGTTATTGTACTTACACTCTTGGAATAAAAATCCCAACACCAAGGAATAATTATTGTAGAGTAATGAAATTTCAGCAATACATTTATACAGGTAACGTACGTAATTGATTACAATTTTAAGATCACAGGTTAATTTAAGCCCGAGAAGAGCCATTGCAGAAGTGAAATACAGGTACATTAATAACCGGTTTAACCGCAAGAATTTTGAATGCAAGCATACAAACGTGCATGCATTGAACCATACAGGTGCTGGATGTCCGTTTCTGGGATGGAGTTCCATGCCTGTTCCACTTGGTCGATCAATACAGGAACGGTTAATGCTGGTTGTGGATGACGCTGGAGTTGTCGTTCAATGATGTCCCATACGTGCTCAATTGGAGACAGATCTGGTGATCTGGCAGGCCAAGGCAACATGTCGACACCCTGTAGAGCACGTTGGGTTACAACAGCAGTATGATGTCGAGCGTTATCCTGTTGAAAAACATCTCCTTGAATGCTACTCATGAAAGGCAGAACAACAGGTTGAATCATCAGACTGACGTACACATTTGCTGTCAGGGTGCGTGGGATAACCACGAGAGTGCTTCTGCTGCCATAAGAATTTGCTCCCCCAGAGAGTAGAGCCCAACTCAGGGCTAGGTAGAGGGAACCATGCTGGTGCAACAACAACAACAACAATGTGTCATCATACACTCATAACTTGAGACTACTTTTAATAATTATAAATTACTGAAAATTACCTGAAATATTTCATTTACGTAGTAATTTACGTAATAAATATTTCATTTACGTCTATACTATATGAAGACAATGATTAAATAGAACTCCATAAAATGAAATTATATTTAATCATCTCTTTATTACAAGATCATAAAAGAATAAATTTCGCTTTTTCAAATATTAGTCAGTTTTTCAATTTGATGTACTAGCATCAACACAGAAATTTTTTGTACTGCAATTTTTGGAAAGATTTAGATAATTTTAAAACCTAATGAAGCTTGCGAAAAAAAAAATTCATTTCACAATTACATCTTAGATTTCTGACATTAATGAAGATAATTCGATGAACTATAAATGAAGAAGGTATGATTTCTAACATTATATAAAAAAAAAGACAAAGGATTTTGTTTAATGCGAATATTTCATGTGCTTAAAAAAATTATTTTCATTCAAAGTTTTATCCAAAAATTTTCTGGACTATTAATTATTGAAATATATTCTCTATTTTACTGCTTAATAATCGTTACGAAACATAATTTAATGTAATTTTTCTGACACTTGGAATTCAGCTAAATTCATTAAATATTAAATTCCAGTATGGAGAATTTTCAAACTATTTTATTAAACTTGTAAATTAAAATAGTGAGAAAATAGACCTTGTGGATCTAAACTTTTATTTCATGCAACTTATTTAATTATAGGAAATAAATTTTTCTGTGTAAAATCAACAATTTCAAAACTATATAATACATAAGGTATACATATATAGTTCAAGTTCAAAGCTTCATCAAGCAATAAAACTACCATATTCTTACATGCATTTACTTTTTGCATTTTTAATCTGAACAATATCAGAAATAATATATATATATATATATATATATATATATATATATATATATATATATATATATATATATATATATATATATATATATATATATATATATATATATATATATATATATATGAGTTAAATCATATCAAAAGTGTATTTTTATATGATTCTACATATTCTGAAGGCAGATTTTGCTGTTAATAAGCTTCAAAATCTGTCTTCAAAATAGTTTTGCCAATTTTTTGAAGACATTTAGCTAATTTTTAATTTTAAACTGAAAATTTTAACTATATTGTGTTAAATATGCATGTGCTATTTGCAATCTCTGTATATAAAAATGTTCGTTTATTCAATTACACTGAAGGAAACATTACTCTTTTAATATGTTTATTATTGCTTAATTTCTTGAACCAGTTTAAAAATCTTATAAATTTTATTTTAATATGACATGCTTTTTATTTTATGTAGGACTAGAATTGTATGTAATTACAAGGACATGATTTAGTCCTTATTATTGTTCTATGGTCATTACTAATTTAAAAAATGTTTTACATAGAATTATTTTTCTCTAAATTTTTTTTTGCCTGTCTTAAGTTTATAAAAAATGTCTATCAAAAATAAGATAAAAGTTCCAATCATCAGACAGTACATTTTATTTACCTTTATTCAATAAATTCTTGTTTGTAGTTTAGTTATGATTGAGCTTTTTCTTAAATGTAAATTAAAGAAAATCGGTACATTTACTCAATAAAAATTCCCTCTGATAGCTCAAAGCAAAATTTTGGAATAGAATAAGTAGGGACACACAACCACATATTTTTTCCTGTTTAATGTACAATATTAATTTGTTGTTGTTGCTGAAATGATTGTCGATGGCCGTGACACACTACTCCGACGATTTCAGAAATATGATTCGTGCAAATCTCTAAGAACAGAATTATATGTACTGGATGCATACAATTCAAGACATCACATCGAGAATTGTAAAATCTTTTAAAGTGAAGGAAAGGGATTTTTTCTTTTCTTGGAGCAATGAATTCGAATAAAAATATATAAGAAGTCTTCCATTGAAATAAAGTGTAATAATGAAGGAACCTAACAAAAGCACATTTTGGCGTTAGACAACGTTTTTTAAAAATTTTCATTTCGTGATATCATTATTCATTCATTATTTGAAATTATATCAAAAGAACTTATGTACACTTAACTTTGTAAAATCGTATTTTGTGTTTTTCAGTTTCGATTAAAAATAATTAAAATTTTATAGTTTCGAGTGAGAAAAGGAAGTTTAAATGTTAAGTTACAATAAAATAATAAACAAACTGCAATGGTTCATCATTAAATTTTAAGCTTTATTTTATATCTAAAATTCACTTTGCGTTGGTAAGAATAATTAAATATGATTTAATATAAAAATTAATTCGTGATAATAATAAATGAAGTGAAAATTTACAGGATCGACTTCTGCAGGGAGGGAGGAATTGAGAAGTTATCATAAAGAACTATAAAAGCTGCTGCTGCTATCTATTGGTAAAGAATGTAAACTAAACTTTTGCTATCAATTTCTTACTACAAATTTCATGAAACAAATTTTCATCTTTAGAAATAATAATCTAATATATAGAGTAAAATGATAATAAGATAATTCAGAATTATATTTTTATTACAATATACTTTTCAGGAATCAGTGACCAAAACAGCGAGATATTGCTATATTCACTACTTTAAGAGTATTTTTCAAGATTCAAAATTATATTACACACAAAATATATTAAATGCTTTATTTGAATATTTTGAATAAAAAAATTTTTTTAATTGTACCTTTGAAAGGCATATTAATAGTTTTGTTTATAGAATATAAAATTTTAATACAGGAACAAATATAAAATTTTAATATGTTTTCGAACATTTGCATATAATTATAAATTAAAAATATTTGCATAACAAAATGATCCGCAAACTATAAAAATATGTATATTGAAATTTTTATGCCAATTTAAAATCTAGGTATAGAGAAGCTCTTATAATTTAATATAATATAATATTTTTATTTTTTAAATAAATAGGAAAGATATAAAACTATTAAACAATACGGTATTCAGAAGTTCTTAAAATTTCAAACTTATAGTGACGAATATTTTAAATTGTATACTACTTCTTTAAAAAAAAAGCTTATACAGTTAAATTTTGTTTGCACAGTTATTTGCATTAATGTTAATATCCGAAACATAAATAGTCATATAAACGATCGTACCTTATTCACGAAATATAATGATAAAACCGGTGTTTATGAGATTAATTCACAAAGAATTAATTTATTCAATGAGTCTTTTCTGACATCTATAACAAACAAGTATCGTTACACCACTATTATATATATATATATATATATATATATATATATATATATATATATATATATATATATATATATATATATATATATATATATATATATATATATATATATATATATATATATATATATATATATATATATATAATCATGTTTTCTTTTAGTGCATGGAAGTTTTATAAACTTTTTGTGATTTTTCTTCAGCTAAATTTTTTAAATGATGCCCTGTTTCAAGGAAGGGCAGAATGACACAAACAATGTACATAATCTGATTTCTTATCAGTTCTTTAGAAAGAATTTATTATAAATAAATACAAAACTATTCTGGAAAGTACTATTTATATCGTTGTCTAATTATATATAATCACTCAATTACACGGATATGTTCATGAACAATTTTTCCGAACATCGATAATTAAACCCAATTTAAATAATCTCGATAATAATTGATCAGTTTAATTGATGCAAGATCTCGAAAGATCATTATACACCCGATTATCTGCTTTTTGCATGGGAGCATCCCATTTTAAAACATTAATCAAATGAGCATTCTTGTGAAGGTTATTATAATTTAAGAGCTGGCTTAATGTTATTTAAATCTCCTTGATTAATTGATGTAAGGATGTTTAAATGGAATAATATTGTGGGTAAAATATCTCGCCAAAAATTTTGAATCATGAATAATACTTCACATAAAATGTCGATCAATTTAAAAGTATGCTACTTAATAATAAACACTTGTGTAGAAAATTTTTTATTTTTAAAGTACTTACTTAAGAAATTTAAATTGCAAATTAATAATGTTTTTTTGTATATTATTTGATTACAGAAATGCAAATGTATAAAAAATACTTAAATAAAAACTATGCTTAAAAAAGACCCTTAAAAAACTATTTAGATTTTAAAGAAAATATCAGATATAGAGAAAATCTAAATCTTCATAAAACCAGAATGAGTAGCATAATTTGTGTAAATTTGATATTCTAAGCAAATATTTTCTGATTTTTAATAGCAGTAAAGATATTTTACTTGAAATATTTATTACTTTTGAGTTATACACGTAAATTTACTTAATATTTAATGTTATTTAACTATTAATAATAAATTTTCAAACATGTGTCTGTACATTTAGCGAAATCCTTAAATATAAAAATCAATTAAAGAAATACTGCACGTGAGAAAATATTCATTTGAACGAAATTAGTTTTGGTAAAAATCATGTGATAGCCATATTAACGGAACATTTCAGTTAAGTAATTTATGTTCTGAGTGTTATGTTTTAATTTGATTTTATTATTATGGAATTTTACTATAATTCGAATTAGTTTAATTTCGTAAATTATTTTTAAGAATTATAGCTTTAGTTTATTATCAACCTGGCGTAATACTGGGCTATAATAAAAAACTCTATGCCAATATGATCTAACTATCGTATTGTATTAGGAAGCAAAATGTTATTTTGTTTACAGATGTATATTTTAATTTATACCCTCGAGAATTATATGAGAAACAACAGTTATTTCACACAATATCATTTATACACACATTCAAATAACATATGCCTTTTTCTTAGTTTAATGTGATCAAAATTGAAAAATATAATACAACACATTGAAAATGTATTTGTAATACAATAAACGTTGGTGTACAATTAAACCCAAATTAAAAATAGAATTAAAAAATGTCTATGTTTATTGAACCCGCTGTTCTGTCTATATCAATTGTTTAACCAAGTCACTAAATATCACTCAATTGGAAACTAATGACTCTTATTCGAAGAAAAATTTAGCTCTTTACAATCTGTTCCTTTTTATGGTACTGTTCTCCACGTGAATGAGTGAATTTAAAATCCATCACTGATCAACAAATCTATCCATCATCTGCAAATATTATATTCAAATCTTAAGGAGCCATATGGGAAGTAAATGCTTCATCCCATACGTTTGGGAGATCTGAAAACCCAGTACCAATCATAAGTTCGAATGGCTGTTGGAAAATTACCATCGTAGACAACTCCAGTCAAGCATATCTTTAATCTAGGAAAGTTGACATTGTAGATAAATTCTTTTATACTTTAAGTTGCATAAATATTATTCATTTAAGGGTCTCAATTTATCTTTCACAATAGCTTAATTTTGTGCTATGATACACGTGTATTCGTATGTCATGTTTGCCGCATTTGAGGCACTTATTATGTCAATATTGATTTAAAACGAGTCACAGATACAATTGCCTCGGTACAATTTCGAGTCTTTAACAGCTTAAACACATATTATCCAGGCCCAACTGCGTAAACGTGATCGGAGTTCACAATTCCGGCGTTAATAGTTGTCGAATGATGAACCCCGAGCTCAACGAGATGCGACTTGGGCCACGAAACGTGGACGCTGATCATAGCGCGTAATTGCCGCACTCCCTCCTTCGAATGGTTCCAGATGTCACGAATGATGATGGATTACTGTGAATAGCCCTTAGTATTCTTTCTGTTTGCACGCTGCATTTCTTATTTTTCAATGTGATCTAGGTTTCAGCCTCATTTGATTCGGACTGTGCAGAAGAACTGTAACTGCAACCTGTGCGGTCTGCATGGTATATAATGTTTTCTTACTCTTCAACGACTTTAATTTCCAACCTATCTTTCTGTAGGTATTAAGATGATTGAGTTAATAGACTGAAAGCCTGAAGTCTTGCAAGCAAATTAAAGTACCGATAAAAACGGCTGTAAAAAATTTTTCTTGATATTGATTGGGAAATTTGTGTATTTCTATTAGGAATTTCATGGTATATAAAATTTAATTTACATAATATTCTTTCGTTATTCTTTAGTGAAATTCGATTTTGTAATTTTGCCTATGAATCCAAATTGAATAAAAAATCTTGTGAATGTTTAAAAAAATGTTTCTTTCGAATACTTTAATGTATAATGCTTTAATGTTACGTGACCATGCTTGCTAAGGGAGCGCTAGCTATGGCTGTCATTGTACAACAAAGCCGAAGGATTATAGAGTAGTCTATCAAGTTTGATTGACATGCACTTTGAGGGAAGATGATTGTGAAATGATAAGAGATTTCTAAACTGATAACGCGATATAGCGCCTAGGAGTTATTAAACTCTATTAACGATAAAAATATTGAGAAGCTTACTTATTATTTGACGTAATCACAAAAGTGACATGGAGTCAGTTACTTGCCTTTCTGATTTTATCTCTAAGACTGTAATTTGTATTGTAAGAAACTACGTCTACTGCTCTTGCATTTAAATTGATAAATAAGATAGATTTCACAAGATATCTTTTTATGTCATGATAAATTTTAGAATGCAATTACGTCAAGAAAAAAAGTTAAGCTTTCTATAAAAAAAAGAAATAAAAAATGTAAGGTTACGTGATCTTTATATGAAAGTGGTTACTTTATAAAGTTATCAAAATTATATGTTATTCGCTTAAATCAGTTCATACACAATAAGGTGTCATAAAATTTCGTGATACTGCTCAAGAAGTAAATACAATTTTTTGTGTTCAATATAATTGAAAATCTTACTAAATGTATATATTATTTTCAATAATCAATTTATTGAATAATACTTGACAATGAGATGTGATAATGTTATAGTTAATCATATTATATGTATATATTTGACAACAAATAGCAAATATCATAAATGTAAATTTTGCTGTTATAAATGTAACTAGACTTCAATTACGTATTTTCTTTCAAGTAGAGAATTTATGCATCAAAAGTGTTGTTATCTTACAAAGAAAGAAACCAGATAAATTCCTATTTATCCAATCCGAAAAATGCATATGCAGAAAATAAAACATGCATATCTCATTCTTCAACAAAAGTGATCTTCTACTGCAAATTGTTGCATTCAATTATTAAGCCACGGATTTCTTAATTGTTACTGTCGATATCATATCTGGGATTGTGATAAGTTTGATTAAAACATCGTTCACTTATCCAGAAGGGTGTCGGTTTAACTCTTGAACTTATCAAAGGCTAACGCTTATGAACAATAATTTTTTCCTTTGGTATTATGCTAGTATGCCACTAGTATGATCTGAAAATTTAAAGAGGTGAATTACATCAGATGCATCAACTCTTCATTTGACTACAATATAAAAATGCAATTGAGACTATATTTGTTAGCTTCGATAATAGGAAACACGTACCAGAAATGAATGTAATAAATTAAGTACATTTAATATTGAAACATTTTTTCATTACCAGCAAACAGGTATTTTTGATGAACATGAAAAAACGTTTCGATATTAAATTTACATGATACAGTGAAATATATTTTGAGGTTTTATTATTACATCCAGAATCCTTAATAAGACCTTATTCTGATCCTTATGATTTTTGTCAGGAGGAACAACGAAAATGTATTTTACTGTCCGAACCTGAGTGGGCAGTGGTGAGCTCTTCGACCAAATTAATAAGAATTGAACTATCGTGATGTGGAATATAACTGCATAATATTTCTTTATTAGTGCTGTTAGACTTTAAATATTGACAATAGGAATACTTTATTAAATTTATTCTCGTAGCTGATATTACAAAAAATAATTTCACTGCAGTTTTTGATACTACCAACAATGAGACTAATTTCTTTTTTTAAACAAATGAGAATAAGTTAAAAGGTTTAACTAAATCCTATAACATAAATTTATTCAATGTATTTCAAAAGTTTTGACTCCCCCACACACATATATATATATATATATATATATATATATATATATATATATATATATATATATATATATATATATATATATATATATATATATATATATATATATATATATATATATATATATATATATATATATATATATATGTACTATATACTCGTATTCGAAAATTATGTGACTGAATATAACTGTGTAATATGTATATATGATACATAACGGTATAAACATGAAATAACTTATGATGGATTGAGTTTTGTACAATTATCTTAATTAAAAAGCATTTTAATTAAATAGCTATTAAAAGTATTTAATCACTTTTAATATTTCACTCGACATTTCACACATATATTAGAAAGTATACTTTTATTTCCTCTTAAGGGGTAGGGCGATGAAATGATATCACAAAGAGTCTCTTTGACAATATGTTTACCTTAACATATGATATTGAAATGTAACATACACACACACACACATCTAAAAGAATATTGCAACTTTGTGGGATTATTTGGCATGAACGGAAATGGCGATAATTAAAGTGCTTACAGCTGTATGAGTGATTCCTTATTAAAGGGAAATATTTTTGAAATGTTGAAAAACATTTAAAAAAATGTCTATTCTACTTTATCATATCTATAGCTTAATAAAACCCGAAATATGTAAATTATCTTATATTTATCTCTGAAATTAAAAATCCTCAAAAATGGTTTCCTCATAAAATGTTTTTTCTGTTGTATTACGATGGCAGCTGTGGTATCATTTCGCCTTGGCGCGATTGTCTGAGTGCTCATCTTTTTAAAATTCGACTTAAAAACTCTGTGGACACTGTTTGTTTCTTTGAACAGTCCATAAATAAGAAGCATGTTAACAAATGAAGTATACCATTGTTTTACAATGTGATTTATAAGTATTAGGAAGCAAGATGAAGATTAACTGTTTAGTGTCCAAATATCAGGCTGATTAAAATAATTTTTAGGATCTATATTACGACAGTATTTTATGTGTTAAATCATAATTTATATTTTACTTAAAAAACCATACTCAAGAATGGATAAAATCATATTGAAGAAATAGTGGAAATTAAAATGAATAATTTATCCTACATAATGATTTACACTATTATATAGGATAAAGTATACAATTAAATTTTTATTGATTTTTGAATATTATTTCATCCATTCCTAAATTACCAAATAAACATTTCTCAAGAAGGGATGAAACCAGGGATATTCATTTCAATTTCCACATATTCAAGAACCAGTGTTAATTTAAATGAATATTTTAGGCTAATATAATAGTGAAAACCGAGCAGCTGTCTTTCCTTACCTTTAGAGTTTCTGAACATTCCGGATGTATGCTGAAACTTCCCTTGGATTTGAGCTACTCGAAGGATCTGATATTTCACAGTAACCTTCGGTGTTGAACGTCCAGCTACGCGCATCTGCTATACCAGCCAACATTTTGACAATTACTGCTTCTTTTCCACATTCGAATCCCATTGGTTCATCGTACTGGAAATGAAACATATGAACTGGTATATTATTGCAATAACAGACGATCACAAAATTTGAAAATTGTGTCACAATGCTTGTGAATGACTGTAAATTTGAAGATTTTAATCCCATATCTTGCTTAACAACAACAATCATTGCGTGTCATGTGATTGATTGCATTTCATTTGCTTGAATACTCAAGTATTTTTCTTTAAATATTTATTGAATCAAAAACATTCATTTAAATGTTAATATCTTAAAAAATTCATTTTTACTTCAAAACTACATCATAAATTGAAGTATCATATCAAGAAATATTTCCCATGAAAAACATCAAGCGATTAAAATATAAACATTCGATTCCCTCTTATGAGCTACTTTATACTACTAATAGTTTCATACTGTTGAAAACTGACAAATTCTTATAAGAGAATATTTTCATAGATTGCAAGCTGTTTTTAATTCGGAAAAATTGAAAGCACCCACTTTCAAAGAGACATATGAAAAAAGCAGAACTTCAATATCCAATATTCATATTATTCAACAATTACTAAAATTAACCATGAGATCTTACAGTCTAAACAATACAGTACCTGTAACATGGTATTCTTATGTTTCATTTTACGCGATTTCATGACCCTCGTATAACGAAATGATTTCCCTAGTTATATTTCTGTACAGAGAAATTTATAATGATTTGTACAATTCACAATCAATTTGACGTACGTTTCCACATTGTGTCAATTATGTTCTTATAAAATTAAATTAATTGAAATTATGTTCCCATGTACATTCTGCTAAAAATATCGATGTCGCGGTGAAACGTTATTTCAGATAACTCCTACAGCGAATAAACAAACATTCAATAAAACTGTTCTTGGAATGATATGATTTATTGGAAATGAACTCTTTCTTAGTTGCAATTGTGTAAGCTTTTTTTTATTTAAAATGTTCTTAATTTGATTTTAATAAAAGGCATGCATTTCCTTCACATAACATAGTTTTCCTTAATATTCGATTGAAACACCCTTAATGAGAAAAGTTAAGCGTGAATCATTTGTATATAGAGTTATACGAGGTCATACGAGCACGTTTTACCAGAATGCTCGTACAAAGCGTTTTCCTGTAACGCGGAAATAATAATTACAGTATATATATATATATATATATATATATATATATATATATATATATATATATATATATATATATATATATATATATATATATATATATATATATATATATATATATTGTATTGTATTGAAAATATAAGAGACGTATATATTAAAAACTAGTTGAGTTTACATTGTTTTTAGTCGAAATGTGTATATAAAAAATTAAATTGCTCTAACATAGAAATTATTATACCAATATGGTGTCAAAAATAAGTGACATATTTTTAACGGAAAAGTTCAATCTCATAGTTGTTGCATCAGCATGCTTCATAGAATTTACCCCTGAGCTGGGCTCTACCAGTTAGATGAAAGCAGATGAGTGGGGGCCTTCGTAATTTAGAAGCAGAAGACTCCGAATACCTGACCTGCTGTCCCCAAAAGTATCATTTCACTTGGAGGACTCTGCGATTATGAACTATTTAACGTACCTCAGTTGTTTTTAATGAACCGGGCTGGTCTTCGGTTAAACAAGGATTCGAATTCACTGCCTTCCCATAATGAAAACGACGTCATAACAAAATAATTTAACATGTGTTGAACACTCTTGGAAGATATATTAATCACTTTCTGAATTCTATATGAGCATATCTTTGGGTTACCAATAAGCACTTTTACCCTTGCATTTAACTGATAAATCAGAAACTTCAGGAAGTGTCTCAATGAAGTCTGTACTGTTATTCATGGTGATCATATTAATAACTGAATAATTTTTTACATAATTTCCACAGTCGGTTAATTAATACAGAGGGTATTAACACATTTTTAGAACGATTTCGATTAAGAATTTAAAAGAAATAAATGTTTTAGAATAAAAATTTTTAGCGTTTCACCTATGGACTATTGTGCCTTTAGTCTGTTAAAAAGAACTCTTTCTAAGCGCAAACCTACCACGATAGATGGACTCTGGAAAGTAGTAGAAGAGGAATGGAAAGCAATACCCCTGGAAATTTTACAAAAACCTCTTCTATCATAGAAATCACGATGCAGACTTATAGTCCAGAAAAAAGGCTATCAGATCGAACATTTCAAAAAATAGTCTTTACATTTTAAACATTAATTAAACGGCCCCGAAATCGTTCTAAAAATGTGTAAATACCCTCTGTATATGTTTTACGACCAATTGATATTACATTTTCTTACGTTCTTGTGAATTATACGTGATTATTGTTTAATGTTTCCTAGTGTTATAATTTACTTGATTATAATAGATACTGAACATCAAATTTCATTGCATATCTTCGATCCTTTCCAAAAAATTAATTTCTTCATAGCTTTCACATTTTTTGACTTTGCTATTTATTGAACGTTGCAATCGTCACTAATTATGAAAATAAAAGACACGTTGCCATAAAAATACCCGTATTTCAACGAATTCATTCATTTGGCCAACTATTAAACTTTTCTGTTTCCACTCTTTTATTAAATTAAGTTAGGTTAAAATATTTCAATTTGATTAACTATATTTAATAATACTAAAATTATATTGAATTCTGCAGCTGAAATGTTTTTAATCTTTTTATTTAATATAATAATAAAAATTTAAAAACAATTCATAGAATTCGTAGAAACAATTCGTAGAAAATATACATAAGCAAAGCCGACATTTCAAAGAAAATTAAATGCATTCATTTATTTCGATATTGTACTCGAAGTAAATTTGATTACATTATATAAAGTTAAATTAAAATCTGCGTATGGCACAAAACAAAAATTTGGAAAATATTTTAAAATTTATTTTACTTTATTTTTAAACATTATATAAAAATAAAAAATAATGTTAAATTTTATTTCACATGATATATTATTCGTTACATTTACAAATGTATTCGAACGTTTTACGGGATTCATATAAATATTTGTCATACCAACAAATCCATTTAATACTTGTAAGATCGAAATATTAATATGTTGTATTTATCGATAATACCGA
Organism: Latrodectus hesperus; assembly: GCA_037975125.1. Classification (NCBI taxonomy): domain Eukaryota; kingdom Metazoa; phylum Arthropoda; class Arachnida; order Araneae; family Theridiidae; genus Latrodectus; species Latrodectus hesperus. The sequence goes on from CM075855.1 coordinate 51,046,410, forward strand.
AATTGCTTTTTTCAACAAATCTTCTTAAGAAAACAAGAGAAAATCATTTCATTTCTTTAATGAGTAGCAGAAGAATGATTCAAGTGGATATTCAACAAAATATATAAAATCTACCAGGTCTGTAACTTTAAAATGCGGATTTTTTCAATAAAAATACGCAACGATTTAGAAAAAATGGAAAAATATATTTTATTCAAAGTATCGGCCCTCGCTTTCTACACATTTGTGCCATGTAGTAGGTAAATTATGGATGCCATTCCAAAAGAATTGAACGTCGCGTGAGCCAAACCAGTCGTCGAGCCATTTTTGGACGTCTTCATAAGAATGGAAGTGCTACTCGGCAAGTGCGTGTCCCATGGATGAAAACAGGTGATAGTCATAAGGAGCAAGATCCGGTGAGTATGGCGGGTGGGGTATTATTTCCCATCCAAGTGCTGCCAAAGTGGTGTGGTTTTCCATTTGACGCTCGTTCAGCTCATGTGGCACCCACTTTCCAACCTTCTGGATCTTTTGCATGTCTTTCAAGCGTTTGGAAATGGCTACACGAGAAACATTTAATTGCTCTGCCAATATTTATTGAGTTTGCGTGGCGTCCTCATCCAATAACGCTTGCAGCTCGGTGTCTTCAAACTTTATCGGTCGATTTTCACGTTCTTTGTCCCTGACATCGAAATCACCACTTCTGAATCGTTTAAACCACCGTTCGCAAGTGTCGCCAGATAGAGTATGTACACCGTATGTTTCCACAAGAATTCGATGTGCCTCCGCTGATTTTTTCTTCTGATTGAATAAGAAAATCAGCACGTGCCGCAAATACTCTTTGTTTGGCTCAAAATTCGACATGTTTACCACAGAAAAAAATGCTACTAACTCTTAAACATTTAAACAAATATAGTGTTATGAAGCTTGCTGTCACAGATACAAAATGATATATTGGTTAAGACAGCAGCATCTATAGGCTTAGTGCGTCATCTACTGGAAAAAATCCGCATTTTAAAGTTACAGACCCTTATAAGTACTTTTGATGAGATTGTGTTGGTCAAAGTTTCATAAAAATGAGAAAAAACAAGTATGAAATTTTTCTCATGGTGTCTATTTTAATTTTTTGTATCAATACGAACTATAAGAAGCGAAGCTACTTTCTTTATGAAAATATTTTTAAAAATATAAAGAAAAGATATTTCCATTAAAGTTGTTGAGACACATAATTTGAAAATCAAATACTAACATTTCGTAAGAATCCATGATTGATTATTCTGCTGTGATTATTTTTAAACATATTTCCATTTAAAAACACATGGTATTTTTTACGTAATATACATTAATTTTTAGCTAGACGATATACTTTTATTTTTTTTATTCAGGATTTAATTTAAAATTTAATTAAATATTTCAACTGCAATGTTATATTGCTTTCTAAAGGAATGATTTGCAATTATTATTATAAGGGGAAGAAAATAAATTCACGTATTAAATATTTCTCTCTCTCTCTCTCTCTCGGTTTAAAGTTTCTATTAAAATAATCTTTTATTTGCAGCGGAATACTTGTCCACAGATAAAAAGTTTTTCTGTGCTTTTTAAATTAGCAATTTAGCATTTTACGTAAATTTATTTATATAACTGCTATTCGTTAAAAAATCTTATGAAATCGTTAAAGTTTAAAGTTTTTTAACCAAATGCCACGCACTACCTTATAAATCATTAAATGATTACTTTATTTGTAATGGATAATCATTCAAGTTATAAGGAAAAAAATTATTTTGAAAGCCTTTTATATTTATCTTATTTTTATACCAAGTGGAATCGTGGCGTCATCTAACAGCAGTCAGTACAACTAAAAGTTCAACAACATAAACTCTCATTATTTATATCATAAAATTTTGAATTGTTTTATATTTCCTAATTAATAATATTTATAAATAAGAGTTTAAGGTTCATTTATATATTTTTATTTAAATTATAAAGAGAATTTTAGAGAAAATTTTGAATGGGCTATTGTTTACTTTCGTCTTTTTTTCTGTTTACTGAATTTTATTATTTTATTTTATTAACTTTTTTAGATTTTATATCTTTTTTTACCATGAAGAAATATTTATTTATGATATATAATGTTATTCTGATGAAATTATTGATAATTATTTTTCCACATTTCTTCATTTACAGATTTTTAATTTAGTGAACAAATTATTAATTTTAAAATAATTAAAACAATTTTTTTTATATTTTCTCCCTTTAAATTTTACACATATTCGTTTACTTAATACAATTTAGATTTATTGTTTCTATGAATCCTATAACACATTCAGTATATTTTTAAAAAAAATTGAACGATTTTAATATTTTTGTAATTTATTCATTTGAAAATTTTGGAGCAATTCTTTAGTTAATTTATTTATAAATACTTTTTTGGTGTTCATTTATTTTAATCATAAAAATTGATAAAAAAAAAATAGCTCCTGTTTCTTCTTTACGTGTAGATACCAAAATAACACTTGCAAAGTATTTTTCCTCTTATCTCTAGGATTTCAGAAAATATTAATTTATATTACATTGTTTGATACGTTTTCCTTTAAACAAATCGATTTCCTGAACATATGTGAAGTTTTTACTAGTTTTCTTACAATATATTTTTATATGTAAATTTTATATATCAACTATGAATGTAAATGTAAATAATATTTTAAATATTTACAATTTATAATAAAAGCCTTTAAAATTTTTTAGACTTATTTTATTTGTTGAAGATTTGTTATTTTTTACTTTAACAGTAAATTTATATTCAGTAAAAATTATTTCTTGTTCTTTGATATTTATTTTTTGAATTTATTTCAGTCGTAAGTTCTGTAAGTATATTAATTTTAGAAATAATTTTACCTTTTTAAGAGATAAATGTATTCATACTTTTAAAAACTTTTTTGAATTTTTTTTTGTACATTAATTATTTTTCATAAATTTTTTTCTAGAGAAATTCAACATTTTATGTATTTTATTCATAAAATAACTTTTCTTGAGACCATTTATAATAAGCATGATGCATTTATTAGTAGTTATTGTATGATGTAGAAACATTCGGATTGAAAAAAATGTTTTTTTTTTTTTTAAATATATCAAACTCAGTCATTTTATAGTTGACCTCACTATTAATATATGAAATAATTTTTTTCCAGCTGAAACTTTTTAAGAAATTTTTAAAATTTAAAATTTTTACGATATTTTTTTGAATATTTATTTATAAAATATCTCTGCATGGTATTGTAAACAAGGATTATTTTTTTAGGCTCCCAAGTGACTGAAATATTTTTGGCAATATCATAAAATGTTGGGATCTTCATCACTGATGGAAACTACTGATTGTGTCATTTAGAAGCGTTCAAAAAATTTTGAAATTAATCATCCTTTAACATGACCATGACCATGTATAAAAAAATGTTAAAATAATTATTAAAAAGGAGCTATTTTTTTTAAATAATAATGTATCTATCCAAATTCAAAAAAGCTTACATAAAAACAATTAATTGCGGAAATATTTATTGAAGAGTTTGATTGAATATTCAAATTTTATCTTTTTTATTTATATCAAGAGACTCCATTAACGTTGGCCCAGCTGGCAGTCGAATGATTAGCTCATTTACCTTTGGTTCAACATTTTGTGGGTTCGAATCCCACGTTGGTCTTGGAAGATTCTAGTGGTTCGGAATCCAATTTAAACTTCAGGTCCTGGTCTAATGAGCCTTCCTGAGCTCAAAATGACCGTTAAGGAACAAAACCAACCTGACCTTTGGTTCAACAGTTCGAGGATTTGAATTCCAGCTTAGATTTCGATGTTTGTTGTGATTAGGAATAAACTTGAAACGTTAGATCCAGATTTAATTATTCCTTCCGTAATTAGCATTTTTCACGACAAACCAAAACCTATTTACATTGCTAGATACACTTGGACGTTCCTAAAGCAATATCACTCTTTCAGTTTGATTTCTGAACAATAAATAAAACCGTACAGCCTTAAAAAAATATTTATATTTTTCTTAAAAATTTTTAATATTGTACTATTTTAATTGTACATAAAAAAATTTTAATATTGTACTTAAAACCCAAATAACACACATTTCACATAAAATTTTATTTATTACAAATTAAAATGAAATCAATGTTTTGCACACCGACTTTAAAAAATATTTGTGTCTTGTTAAAGATATTTTCCCTATGCTACCATCATAATTTAATATTATGAAATGATCTTAAAAATGAATACAATATTCTTTTTCAATAAAACTTTAGTTTTATTTTCATTGTATCAGTTATATCAGCATTATTATATTTTTATTTTTTATTTTGTATTACGTGAGTTATTGGCAAATAAAATATTTTACAAAAAATATTATGGTATGATTTATAGTAGTAATTAATTTTAATATAAAAGTTGATTTAATTAATTTTTCAAAACTGAAAATTATATACATATATATATATATAATGTTGTGCTTTAAAAAAGGTATTTTCAATTCTTTTATTGATGTAGATATATTTGATGGAAAATACTTTCACTAGCAGGTCTTCGAATACATACATTTAATAATTTAATGCCGCCATCTATTGTCGAAATATGAAACACGAAAGTACTTATGTTCTTAACAATGGAAAAAAAGCTTAGTAATTTTCTTTGATTCCATTTATGAGAATTAGAATATTGAGTTAACTCTTTAAAATAGAAAAATGTATAATGCTTACTGATTGCTTAGTAAAAATATTTAGGAATTTGACTCATTTCTAAAGTAATTCTTCAGGCAACGTAATTTCATGTAACATAAATTAGGATAAATATATATGTGTACCATTATAAAAATATTTTTCGATTAAAAAATCTGAGTCTTATATAATTTGTTGATTATGGAATCGTGTAATTTTTATAATTCAGTATTTTAAAATTTTTTGTTTGATGATATTCATTCTCTAAAATATCTCATTTTTTTTGTTTTGTTCTTTTAATAACAAATCAGATTCTCATATTTTATTTCAGCTGTAAATTGTTTGCTAATAAATTAATTTACATGTAAAGTATATTTTGATGATTAGAGTTGTTTCTCTTGCATTTATTCACTGTCATTATTCCTGTTGTATTATCAAAATTTTGTTTCAAAGCTCTTTTTTAATTCAATTATTTTATTGAAAAACCTAATACATCTTATTGCTTTTTAATTATTTTACTTTTCTATGAAGTATTTATCATTTTTTTGTTATTATAAGGTAAGAAAATGTAATTCTTTGGTACAAATGACAACTTTATAAAAAATCCCTATAAAATATATTTTTATAGACATCATTAAATATGTTCAATCATTATCTATTATAAAAATATATTGGACTCATTTGACTATTATTGTTATATTTCATTATAGACACATAAGCTCCATTAAATACAATAGATAACGAAAGAGATATGTTTGAAATGTATCGTTATAAAATATGTTTTTGACCATCTGTGAAAATTCAAATGGTAACAAAAGCTTTACTTTCGTTGAAATTTTGTGTAAAAAATACTACAAATATGTAAAAGTAATGGTTTGTTTTGCATTTATTTTTTTAAACAAATAAAAGTTAATTTGATTTGAAATATTTCTATGCATTCTTTTAAATATTATATCAAAAAATATATACTACATATATAAAAGTTATGATTTGTTTTACATTTATCTTTCAGACAAATAAAAGTTAATTTGATTTGAAATGTTTATTACAAATACATAAGAATGTTATTGAAATAACTGTGCTTGATATGAAATTAATTATGCTTGATATTTTTCAGATAATGATATCTAGATCCTCTGAAACTGTTTCTGACCAAATCCAATTTGCTATCATTATTATTTATTAACGCTGATATTTGTGAATATCCCTGTGCTGAATATCGGATTTCTTGCTTTGAGCTTGTTATCCTGCATATTCTGATTGCAGGAATATATAGATCTGTTGTGTTATCTGTATATAAATGTTAAAAAATTCTATTAAAATAATAAAATGTGTGGTTTGTATCTTGTTGGAAGTATTTTTCACAATTTTTTCCTTTGAATTTGATTGCATTTTCCTTTCAGTTGATTTAACTATGTCCCATTATTTTTCAATGGTGATTATTGATGAAGTATTATAAGAATCTTATTAAATTAAATACAATAAATATAAAATTATCTTGTTATTAATCTAAGTATCCAGCTTCTTCTAGATGAGATCTATGAGTTTATTCACTTTCAAAATATCATAGATTAACAAAGGTAAATATAGTAAATCGTCGTAAAACAAACATAGACACCTGAGATTATGTGCCAGAGAAGCCTGCTTACATTTCGCGCAAATGGGAAGGGTTTTTGACTGCCCTGGAAGTGATGGATTCTCAGATGGAGAGAGCGGTCTGAATGCATCTGTCACACCTCATAGCGATTGATTCACCAGGGGATTTGGCACAATACTAAGAATTTGTTATCAGTATGTTTTCTAGCAGAATGCAGCTCTAGGAAAGTGAGAATTAAAAGTAGCCATAGCCTCCATGGCACCCATCATCGCCAAGACCATCACCTTCTTATGAGTTATGTCTCCAGTATTTTAAAACATGTAAATTATTGAATCCTTCTAAAATGGAATCGCTAAATTTTTTATGTCAGATTCAAATTATACTTTGAATTTTGATGCTATTTTTCTGAGTGAACCTTACATTATAACGAAGAATAAAAGAATATGTACTTAATTTAATCGTGAGCTCTTTTCTATTTTGTAAGATTTCGCTAAACTTCCTCTTTTATTATTATTTTTTTAAGAATGTCTATTTGCAAAACGACTAAAATTGTGCAAGTTTGTCATTATTTTATTCATTTTCTTGTATTTTATTGATAAAATAATTAAACAGATTACATTTATAACTCATATAAATAAATTAACATAAATGGTTGAGAAATCCAGCACATCCAAAATATAATTTTTGTGCATATTCATTGAGTACTACAATTTTCCTTATATAGCCCTAAGTTGGGATATACAAGGTGGAAGCAGCTGACTGGGAGTCCTTGTAATTTAAAATCATACACACACAGCAATGCAGGCGAGTCCCGGACTATACCTTAAGGTTAACTGGTTTGGAATCTTCATCCATCACAAAGCACCGTGTAATTTTCAACCCCGGTCAGGTGACGACGCAACACCTGAGCTGACACCTTCGTCTCTACACCCATGCCACACTAGATGAAAGTTTTTGGATGTCACAGATTAGCGTGGACACGTCCCCAACCTAAGGAGCTCTGGTAGGCCCAGTGAGGGAGAATGTGGTCACCCTTCCAATCACTGCCCATGGCAAATGATGCTTCACATCGCTGATCTTAAGGGAAGTAGAATGGAACTACTGAGCCACTAAGGCTCTGTAATTTAAAAGCAGGAATCGAGCAAAAGACCCCCAGTTGACATAGCGCCCACGACTTATTTAACAAGAACAAACTGTCTTTAGTGAACATGATGAATCTTCGATTGATTCGGGATTGGAACTCGTTACCTTCTGATTATGAGAAAAACAACCTAAACAACCAGGCCAACGTGTCAATAGACAAATTGTAGGATGTTATGTCGAAGTAGAAAATAGCTTCTTTCAGATGCATTGTGTAATGTAATTAACGGAATTCATGCACAAGCGAATGCACATTCCAGATTAATAAAAAAATCACTGGTTTCTTCAAATTCCTTATTGATTTTTTTTCTAGTTCTTTACTTAGTTACTGTGTGAGATAGACTTTCGATTTTCAAATTTTACCTTTACGAGTTGTGCACTTATATTTATTAACCACTGTCTGACACCTCTACATCTTTCTTATGACCCTATTTGTAGATGACCAGCCTTATAGAGGTGAGAAAAGACTTATTTGTTTCATGTATGAAGGTTTAATGCTGCTTCACTGGGCTACTGTCGTGAAGATAAAAAATCTTTCAAAAGTAAGTATTTCAAAGAGTATTCAAAGAGTATAGACAAAAGAAAGAGTATTTCAAAAGTACCACCCATAATATGAAATGCAAGAATATTGTTGATGAGATGTATTTTGTTAACTATTTGCTGAAGTCATAGTTGCAACATTAAATTTAACTATAACTCTGAAAATGAAGCAATAAATTTTATTAAATTTTTGTTATTCATTTGTTTCATTTTATTCATTTGTTTGCATAAATCTATGTTTCTTTCTGGATATTTATTTGGTTTGTTGCTCAACGGTCATATTTTGCACATGGGGTCCAATTAGACCAGTTCCTTTCTGGGAATTTTTCTTGCACTGGTGTATTCATTTCAGTTCAACTTCGAAAAAACTTTCGATTTCAAGATTTTATGAAAAATACTTTTCTAGCTTTTTTCTGGCAATTTTTTACATTTATAACCAATAAATATGGCCCTCTGATCATTTATTTATTAGCACAAAAAAGCTTGATGCAAGTGGAACGTAGGCATTGACTAAGAAACCTAAAAATGTTTGCTTTATTTGTAAAAAAAAATTCTTAGAAACATTTGTGGGAGTATAATGTGATAATTACTGGCGGAAAAGAACTGATTTTGAAATTGAATGATTATTTAAAGAGCCTTAAATAAAATTTACTACAATACAAAAGATCAAATAATTAGATATTCATTATATTGGACTATAATTAAACAATTTAAAAGATATTCTTTGTTTACTCCATTGTAACCTGCATATAGAATATTACAATTAGGAGTTTTGATTACAGGCAGAAAGGCCTTAAAACTATCATGTTGACAAATTGAAAAAAAAAATTTGCACAAAAGCTATGACTTAAAATTCCAAAAAATATCAAAACTCACCCGTGACTCTAGTAGCTGGGAAAAAGAAGAAAAGGTACCATATTAAAATTATCATGCAATATGTCAAAATGAACATAACCTAATGCTACGAACTCAGTATTCAAGAAAATTTACTTTCTACAGTTTGGTTAGACCTACTTATAGACTGAGTGAAGATTCAATTGTGGATTTTACTGCAGTGCCGCATTCTATCATACACATTTCCATCTGATTCGAAAATACAAGGAAAGAGGTTTTGTAAATAGTTTAAGCTAAATCTTAGCAAATTTCTTTAATTTTATAAAATTGCTTGCAATTGTTGATGCTGTAATACAGAATAACAAAACTAATATTTGTAAATATTAACACTCATATACAGAAGGAACATGTAGATGACAAACTAAAAAAACTGTGAGCCCCTTCCCCTTAAAAAATGGAAAAATATTTATCACATAGAGTCAGGATATTAGTAAGAATCCGGGTGGAAATTCAAACACCTGCCAAAGCAGGACGCCAGATAGATTGTTAAACACACAGATTAGGCTACACCTCTTAAATAGATCATTGGGAGGGGGCTGGACTAAGCTTACTTCCTACGGTGCTTCTTGTAATGAGCCATCTGATAAGGGGTGCGGAAATTATAATGGGGGATTTGGCTCATTTATTAGGGCATCACAGCGTGAAGGGTGCATTACCATATTATCTTCCGTAATGCCTTCGGTTGATCGGGGGAGGAGTGTAATGCGCCTAATTTACATGAGCCAAAAATATTAAGGTAATAAGATACTTATAAGCAAAATTGGGGTGGTAGGATGCAAAAAATGTAAAATATTTATATTTAAATTAAAACATTGTAATAAAACATTAATATAGTTTTATACCATATCGTTGTCTCGAAACATGAATCTTTCATAATCATACCATCGTCTTAAAAATTGATTTCATAATGAAGTTAATACTCAAGGTGGGCACAAAAAGTACCTAAAAGATCAAAATCTGAAAAAAATTAACTAAAATAAAATGGCAGTTTGTAAGTTTAGCATTAATATGCATGATAGGATTTATTTAAATTAAATAATCGAAAAACAGCCAACAAAAGATGTAGTTACAAGCAACTTAGTGGGAAAAAGGCAAATGAGGCAGGCGATTATAAGTATTTACCCTCTTGAACCAGAACCATTTCTCTGCTGTGTTCCATGCAAGTGAGCAAGGATGCTGAGGAGGGACTAGATAAAATTTTGTTGGTGAAACTCTTTTATATGAAACAGAAATCAACAATTCTGACTTCAGAAAAAGGTGATGACAAGAAAAGCACTTTTAACAGTTGCAGGACTCATAAAACTTCTTTAGTGATTTCAGGAAACTGGATTGCTGGAGGATCATGGGCCTTATGTGAAGACTTTGTTGCAGCTGAAATGAAAACGTTAGCTTCCGAATTCGCTGCATTGACAAGCAGATCCAATAGATAATCTAGAATAATAGTATTTTAGGTGTTTAGCAGTGCGCGCAAAACTAGCAGACTCTTGAATGCCAAAAAATAACCGCAATCCTGGATTAAATTTTATCATTTTCTTAAGTAAGAAATGACACTTATCGGCTATTTTCTTAACAATTTTTTTACTGCAAAACAAAATGAAAAAAAAATCCTTTGGTCGGCTGAAGAGAGTGGACGTGTTTTTAAGCTGCTCTTCCTCTATGATTGAAATATGCGGTTTTCTTTGGAGTTGTGTTTATAGAGTTATATCATTTGATCAATCTCAAATTCAGCTCCAAAAAGATATTTTTTCAAAAATATTGATTAATTAGTGAATTAATTAACGATTTTTAAGTGTTGCACGTGTAGTGAACTTCAAACAATTTTTCAAGTCCCGTCCGAAAACCGGTCCCCACCGGAAGGGCTACACCTAGCCTACGCAAAATCGTCTCCTTTCTAACGGGTCGAGGAGCGGACAGCTGCCGCTAGGCTTAGATTCATCTTCCTGGTACCTCTGACAACAAGAGCACCACGTTGGACTAATTAAATACTTTAATTTGCGAATTATAAAGGACTTCCATCAACGGATTTTTCTAGAACTGGTTGTAATTGACCATTGGCTGTAATTCTACTACTGGATGTATGGAGGACTAAATTAACAGTTACTTTGGACACTTACTGCATAATTTTAACATCATGGCCTCTAGAGAAAAATATTCTACTCGAAGCAAAGTTGTTAATTATGAAGAACTAAATACGTCTACGAGCTCAACTGATGTAGAAAATGGAGCTTCAATTATACATGATGACATTAACTCGCTAAGTAGAACTGTCAATTTAACAAAAGTCAACGACTTCTTCCTCAATAAGGTAGGGAATCACGAGGATAATGATGAAATAAGATCTACGGCTTCTTCTATTGATCAAGATGTATTTATGCGTCCAGAGGATGAAGCGGATGATCTCTGCAAAAAATTCAAGAAGATTATCTGGAGTAAATCAGGTACCATATAAAATTACGGAGATCAAAGCACATCGTAAGAAAGACAACTTACAGCACCTTGTTGTCGAAGCTAACAAAGATCTTTATCAGGCTCTGATCAAAAGAAAAACACTTTACTTTGGGCTACAGAAAACAATAGTTCGTGAATATAAAATCCTACGAAGATGCTATAATTGCCACGACATTGGGCACATAGCCAATAACTGTAGATCCTATCCCATATGCGGAAAATGCGGAGAACATCACAGTGAATTAGCCTGCAAAACTAAAACGCTATGCTGCATTAATTGCAGAGAATCTAGTAAACGAGGAGAAAATTTCTCAACCAGCCATGCAGCCTTTTCCATACAATGCTTAACATACAGAAGTTTACTTCGAAGAAAATTAAGCATATACAGCAATCATCTGTAGCTCAAAAGTCAAGACTCGGAACTACTCCATTTAAGGAAAACCCTGGAACAGGTATTATTAAATTTACACAAATAAATCTGCAAAAAAGCTAAAGCGACAACATCTCAACTTACTACTTTTATCGATCAACATAATGTAGATATTATAGGAATCCAAGAGCCGCATACTATTAAAGGTAATATTCCGGGTTTCCCTCAAGCATGGAATTTTAATTATTCGTCAAACATTGATTTTTATCCTAGAGCAGCTACTGTTAGCACAATCTAAGGGCTAGGTACAGTGAAGTATGCTGGTGCAACAACAACAACAACTGTTGGCACAAACGGTGACTAGAATTGGATCAACATTCATGCTACAAGAGATGTCGCGGCAAATATTCTTAATTTCAAAGATTTAGAACTATACATCATTACAGCTTACGCATCACCACTGGAAGACTTAGAAGACACCTTGAACATCACCCAGAACCTCTTGACTACCTACAAGCATCTCCCCACAGTTATTATGGGAGATTTTAACAGTCATAATATTATTTGGGGTTACACCAGCAATGATGGAAGAGGTATAAAAATGGAGGATTTCATAGCTTCAAACAACTTAATTATTGCTAATATCTTTGGATGTCCACCTACATTTGTGACAAATCAAGGAAAAGGTTGGCCAGATCTCACATTGTACACTGGAGCAAACATCATCTCAATTGAAGATTGGAAGGTAGAAGATGAACTTTCTTGTTCTGACCACCTCTACATCACCTTTACAATCGACTGATACTACTGTTATTACAAACCGAAGATACAAAACAAACTGCAGATTGAAAGCTTTTCAAAATCGAATTAGACCCTATCTTCTCTTGGAAATTCCAAAAATCCAGAATGCGAAAAACAGAGAAGAACTCGAATCTATAGTCGAAGACATTAATAGCAATATTATTAAAACCTGTGATGAGACATTAAAAATAAAAATTGCTAAGCCGAAAACTAATATAAACTGGTGGACTTCTACACTAAGGCAGATGCGTCAAAAAGTCAAAGCTTTGCGAAGACGCATGAAATCAACACCTGAAGCAGCAAGAGGATTAGCACTTCAAGCTTATAAAAAAGAACTGGCTATTTATAAGCGTTCAATCCAAGAAGCCAAGTTAAGTAGTTGGCGCAAATACTGCACCAATAACAAGGAAGTATATGGCACACTACAGAAGCTCGCTATGGGCAAAACATCCAAGCCAACTCTCTTAACAGATAATGGTACAGGCCCACAGCGCAAAAGACAAATCATAGTGGAAGATATTATAAACAAAATAATGACTTCTTGTTTTCCTGAAGATAACATCGAAGAAGATACACCCCACCAAAAACAAATTCGAAATTCCCCAACATTAAATACTACTCCAAATGACCAATGGTTCACAAAACAAGAAGTCACTCACGCCATTAGAAGACTTAAAACAGGAAAGGCTCCGGGACCGGATGGTATAGATAATGCTCTTGTCAAGGCTATTCACTATGCTGCACCATCACTCTTTAATACACTATTTAATAGGTGCTTGGAACTACACTGCTTTCCCAGTACTTATAAAAAAGGCCAAATCATATTTTTTCTAAAAAATGGGAAAAAGCCAAATCAACCTGGATCCTACAGACCTATCTGTCTTCTGCCGGCAATAGGTAAGGTTTTGGAAAAATTGCTGGTAGAAAGAACGAGTTACCATCTCGAAAATAATAAGAAGTTGAGCGAATTACAGTTTGGATTTCGAGCTAATAAATCAACAGAGCATGCTTTGAAAAACCTAATAAAAAGATCGAAGAAAAGAAAAATAGAGGACACTACACAGTAGTAATCAGCCTAGATCTCAAAAGTGCTTTTGACTCAATCTGGTGGCCAGGAGTACTAGATAAAATGGCCAAGCTTAACTGTCCCAACAATTTATTTAAGATGTGGGCACACTTTCTCACCGATAGAAAGAGTTTAATTAAACACGATGGAGGTTTTGTACTACACCACCATAACAGAGGCTGTCCGCAGGGATCCTGTGGGGGACCATTGCTTTGGAACATATACTTTAATGATTTCCTTCTCCAGAAATGGCCAAATAACACATCATTGCAAGCATTTGCCGATGATGCACTGCTCATTGTTTCAGCAAAAACAAAAGAGCAGTTAAAGTTAACAGCCAATATTGCACTCTCACAATTTGAAGATTTGTGTAAGGAGCATAAATTAATTATAGCCCATGAAAAGACTCAAGCCATCTTTTTTGGCAGCAGCAAGAAGTGTTTAAAATCATATCCGAAGACTGAAATTTGTGGAAGAAGCATTAAAAAAGTTAAGGAAATGAAATATTTAGGAGTAATTCTTGATTGCAAACAATCATGGCTCCCTCACATCAGGCAACAAAAGATAAAGACTATAGCTGTTTTAAACAGCCTAAGACGAACAACGAATAGAAACTTGGGTGTAAATGCCAGAATCCTTAAAATTTGGTATAAAACCATTATTGAAAGAATGATATGCTATGGATCAGCAGTCTGGGCGGAACCAATGACAAGCAGAAAAGTCAGACAGCTATTCAGTTTGCAGAGACACTTCACCTTAATTATCACTAGATGTTTCCGCATGACTTCTACGGCAGCATTAAACATCTTGGCAGGAGTCTTTCCACTACATTTAATGGTTCAACTAGAAGCTGCTAAATCTAACATTCTCCAACATGAAGAAAAAATCACTTTCCTGGTTGCAATTTATAACCCAGACGACTTTGAAATTACCTTCAAAGCATTATTCCACCCAGCAACACAGATGGAAGGGATAATGGTTCACAATTCGAATCCTACACAGTGCCAAGGCATTCACCAACACTTTTTCACTGATGGCTCAAAAATAGAAGGCCAAGTGGGAGCAGCTTTCTGCATTTTCGAAAATGGACAGGAGAGTGATTATTGGCAGGGACAATTAGGAGAGCTAACAGTGTTTTCCAAGCAGAATTGGTTGCGATTGATAAAGCATTAAAATATATAGCCGAAAATAATTTATACAAGGCAGTGATTTGGTCAGACAGCCAATCAGCTCTTTTGGGAATATATAATCCATATCACAGAAGCCCACTGATTCAGGACATTTATCAAAATCGCCTCAGGACATTTAGCAATAGTTGGCAAATTTGTCTTCACTGGATACAGGCTCATGCCGGACATACTGGTAATGAAAGAGCTGACACACTGGCAAAGCAAGCTGCCAAAGCATGCTCAAACACGCAAAAAATTGAATTAAAATGGTCCAAATCATACTTGATTTCTAAATTACGTAACCATTTACTAATGGCCTGGCAACAAGAATGGAATGAGGCAGAACAAGGTAGATGGACATACAGCCTTAAACCCTCTGTCTCTCTTGATTTCCTTGTCAAGGACCACAAAGAAGCACAGTTTCTTTCTGGACATACTCCAACACCGGAGTATCTCAATAAAAGGGTATGGCTCCAAATAGTGCTTGTTCATGCGATCAGGTTGGGACCATTGTTCATTACATATTTGAATGTGATTTCACAAAACAATGGCACCTAAAAGCACCTAAAAACTCGGAGGAACTTACTCCGTTTCTCCGCTATGCTAGCAAAACTCCTTCTCTTCTGCATAAGATAAAGAACATAATCTCCTTTATCTATGAAAAAGGATCCGAACTCTGTAAGGATAATGCCATAAATGAGCAGCGGATTTCATCATAAGAACAATTTGGTAAAGGGTAAAAATCATTGTAAGGTATTTTACCACTTTTTGTGATAAAGTGATAAAATATTATTAGGTATTGTATTTGTGTGTGTTTAGCATCTACCTGTTTTATACTGTTGATTTCCCTGTTAATAGATTGGACCATAATAGCATCACTGCATATTACGCCGAAGACACTGGCATAATAGTTAAATCCAAATCAATTGAGCTAGCAATCAGTAAACTTCAAAAGAAATTAAATACAGTTGAAGAGTGGTGTTCCACTTGGAAAGTCCAAATAAACACTAGCAAATCCAACCTTCTCATCATTAAAAGACCAAGCACTAGAAGCAATAGAACATCTGACCTGTTAATGTACAATGATAAAATCCCCATAGTCAACAATGCAAACTATCTGGGTCTCACCATCAACCAACACCTTAAATGGAAGCCTCATGTCACAAACATCATCAATAAAGCCAAAGGAATGCTATTCAAACTTAGACCCATCATGGGCTATTACAGCATAACAAACGCAAAAATGAAAAACTACAATATACAACAATGATACTTCCCATCCTCACCTATGCCTCTCCTGCCTGGTGCGCAATTGATAAATCAACAATGCTACTACTTAACAGATTTCGAAATAAAACTCTGCTGAATATTCTTGGAGCCCCTAGATACCTCAAGAACTCAGCTATTAGAAGAGATTTAAAACTAGACACTTTTGAACAATACTTTGAAAAAGAAATATCAATTTTTTCAACAAAGCCGAGAATTGCTCAGCAGCTAATTTTAATGATTTATTCAACTGTATTAACTCATACGATGAAATTAAATTGAGACCGATTGCTGCGCACTACCTTAGTGACGCCACAATGTCTAGCCTGTCTACAGTAATTCCATAATATTTTGTACATTTTGTATATTTCTTATCTATCTAGATTTTATTTTTCTCTGTACATATTTTTTGCATTTTACTTTCATCCTAGTGTTTACTTATATATTCAGAATTTATTCTTTTCTAATTTCAATTATATTGGCTTAGTTATTCTGCTTTTATTTAGTTCGTCACTTGTATCTATTAAACAAGACTGAGATTTTCTCATTTTGCCCCTGTAAAATTGTTTTTATTTAAAAATAATTTTCAGAATTCCCACTCTCTTTTCGACTGCCGGCTCAACGCTGCCGACCAATCAGAGACGTCCGCTGTCCCCGGACTCCTTCTTCCTCTCCTTCTACTTCTCATGACTCCTCCCACTAGCCACCTTTTCCCTATTCCATGACGTCTTATTTCCGATGGAAGAGTAAAAGCAGCCTCGCTGCTGAAAGCTCTAGAAAATTTATCTGATTCTTGATTCTTGTGTGTTTAGCAATTAGTTTTTATAATTTTGATAATAATAATTATTCAGATTAAGGTGCTGAAAAATATTGATTGACCCGGCACAATGTAATGCGCAATATTAAATATCCTAGCAAAGTTTATCAATTAGTAATTTTAATGTCTAATTTTGCATTATATTTCCTAAACATTGTAAACCATTATAAACTGTGAACAGACAATGCAGGTTTTTTATGTGATAAAATAATGCATTGTAATATTTCACAATTAGTATATGTTTTATTTATGTATATACTATCAATGTATTGTATATATTTGCGCATTTTCTAATACGATCTTCATATGGTACGTCAAGTTATATAACACTTACCTCTATCTAACCACTATATATAAAACTAGGGGTTAATATTCAAGTTTGCTTTGAGTCTTCAGAAATACCCTATTTGGCATTTTAGTGCAATATATTTTCATTATTATTTCTAGTAATGTTAGAATGTCTATAAAATATTTTGCTGTGTATTTTATTCACTTTTTTAATTTTTATTCACTCTTTATTATTCATTGTATTGTAATTATATTTTGTTCAATAATTTTCTTAATCATACTAACTACAGTGCACAGACTGAGCTGCTGCAAAATATTAACTGAATCAACAGATTGCAATCTGTAATACAGGTAACCCTCCTATAACACGGTAGTTAGGTTCCTAGAAAATGCCGTGTTATGTGAAATCGTGTTGTATGAGACCCAGAACTAGTACAAAAAGGGGGTTACGTTCCAAAAACTTATTAAAAACAAATATTTTTTAATTCGACATAAACAACTTAATTTTTATTAAATAATAAATGTATATCCAACACAAAGTAAGAAAAAAATATTTTAATCTAACGCAACCCTAATTTAATGAATTTATTCGTCGTCACTGCTCAGTACAATCAACCGAGAACGTTTTTTGGGTGGAACGATATCGCCTTCACTTTCAGAACTTTTTTCTCTATTTAAAGTTTTTGTATGTTTTCCCCTCTTAAAAAAATCTGTAATCGAACTTTGCTGACTAGTTCTTACTAGGTCATTGTAAATTTCGCGGTATGGAGTTAAACAGTTTTGCAGCTCCCTTTTGAATTTTCGACTTCTTTCCGTGGAAGGGACTGTTTTCAAGAAAAATGACTCGAGATTTTCCGCTAAGCATAGGCCTTCTTGTAATTCTTTTAATGTTAAATTCTTAACTGCACAATCTTCATCAGAGCTAGCGTCCTCAAAATCTATTTGATTTGCATCCAGGGATGCCGCCGACCGATAACAAGCTCTAACATTGGAACAAAACCGTGTTATAGGATGTCGTGTTGTAGGAATTTTCCCGCAATTTACGAATCGTGTTATAGCGAAACCGTGTTATAAGATACCGTGTTATAGGAGGGTTACCTGTACTTTAAATATTCTACTGTTTATCACCTACAGCAAATGTTAAATGTTTAACAGGATACCATTCATGCATATTTAAACTTAACTATTAGTATATATTTGCTCTTTTTCTAATACAATATTCATATGGTACGTCATGTGATATAACACTTCCCTCTATCTAACCACTATATATAAAACTGGGGGTTTATATTGAAGCTTGCTTTGTGTGTCTTCAGAAATACTTTATTTAGCAATTTTAGTGCAATATATGTTCATTATTATTTCTAGTAATGTTAGAGTGTCTGTAAAATATTTTGCTATATATTTTATTCACTTTTTTAAGCCTTTTTATTGTGAAAAATGCAATGTTACATTAAAGGACCCAGTTAAAGCATGAGGGAGTTACTAGTACTTATTGAAAATCTCTCTCTGTCCCAGTTATTTGCTCTTTTTATACTCTTCTACTTAAACTTAATTATATTGCTTGCATATTTGTGTTATAAACTACTTATATCGTCTGCTATGACCATCATAAAGATAATTAATTTGTATTTTTACCAAGGTTACTTTGAGTGTTAGGATAATCTATTTTCACAATTTTATAGCAATATTTAACTCATGTCATCTCCCATAGTGAAAATTTTGTAAATGTTTTGTTGTTGATGTTATATTTCTGTCAAATTATTAATTTTAAATATTAGAGATCTATTGAAATTCAATTTTTTTCAAATTTCGTGACAATTCTCTCACACCAAATGTATTACGTGATGGAGCTATACCTGATAACCTAAGGTACAGACCAGGTGTTCCATTGCGTATGTCTATGTCTATGCAAAACCAAATTCCGCGATTTATTTATGATAAACCTGAAAATCATCTCTCATTTTAGTTATTTCTTCGGATTTTAGGAAATTTTAAAACGTTTTGCTGATTTTTTGTTTCACCCTGTACCATGTTTCCACCTAAACGCAATAAAAATAAATAAACCATGTGGCAAGAAGGAAGAATATACCGTTACGTAGATGTAGATAAAACTGAAAAACAAATCTTCAGTTGATTTAATAATATTTGCATCTGCTATCAACATTAAAAATATGAACAAAAAAAATTGTTTTCCTATATTATTAATATATTCTTTGTTTGTAATATAGAGCATTTAATAATTAACATGCTGAATACTGTGCTTCGTAGAAAGCTCCGCCTAAATTTTGTCATATCTAAAGGTAATTTGGTGGAGAGATGGTAGTCATCCTATGAATTCCAATACCTTCGTTAGAATATAGGCGTGGTTTACTGATAAGTTACAAGAATTTTTAAATTAGATTATGAATTTCTAATATACTTTTTGCTTGCAATCGAAAAAAAAAAAATGACTTGCTTACATGAAGTCCCGTAGAAATAGCAATGCAGTGACAGTTGAACCTCTTATAAAAAAAACCAAAACCTTCTCAATCCAAAAGTGATAAGATGCAATCAGAATTATTTTCAAAACCTTCTAGTGTACACCAACATTTCAGAATTACAGAAATTATACATGAAGGTTATATCGACGGACAGACAACTTCTGTAGTAATGCTGGATATGGCCAAAACTTTCGATTGGATGTGGATTGAAGACTTACTTTACAAACTTCTTAGCTTCAAATTTCCCACATACTATACATAATTAAAGCATTCTTCGAAAACAGAAAATTTATTCTAAATTATGAAAATTGCAATTCGTCACCCCAAGAAATAAAAACGGGAATTCCGCAAGGAAGTAAGCTAAATCCAATTTTCTTCTTAATATATGCTGACATCTCAAAATCCAAAACTAATAAACTGCCTCTTTTTGCAGATTATAAATCTAAACAAATTCTTAAATCTACTAACTAAATGTTTCGAAAGTTGGAAAATGAATTTAAACATTGATAAAAACGCATGCAATCATCTTTTTTTTTTTAGGCAAACACACTTCCTGAGAAATTAATTGTTCAAAATAAGACAATAGAATTTCAACCAATAGTTGACTACCTGGGAATAATCATGGACAGGAGACTCACATGGATCTCGCAAATTCAAAAAATTTGGAATAAATTCAAAACGCACCTTTTCTACACAGCCATTTTCAGATTAATAATGTTGTATGGACCACAAATCTACAGTTCCACAGTTAAATCAAATACCCAATAACTAGAAAGTTCTCAAAGCATTAAGAATGATTACAAATGCTCCATGGTATTGCAGAAATCAAAAAATTAGATAAGAAACAGGAATCCTAACCCTTATTGAATACATTACAAAACAAACAGAAAAATTCTTTACGGATATTCCAGAACATCCAAATCCCGAACTCAAAAATTACGACTACAAAGATGAATTGAATACACGTAGACCTAGATCCATTTTTAAATCATAAATAAATAAAACCATTTTATAAAAAAATTCTCTAAAGTTAAAACATACGCAAACACGATTCTTTAAAAACTGAATACATGTAGCGAAAATAAGAAATCGGGCAGTCATTCCTCCTATTCGAAGTTTGAGTGATGATCGTGGATAATGACACGCCCTTTTACTCGCAGAAAATATAAATTATGAGAAAAGGAGACTGAGCAACTGATTTACGAGCCGTGAATTACGCCCTCTTGAAATAGTCACGCTCTTTTAACTCTCATTTTCTACTGCATCTAACAGCTTACAAAATCAGAGAAAAGAAGTAAAATGATTTTAAATTAAAAACAATTTGCACATTGCTTTGTTCATTCTGTTTATTTAAATACTCTTATTAAAAATACTTTTACAGCAAAATTAAATACAAAAATAAATAATCCAAATATTTATTTGTATTTTTCAAACTATAAATATTTAGGAAAAAACAATAAAAAGAAGTTAATATCTTCCCTCTAACTTTTTATTATTATTCTCTATTTTATTTTCTCCATTTAAAATCAGAAACGAAAATGATTATACGAATAGTCTGTTTCGCTTAATATCACAATAATTAAGATCAAGTAAACGCAGTACAAATAGATTTATCACCCATCAGAAAAGTATGTAGAGTATTGATTTTAAAATCTCGGCCAACTCCTCACCTTAAGGAGCTTGCCTCACCAACATTGAATAGACGGGATAAAAGTTAGCATAATAGTATATTTTATTCTATAAGATTCAATTTGTTCATTAATAAAACTGGTAAGTATACTTCATTTGCCGTACGGTAGTATTGCGCATGATAGTGTTAGCCTTGCTGACACACCACAGCAATTGAATTTTCAAGTGTAGAAACTGAATTCAAATTATAATATTAATAAGTTTTCCATAATTCTATTTATGTAAAAACGAAGCATCATATATATTATATTTTAATTTGGAGAGTACATAAAAATTAAATTCTAAGATTAATATACCTAAGCATTTTAAATTACGGTATGCTAGGAACGTAATGTATCAAAGTAAGTTTATTCACAAATGAATATGTACGTGTATACGCAAAATTTAATTTCATATACAGGAGAACTTTCTAGTTAAAAAAAAATTTATAGTTGAAAATTAAGGAATCTGCTACTTATTTATATAATCAATTAAATAATATGTGAAGATAACAGTTGTTGTTAATTTTGCCTCTAGATGGCTGCACCTGTCAAACTGCTTTCTCAAATTGAATGAATGATGTCTGATAGGGTTATAAAGAAAACCAATAGTTCCTAAAGTAATAAATGTTAAGTTTATTTTATTCAACAGTAATTTATTATTGTTATTTTTTTGTAATAATTGTAGTAATTTATATTTCAGCTTTATGTAATTTTACTTTTATATATTTAACTGTGTATCTCAATACTGGAAACTGAACTGTACTTGTAAAAAACATGTTGTTTTGAGCGCCATGTTTAGTCGCTTCGCTAATACGATCGATGTTGTACGCTTTATAAAATATGTATTAAATGCTGAACTGTTGAGTTATTTTAAGCATCACGCATCCTCTTATAAACTGAATATGAATAAACCACGCATCTAATAATTGGTGACCTTGACGTGACTTCAATGTTCGAGATAATTCAAAATGCTCGACACGGAAACATTAGAAGCAAGTGGCGTGAGTATAAAAATACCGCCGTTCTGGTTCGACAAACATGAAATATCGTTTTACCAGGTTGAAGCGCAGTTCAAGATATGTAGAATTACCTTCGGAGGAGACTATGTTCAGCCACCTTGTCGCTCAGTTAGAACCGAGAATTCTGGACGATATTTGGGACATTGTGATAGATCCTTCTCCGAACAAATATTTGGCAGCAAAGGAACGACTGTCGCAAATTTTCGTAGAAAGTGAGAATAAAAAAATAAAACGGCTTCTTACTGGACTTGAGTTAGGGGACCTGCTACCGAGTCAACTCCTCAGAAAAAAGCGTGCTCTTGTTGGTACTGACGTTTCAGAAAAAGCATTGCACACCTTGTGGCTAAATTAGATGCCTGATTCAGTCAAGGGGGTGATCATCGTTAGTGAAGAGAACCTTGATAAACTAGCGACTGTGGCTGATAAGATCATTGAGATGGGACCGAGAACAATGGATTTTGCAGCAGTACAGAAGGACTCGGTGGGAGTGGACCAACTCCTGGCTAAAATTGTTTCACTTGAATGCCAAATTGCCTCAATGAAGCTGCAGCAGAAGTCCCGGAGCCGTAGCCCTCGTCACCATCAGAGGAGTGGGAGTTGTAGCAAATCTAGTCGCCACTACAATCCACAAGGGAAATTCTGCTATTACCATTTAAAATTTGGGAAGAAATGCCTCCCCGACAAATGCATACAGCCATGTAGTTGGAATGAGTCGGGAAACCAGTCCCAGCAGTAGACGCGGCGGCGAGTCCTGCTGCTGAAATGTTGGGCCGTAAATACCTGTTATTTGTTTAATAAGGAGCTTTGAAAAATGTAAAACTGACCTTGCCAAAGCTGCTCTTCTATCATTTCCAAGATCTGGATTACCTTTATCACTTTGCACTGATGCATCAAATTTTGCGGTAGGCTCAGTACTTCAATAGTGTGAAAATAAGAGCTGGAAGCTAACAGCTTTGTACTCCAAAAAACTGAATAATGTCAGAGATAGTATAGTACCTATGCCAGAGAACTGTTGGGAATATACCTTTCTGTAAAGCACTTCAAACATCTGTTAGAAGGCAACGATTTCCCCATCTATACTGATCACACCTCTCACGTTTGCATTTCGACAGAAAATTGAAAAAGTATCCCCAAGGCAGCTACGACAACTACAATATATTTCTGAATTTTCCACTAATATTCAATATATTCAAGCCAAAGATAATGTAGTTGCTGATGCTTTATCACGAATTGAATCTGTCTCGATCATTGACCATGATGCTATAGCAGAAAAGCAAGTGCATGCTAAAGAATTGCAACAATTAATGCAGGAAAGTCCCTATTTACAATTTAAACCCTCAACGTTACCACCAGAAAAGACACTATGGTGTGATATTTCAACATCAAATATTAAACCTTACATTCCAGAGGAATTTCGAATGAAGATGTTTCGAAAAATTCATGGTTTTTCTCATCCTGGAGTTATCATCAAACAGATGACAGAAAAATCCATTTGGCCAGATATGAAGAAGGAAGTAGGAGCATGGGCAAAGACATGTATCAGATATCAGAAATGCAAAGTAAACAGACATACCAAGTTTGGAGAATACCAAATTCCAGATTCAAGATTTACTGTGGTACACATATATTTGATTGGCCCACTACCACCTTCGGAAGGCATGGAATACTGCCTATCTTGTATTGATCGGTATTTTTCATCGATAGAAGCAATTTCCTTACCCGACATAAGAGCTGAAGTAGTTAGTTGAGCTTTCTACAACAACTATATTAATAGGTTTGGTGTTCCTGCTCAAATTATAACAGATAGAGGAAGACAATTTGAATCCCAATTATTCAGATGTCTTGCTGCTATATGTGGTGCTAAATTATCGCATACTATCTCATATCACCTTCAATGTAACGGAAAAATAGAGAGACAGCATAGGATCCTGAGAGGTGCTATAAAAGCGCATAACAACATAAGATGGACTGAATCCCTACCTACAGTACTGCTGTCATTAGATCAGACACAAACTACTCAATTACCTAAATTAAATGGTGTATGATTCAAGCATCAAGTTACCGGGAGAATTCTTCGACGCACCTACCATCAAAATGGACCAAGAAACCTTTGTCTCACAGTTACAGAAGTTCATGGTTTGGTTCGGTTTGTTTGTCGCTCAACGGTCGTTTTTTGCACACGAGGGCTAATTAGACCGGTACCTACGGTTTAAAGTCAGAAGTTCATGGAATATCTGAAACCAGTACCGTCAGGTAGTGTCAAGCAGCAAAGAATATTTGTACATAAGGATCTAAGGTCTTGTTCTCATGTTTTTGTGAGAACAGACAGAATGAGAAGGCCCTCGAACCACTTTATCGAGGACCATATAAGGTAGTTGAACGTTTTGATAAATTTTTCACCTTGTCAATGAAAGAGAAAAATGTAAACATCTCAACTGACCGTCTAAAACCTGCCTATTTGTTGGTCGTGGACAAAAATAACAAGCATGCAAAAGCTAAACAAACAGATGAGAATTCAGATCACAGAGATCCACACCTCCCAGTTAATAATAAACAACTTCCACAGGTATGAAAGAAAAATAAAACAACCAGTAAGGTTCAGTGATTAAAAATTTTATATGTGTACCTTTACCTCAATTATATTCTATATCAAAAGTTATTCAGTGTGTAATTATGCTGTAAATATATAGACATATAAATAATTTCACCATATTATATTAGTTGTCTTTAAATTTTGCCAAATAATATAATATTGCAAATATAGTTTATGCTCTTCATTCTATTAAATGTAGTGATAGACATACTGAGTATTACATTATGTTGTATAGACAAGCAAATCAAATATGGTATTTAATAAAGTTTGGATATTGAGGTATATGTACTTATATATTTATAATGATTCTCTCCCCCTCTTATCTGTAACATTTGTTTATTTCTTGTAAAAAAATATTTTCGATTACAGTTTATAAATATGCATTTTTATTGTTTGAATTTTATTGCATTATTTTACATCAATATATCCATTTTCATATATAATTTCTCCTGTATCAACATATACATTTTATCTTCTGAATTAAGTACGCTTATATAATTATTCTTATTATATTATATTTCTCCTTGAAATTATTCTTATGATATACAAATTATTCGTATGATACATTTCCCTCTGTAGGAATTATGTTTAATTGTGTGATTTTGGGTATTCTGTCTCTCATATAACAGCATCAAATATTATAAACATTTATCCAATTTTATTACCTAACGTATTATAGATGTCACAACATTATGGATTACAAAATCATTTAGGATCTTTATTTCATGTCATTAAAAGCATAACACAATGACTATGTTAATATAAACTAGAAGATGCTATATGTATGGATTTATGGCATATATTATGTGTTGTATAGTATTTCAATTGTATATAGAGAGATTTTTTTTTCAGCATCAGATTTAAGTAAAATGTCCTGATCTTTAATATATCTTGTGTGAATATATTATCAATATATCTTGTTTAATTAATAGATCTTGAAATTTCTTGTGTATTAGTAATACTTGATATGAGAATAAGATTCAGTATAATTTCATTTTTTATATTATATAAATTATATTTGTGTATATATATGCAAGAATATTTTGATTTAATTCTTATTTACTAAATTATAATGTGTCATTTATAGTATTTATCCTTTTAATATAGTGTCCATAGTAGAATACAATATTGAACTTAACATAATATTTAATATAAATCTATGATTCAACTTCTCCTACCATGATTATTTGATTGTCGTAACTCAGTTACTGGTGAGGGAGTAATGTGAGGACAACAATTATTGTTATTTTTGCCGCTAGATAACTGCACCTGTCAAACTGCTTTCTCAAATTGATTGAATAATGTCTGATAGGGTTATAAAGAAAACCAATTAATTCTATTTCCTAAAGTAATTAATGGTAAGTTTATTTTAATTATTGTTAATTTTTGTAATAATATTGTTATAATTTATATTTCAGTTTTATGTAATTTTACATTTATATCTTTTAACTGAGGATCTCAATGTTAACTGGAAACCGAACTATACTTGTAAAAAACATGTTGTTTTGAGCGCCATGTTTAGTCGCTTCGCTAATACGATCGATGTTGTACGCTTTATAAAATATTCATTAAATGCTGAACATTGTTGAGTTATTTTAAACATCACGCATCCTAAAAAACTGAATATGAATAAACCGCACATCTAATAAATAGCAGAACATTTTTCGGTCTAGTTGTAATATCATAAAATTTGGGAAAGTTAGACCTAGTTGTATAATTGGAGTATAATTGGAATAATGTCAGTATAATTGGAATAATGACATTACTCAACTTTTATTCTTTTAGTTTATTATAAGTTCAATTTATGAAATTAGGCAATAAAAATAAAGAGCAAATTGCTTTATTGTTTATTTTCACAATTTCTTTTTCATTTACGTTTTCTGAATGTGATAAAATTTCCATTCTACTTAGCCGAGATCAATTTTTTTGCTTTTGACCAATCACCTCTTCAAGTAATTATCTTTAATAAATGCGGCATCAATTTGGATGTGGTCATTAGCTGAATCTGATTATTTGAAATTCATTGTACATTTGTATTTATTGGATATTTAACCTTTTCAGTCAATTTTGAAGTTTCATTATTAAATACATATGAATTTGATGTAATTACAAAAAAAATTGCATTTAGCGTTTTGCTTTAAAAAATTATTTTTTATCCCAGATTTCTAGAATAACTACTCACTATTATCATTAATAACCATTTGAAAAAAAATTTTCTAAACTGATAAAACTAATTATTTTATATATATATTTTGAATATTTTTGAAGAAAAAATGTTCAACAAACCTGAAATTAACAGAAAAGGGCAAATTTTTTTTATCTCTAACTGGTTTGTAACAAAGCAAAACTGGTCAGTTGTTATTTTTCCATAAAAAAAATTAAAGCTCTTTATTATAAGGCAACGCAATTTGCCTTATTTACACCGTCACTATGTAATACAAAAGGACGACATACGATTCTATTCACAGTGGGAAATATTCTTCATTAGAATATCAGATTCGAAGTTATAAAATGACTGAATCAAAATTAAAAAGCGTATAAAGTATCAGAATCTGATGTTCATGTTTGTTACATGATAGCAAGATAAATTGCAAAGTGTGGAAAACTCATTGTTGATTCAAAATTTGAAAATTGAACCAGTAATGAGTTTTCCACACTTTTCAAATAATTCAGATGCATTCTTTTTTTGTTGTTCATGTGTTTTTTTTTTCCATCACAGGCGAATACCAAATCAAATAAAGGCTAACTTTTTTTTCATCTGAGTGATCATGCACAATCATAGTCATTTTCATTCTGCCTGATAAAGCCTAGAGTTGGGCATTACAAGCTAGATGGAAAATGCCAGATCAAAATTTACACAATTTAGAAGTAAGGACCAAGTCTCCAATTCCTGACCTGCCAACCTCATTTCACTAAGAGGGCATTGCTACATTGACCGTCATTCATAGGTCAACTAAAAAAAAATTCCCAAAGGAAAATTTAAACTAAACGAGTTTACAAGAAAAGCGTGATTGATTTTCCTTTGCGAAGAAAAATCCTTAAAGTAGTTCAAAATACTTCCTGATGTAAATTTTGAGAAAAATCTTAGAAAATCATGGCTAAAACATGATATAGCAGTATTTCTAAGAAATGCTATACTCCAGAATAGCATTTCTACGATTTTCATAGAAGTTTGAACGGTTAACTAATAATGTATACAATATTTTCCAAAGAACAATGTGAGTTGGCTCCCAAAATATTATTTAATACACTTCAGTATCGCCAATAACAGTTTAATATCACCAATAACATCTCAATATCGCCAATAACATCTCCATATCACCAGTAACAGTTCGTTATTTGCGACACACACATTGAGGTGTTCCTAAATAAAAATAAATAGTTTTCCGCTATCTTTAAAACAATCAGAAATCTCCAATTTCATTCGTTATTTTATAACAGTTATTGGTAACTATTATCAGCTCGAAATATAACAGTAGTAACAGGTTATTGAAAAATAACCGTTTGGCACATCTTTAGTATGAATCCTTTAGTCAAAATCATTCGTAATAATTTCTAGATCAAGCACACATGCTTATTATTTCCATCTTGTACTGATGGAAATAAAAAATAGAATCATATTTTGAACTGCATTTACGAACTTTTCTTTATTAAAGAATAATAAGTCAATATAAAACTTATTGAGTATTTAAACTGTCTCTAATTATATAGATATGTATATAACTGCTATAGAAGTTTCATTCTAACTCATGAGTTACTCTTAAATGTCAAAAATAATAACCAAAAATAGGATTCAGTTTTTATCATTCATTTTTTTTAATTATTATTTCTATTGAAAATAATAAACAAATATTTGAGCAGTTTATTTTACATTTTCAATAGAAATTCATGGCTGATGTAAAAATAACTTCTTTCCAAACTGTATTAAATGTTTCTAATATGGCACGAATCTTATTAGTATTTTATCCTAAAAATACATCACTACATCCTCAATATATCAATAATATAATTGATTTACTATGATTAATTAATTATTTATTACATTAACGTATGACTGATGGTAGTTTTGCATTTCTCTAATCATATAACATGATAAAGTAGTGCCCTCTTAAAGTTTTCTACATGAAAAATGAAGTTTTTATTTTCTTTTAGGTTAAGGTTACAATAAATGAACACTGGCTATATATTATAGAGCTCATGAAATACTAATGGAAATCCTTCATATTTAACTTTTATACCAACTTTGAAGCAAAAATTCAGTCAAAATATAAAACTTAAAAATTTTTCTAAGCTATCATCAAATATATATATATATATATATATATATATATATATATATATATATATATATATATATATATATATATATATATATATATATATATATATATATATATATATATATATATATATTTACAAATGCGAAACATTAGCACTTAAGCCATTAGTTCACGGGTCCTCCAACACTTGACAATGTTCCCACATTCAGAAAATACGTTCCAATTATTTAAATGTTCAAAAATAATTGGTTGATTATAGTCACACAAAACACAGTTTGGAGAATCCATTACTCTAATTTTATAGAGATGGTCCTTTCCAGTCAATTCTCTATATAAATTTTGAGACCATTATCAAAAAGAAGACTGAGGAGAGCGTCAAAGCTGCAGTAGACTTAGTGTCACCTAGCTGCAGTAAATTTAGTGCCTTCTACTTTACATACCTGGAAATTAAATGTTTAAGTTGGACGTAAATAAGTGTCCATCTCTACAATACTGCTATACGTGTTCAAAAACCTTCTTGATAGAGTTGTCACAGTATTTTTTAACTGTTTTTCTTATGGAAAGAAACATTGAAATGAACTTTTATAATTATAAAATTTGATAATATTTGTTTATAATAATATCAAATGCTTAATTGAAATAGTCAACAACTGAAATTATATGCCAAAAAATAATTATATTTTGGTACCAAGAAAAAAGGTATTTAGAAATCGTATCAAAAATGCACATTTTTTTATTTTATTTTCTTGCAACTTTTTATAAATGTAAAATTTTTTTTGGAATAAAAAGGAACTTGGATTGGGTTTCAGATGTAATATAAGTGTAAAAGAAAAAGTAATTTTATTTATTTCAATAATTTTTATTGTTAAATTTATAAGTGTTGTTTAAGTCTTCACAAATTATTGTGAAGAATGTTAGAAATGCTAAAAAAGGAAATGCATTATCTAAGTTACAAATATATATATATATATATATATATATATATATATATATATATATATATATATATATATATATATATATATATATATATATATATATATATATATATATATATATATATATATATATATATATATATATATATATATATATATATATATATATATATATATATATATATATATATATATATATATATATATATATATATATATGTATGTATGTATGTATTATGTTAAACAAAAATTTTAGAATAAAATATTCTACTGTTCAGTTCGTATCTTCAAGATGGGCAAATTTTGTTTAAGAGTTCTCTGCACTTCTTCTTCTTCTTAGAGTTTGGTTTGTATTATATTGGGCTCCTCTGCTTTTATAAGCATTTTGTACTATTAACTCCAAACCTAATGTTTCCTAGTTCCAGTTGCTCAGGTCACCCACTTTATTAATAAAGTTCGATAACCCTTTAATGGAGTCTAGGTGTAACTCTCTAGTATGGATGATGCCTAAAGAAGTTAATCTAAGGAGGGCAAGAGTCTCGCATTCGTAAATGATTTGCTTTGCCGTTTCCTATTGCGTATGACATTTTCTACAGATATAGTCTTGCTGAAACAGTCCCATTTTATGAAGGTGTTTTCTGAAACAGTAGTGCCCAGTTATGAAGCTTACGATTAAACGTATCTTCTGCCTAGACCATCTTAGAATTTCAGAGACAATCCTCGCTGATGATCCATAGATCATACTTTTAGCTTGGGTTTGACCAGGAGTGTTGAGCCAAGCTTCATACATCTTCCGTTTTCCCCATCTAAGGACATTGGTTTTTGCGGTCTTCAAATTGATCCCACAAAAAGGTTCTGCACCGATGGGAGAAAAAGACGATCCTTGTTTAGCAAGTTCATCAGCCCTTTCAATACCTTCGATACCTTTGTGCCCTGGCACCCAGACAAGGATAACCCTGTTTCTAGTTGCCAGTTCTATAAGAAGGTTTCTACATTCCAAAATCATTTTAGATTTGATTTCGAAAGAACTAAGTGCTTTTAAAGCGGCTTGACTGTCACTAAAAATGAGAATCCGCTTACCATGGTAGCCCTTCCTCATATTTAGTCGCAGACAGTGGATAATGGCCAAAACTTCTGCCTGGAAGACCGTACCGTATCGCCCAGGGCTTACAGATAGACTGGTTCTTGGTGACACGCCACATACTCCTGAGAGGCTGTTTTTCAGTGATTCATCTGTGTACCAGATTAGATCTCCTGTTTTAGTTTTGAACATGTTGTTATCCTATTCGTCTCTAGTTGGAAAAACTATTTCACATGTCCTTTCAAACATGTATGACTTTTCTAGGATGTCCGAAGGTATCAGGAAAGTAGGATCTTGAATTTTCCTGGTAATACCCCTGTGCCCTTTGGCAACAGGTTGGTCATACCATTGGTTTTGTAGCTTCATTCTGTATGCAGTCATTCTGGCAGTGCTGCAGATGAAGATGTCTAAGAGAGTCAGATCCAATATAACTTCCAATGCTCTGGTTGGTGCGGTGGACATTGCTCCTGTGATGCAGAGACAGGCCAGTCTTTGTAGACCTCCTAGTCTGTCAGTCACAGTCTTCCGCTCCACCTTACGCCACCAGATCACACAGGCATATGTGAGAATGGGCCTGACAATAGCTGTGTACATCCACAACATCAGTTTTGGATATAGACCCCAGTTTTTGCCAAGCATTTGCCTGCAAATCATTATGCTTTTCTTTGCTCGGTTAATTTCATCATCAATGTGCTTATTCTAGGTGAGTTTATGGTCTAATTAAATGCCCAGATACTACCTTTGAAGCCACATTGATTTCAACATCAAAAAGTCTTGGTATGAAAAAAACTCTTCCATTTCCTTTTGCGTGTAAATGGTACAAGGTAGGTTTTCTGAGGATTAACCATCAGGTCCCTATTCATGCACCATTGATCTACATAACTTAAAGCATCCTGCATGAGATGACAAGTTATGTCGAAATCTTTGCCAAGGATAAGGATGACAATGTCATCAGCATATCCTTGCGTAGAATTGCCCTTATCATTTAGATATTTTATAAGGCTATTTACAACTAGGTTCCAAATTAATGGTGAGAGAACACCTCCTTGAGGACAACCTCTAGTAGTCTTTTTTCAAATGATTCACCGAAGATGTTCATTTGTATACATCTATCCGAAATCAAGGTCTCAATCCAAGTACACAGAATCTAATTAAATTCTGCCCCTCTAAGTACATTGAGGATGGATGGGAAGTATTATCAAAGGCACCTTGGATGTCGAGGAAAGTTGCCAAGGCAATTTCTTTTTGATCCAGAGTGGTTTCAATCTTAGAAACTAACTGATGTAAAGTAGTTTCAGTAGATTTGCCGGGTTGATAGGCAAATTGAAGAGCATGCAAGGGACTGTTACTACCCAAGTAATCTCTTATATGCCGATCAATGATTTTCTCCCTAATTTTAAGAAAGAATGAAGAAAGACTGATAGGTCTGTAAGACTTGGCCTGGTCATAGGTTTCTCTGCACTTAGGCAAGTTTAATTTAAAAGTGTTGTTGAATTCTTCTCAAATATGTGCTTGAGTATTATATTTTATTTATGTTTCTTGGTAAAGAAAAAGTAATATGTCTGAAAATTTGCTGTGAATTAAATTTTAAAAAAAATCTGTAACAATTCTAATCAGCATATATAACTGAAAATTTTAAGTCATTTTAATCAATTTTAATTAAATTTAAGTCAATTATTTGTTATTTTTTTATAAAGATAGAACAATTCATTGTAAACAAGAAATATTAATAAAATTAAAAGAATTTTTCTTTTCTTCACGAGAGACCTGTGTAAAAAAACAATGTTTTAAGTGTATAACTCTTTGTTTTTAGTCTGCCAGAAAGAGTAAAATTTAATTGAAATTCACTTAATAGAAAACAGCATTTATTCAATGAAATGAAAATGTTGTAAAATATAAATATGTGATTGCAAATTTATACACAAAAATTGACAATTTGTGCTATCAACGCATGTTAAGTAATGCAGAAATTTGCTTTACTCTTTTAATATCAAACAAACAAATTTTTGTATTGCGAATATGATTTTTAAAATACAGCAAGCACAATAATTATACTTATATGCTAAATAGCTCATATATTTATAATTGGTAATAGTAAATATTCACTTGTTTTTTACCTCATTTCTCTCTCTTTTTTTACATGCGAATTTCAACTTAAAATAATGTTGTAAATTATTAGAAATTTATGAATAAATTTCTTCTAATAAATATTACTTAAAAGCATTACAAATTTGTCTTTAGTGCTCCCTTTTCTCAATATGGAATGCAAAATAGTAATGTTTAATCATGACAATGAGTTTGGTATAGAATCAGGTACTACTTGTGTGTGTGGTTTGACGATAAACTTTAATTTCTGGAAATCCTGGTAACTCTATCTATGTACCTTCTAGGCGCAAAAAATCGCCAAAGAATTAAGAGGATAATTGATTGTAAATTTTTACTATGAGAATTATTTTATCTTTATAAAATTCCAACAATACAGCTTTAAATAAAAAATGCACTGCAGTAATGTAAAATAACTTGCTTTTAATTTAGCAATTCAAAATAAGATCCATTCTTATCAATATGAGCAACATAAATGTGGACAAAGCTATAAATGTTATCAACAATGACTTTATCATGACTGCCCGTATTGGTCCAATATAACCTGGATGTGGACCATCCAAGATTTGACCAATCTAGGCTGAAAATAATGGATCAAGATAACGCCATGATTAGCCAATATAGAGCCAAGATATTTTGCAACTTGGCAATGAATGATCTAAGCAAAACTTTAAAGACCCAATTTGTTGATCAACAGCTAATGCCGTCATTGCTTTTAAGTTAAAATTCCAAGTATTTAAAAACAACTAACTGTCAAAATTCCTTCAATTTTCTTTATTTGATGGAAATATATGGAAAATAATTTCAGAAAAAAATTGTAAAATTCAAGAACAAATAAATTTATTATTATTACGCCATTATTATTTATTGATTATTTTTTAGCCCATTTCATAAGAGAGCCGCTGATTTCAAATCACATAAAATTATGCAAAAATTTTTGGTTTCTTTAAATTTTAGTATTGATGCTATTAAAATAACTCAAATGAAATGGATAAATTTACAAAGCTCTAACTGGCAAAAATCTGTATTCAGAAGTTTAAGCGTTTTTTCATTTTAATGATGCCAATTGATTTTTCATTAAAAAATAATAAAAATGGGCAATTATAATTGGTGATGTTCATATATCTGAAATAATATTTTACATTAACAATTTAAATAAATAAAATTTAAGAAAAGAACACAGATCACACACACAACTTTAAGTGTCTACCATGATTACTAAATATGAACATAATGTACCAAAATGGGAAAACGAATTTTAGTCTTTTATACTTATGTGTTTAACCATGACATTTATGACATATTTTCCAGTGCTTTCGTGTTTTCCCGAAAAACTCGTTTTACATTTTACAATCACTTGATCAAAACCAAGATATTCTGATTGTTTGTTAAATTGCATGGAATCTCCAGAATTTCTATTTCTGACAATGATATTAGTTTTTCAAGTGTTCAAGATTTCAAGAATTTAAAATCTATACTTCATAAAAGAACATTCTGTATTTTATATTTCATACTTAAAAATAAGTTAAAATTTCTAAAATTAGTAATATATCATATTTCTTAATAATTGATAAAAAGGGCATTTAATAGTAAAAAGTGTGCAACATGTCCTTAGAAACTAAACGTCTGTTCTAAATTCTAAAATAATTTAGTTGCTGGAAAAATTTAAAAACATTAAGCAAGTGGATCAAATTTAACGAAATACAAGACAAGAATAAATGATTAACTAAATTAAAAAACAACTAAAATTTTTTAAGCCATTATACATAATGCATCGATACATGAAAGAAAACATATAAAGTTTATTTCATTCATGACGGCACATTGCTTAATCCTATTGTAATTTGATAAATTTCTAATCAGTAATAAACTTTGTTCAGGATATTTTGATTATTCTAAATCTGAATGCTACTTTTCTTTCAAACTTTATTTTTGAATGACTGGAAGTATACAAATGATGCAAGAAAATTTAGATATCAGCCAAACATGTATTGTGACAAAGCAGAACTATATTTGGGCTTAGAATTATAATACTTATTGAACACAGATGTTAGAAATGAACTTGACTGCTTTCATTCAGAAATGAAATGTGGAAAGATAATATGATTATGCTCTAAAATATCATAGTACATGTTCAGTTCTTATCAACTATCTCCTGATAAATCGCGTTTAATTATTTTCGTTCTACGCTTCAGAGAGTGTTTTGTGTTCTATTTTTTTCCACAATTTTCTCTTCTTAGGATTCACTTTATAGATAGATTAAAGGCAAATTAATATTTTTTCTATTTTGATATGTATGTAGATTTTGAAAAATTTTCCATAAGTAAAATGAGAAATTAATTTTTTAAAGTATATCAAAGGATAATTTAATTATTTATTTTGTTTGAAAGCACTTGCAATTTCGTTAATCTTTAAATTTTCTGCAGGTGAACGTTTTTCCCACTGTCGCTCTCCATGAATAAATTTTTCTCTTTAATATGTTATTGAAAATTATTCGTTAATATTTTACTCGTCACATATTGCTGTATTCTCAGAAAAAATGAAATTCAAGAAAACTCATTATGACAATAAAAAATTTACACTATGTTATTTTTATTGAAATTCATTCAACATCAGATGATAAACATTTCAAAATATCATTTTAATTCTATGTATTTATTTGAGTTCTTGAAATTACATAATATACTTCGTTTTTCCGCCTGGTCTGTGCATAAGTTAATCAAAAGCCGAAGTCCAAGCTGGCCACATACGGTTGTCCATTTGAGAAACTCCATAAAAATCTATCCCACACACTTTTAGTGAATATCCTTTTGCTTTAATGATGATCATTGAAAAAATGAGTTCGGCCGGTAACAGTAGATGTTTGAATTGAAATCGCATATCTGTTGGAATAATTGGAAAATATGGTAATAATATTACTTCAGCCTTAAGTTGCCCAATCAAAATTATAGTCTCTAATAACATTATTCACCATATTTTTTACTGAAAGTCTTATACCTTTAAAAAATGTAGTGAATCGATATTTTGGAGAGGAATGATAGCCATCCCAATTTTCAATGTTAAAATAATGCGATGCCATACACTGCAATTTCAGTGAAGTCAAGCCGATTTTGTTGAATAACTGACAGCTTCATTTTGATTCATCAAAGTATCGAGGGACATATATATTAATGTGCTGGAAATTTCATTTTGAATGTGGAAGTTGATGGAATTGACAACATTGTTCGTACTGTTAATACATCATGTGTACTGAGCCACTGATTATTTCTGAAATACTATTGTTTCTATTCAATTATTGCTGTACATATTCAGTTCATGGAACTAAAGAGTAATCGCTTACATTCAATTGAACTGAATTTGTTTGTACAAACGCCAGTCACCTATCGTAAGATAGATGTACTGTGACAGAAATATTAATGGGCTTGTTCTCAACAACTTCCTAAAGTTTCATGGTAATTAGATGTGTGTGAATGTGGTTTAATAATACATAAAAATAAAAACAAACATATTATATATATATATATATATATATATATATATATATATATATATATATATATATATATATATATATATATATATATATATATATATATGTATATATATATAGCTGAGTATTTAGAAAATTTTTGAATATTTATTAGAGTGATAACAACGCATTAATGAAATTTTTTTAAATACCTGAAACATTATTCACTCAGTTAATTATTTTCCTTCTTTTAAATGATTTTTCGTTTCAAGTTAAAAATGATATTTAGGGTTACCACTGATAA
Source organism: Latrodectus hesperus (assembly GCA_037975125.1). Taxonomy (NCBI): domain Eukaryota; kingdom Metazoa; phylum Arthropoda; class Arachnida; order Araneae; family Theridiidae; genus Latrodectus; species Latrodectus hesperus. The sequence goes on from CM075855.1 coordinate 51,083,432, forward strand.
CTTTTTTAAAAACCTTGATTTTTTTGGAGAAGCTTGTTTTGATTTGTGTAACAAGCGTCTTATATTCTTATATTATAATTGTTTTTGCAATTTTAATATAAGAATTTCTGTCCTTAACTCATATCTGATTAGACTTCAGTGTCAGATAAAATTAGTTGTATTAACTGCATTTTTATTGAGCCCTTACACTTCATAACAAAAGCATTACCAATCTGACTCCATATATACAATCAATTCGTATTCTTCCATCTCATATTTAGCCTAAACTCAATAAAGCACAACTTAAAATCTCTATGGAGAAAAATTATTGAAATCAAAACCCTTTTAAAAGTTAAAAAAAAAAAAAAATCAGAACTCCAATGAAATTTGCTTGGATTTTTTTCTCAGAAGATTTTCTGAATGTTTTCTTTTACCATTTGCTCTGAATAAACCTACTCAAATATCAGAAAACTTCACACAGAAATTGAGGGAACAAAGGACAGGAACTTTAATTATTAATTGAATAAACTTTTCACAGCTAATAAACACTCTACTGTTTTAAGTCAATCAAGCTTATATAATATTTTATCACAAATAAATAATAAAAAACATTTCTCCAGAAAAAGTTTTTAACAAAGAATTTATTTTATCAAAATAACATAATGAATTAAAATATTAATAAATTATGAAACAAGAATCGCAATGATAAAATGCTGAAGAATGCAATGAATTTAATGATTGAATGTATGCAATAAAATAGTGCATACATTCAATCATTTGGTTTGTGAAAATAATTTAATAAATATATTTTTTTATATAATTCCATCAACTCTATGATACAGTACATTTTATAAAAGCACTGTTAATGTTCAAAGCAAATATATTTTAATTTAGCTGATAAGTAATTTCTTGATATCCACTTCTGTTTGCTGGTTTCTCGGTATTGATTTTCTTCACTTATCTGAAATAGATTTAAATTGAAATATTGTTAATAAAAAATGCTTTTATTCTGAAATTTATGTCTTAATGACATAAGCTGGAAATCATAAATATGTAATTAGTTTTTTGATAAATTAATTAATAAAATTCATTACCATAATCAGAATAGGAGCTTTTGTTTTTATGCATATAATTTATATAACAGAAATACAAGTTGTGGAAGTAAAGTTCGGAAGTAAGACATGTAAAGAATCTTTAAAAACTAACAGAAGTAATTTAATTAATTAGAAAGGCTGTCAAGGAAGGTGTATTTGAAAATGTAATGATCCTAATAAAACGCTCGTATTTTTATGTTGTTATCCAATTCAAATAAAACTTTCTGCATTTAATCATGTCATTGTACGTTTAAAATTATTAAAGCAATATTAAAAATGAATTGCTTAGTTAAGAACTTTTTCCATTCATTAATAAAAGAAAATTAAATCCCACAAATATTTTTTACTTATTTACGTTCATTTGTTAAAAATAAATAAGCAAATCGAGTGAGAAACATTAATCGGTTCATCTATATGTTTTCTATTTATCTATTTATTTTTGATAATTTTCAATATAAAATTGCATCATACTAATTTATTTAGTTAATTCAATTATTAATTATTTAAAATTCAATCATCAGTTATTTAAAATATCATTCAAATATTAATTATTTATATGAAATATATCCTTTATTTGTGGCAATAATAATATTTTCTATCAATTTCATCTCTGACAAACATTATTCACATATTTTTTATGCTTTTTCTGCGCGTGCGCGCGCACACACACACACACAAAGAGAGAGAGAGAGAGAGAGCATAGTTTCTTAGAAAAGATTCAAGAATAAATAATATTTCAAATTCATTTACTTACTTATGAATCTTTTGAGAGAATGTTTCCCTTTAAATTCTGCATCTTTAACGATATTGTTGTGGGTTTCCTAGGGGTATTTGTGGTGGTGTAATTGTTGTAGTAGATTTTCTGAAATAGAATAGTTTTCTTATGGAAATATATTTTTACTCGTTTTTATTTTATTATTAAGGATTAGAGTCATAAATAATGGGATTAAAATTATTAACAAGGTAAAGACGTTTATTATCTAAAATAATAAGAGAAAGTGCAGTTCCCTAAATTTTGCCTCGAATAGACAGTGCCTAATTCCCTGGATCCTAGTATAAAAAGAATAAAAATGATGTCAAATAAATTTTTTGATCTGTTTATATAATCTTGAAGCAAAATTGTGCGATGTTTGATAAGCTAAATGAACTGAATGCAGGCACCTAGATATCTAAAAACACAGAGCCTGTTTTTATTACTATGAAATCAATTAAAGATCAAAATGAAGGAGTCAGATATAAAAAATTTTCTTAATAATTTTCCAGTATCACATTAATAACATAGTTATTTTAAGATAGCCCAGTTTCCGGAAAAAATGTTCAAAATAAAATTTATATTTTTAAAGTTCGATAATTATTTAGAAAGGAAAATGTACTCAAAACTCAATAAGAGGAAAATATCCTCTAATTCGAAATAATGTTGATGAATTAGAATCATTTATTTCATTCAGTAAATTAAATAATTTGTTGAGGGAAGGTATTAAAAAATTCATTATATTTAGCTCTATTTGTAAACGTTTCAATTAATTAATATCATTGTGAATCACATCTTAAATAAACATTTGTTTTTAATAATGACTATATTTATTTTTTGAAATCATGTTTACGAATACAATACGTTGTGTATGGCTGACATTTTTCCATAATTATGTAATAAAATTCAAAATTATATTATAAAATAACGTTTAATGTTAGAATTATTTTAAAGATGCCATTTTCTCCTTAAAACACTCTTATCATTTATATGCTTTAATATATATAAAAAAAAGAATCCAGTCTTAATCTCATTACATTATCTGAAACTCCTCTTTCAGGAGATTAAGACTAATATTTTATTTGGGAGGGAATAATAAGTATTTGAGGGAAGAACTGTTTAATACTTATACACAGGTTTTACCGAATCTAATGACAACATAAACTAAACGATGGAAACGACAATGAAAAAAATAATATAATGGTTATTTGTCATATATCTTATTTTATGCTTTGCTAATAATAACCAACATTGTATGTTGTTAACAGTATTTTGCATAAAAATGAATTCACTACAGCCTGATTTACACAGACATAATCTTTGAAATGGACAGAAAATATAAATAATGTAGTAGATGAAAGTTTTCCTATATTTAAAATTAAACATCGAAATACCTGAAATAGAGAGTTTTCAAGAACTTGGAATAGTACCGTTGTAAACTAAAAATATTTTGGTAGCAGATTTTGGAATGATGATCGCGTGAAAGCCAATGTTTCTGACATGAGTATGTTTTAATAATTTATTATAAAAGACAGGAAATTACAGAGAGAAAGAGACAGAGTAAGAGATCGAGAGAGAGAGTCAGAGACATATATAGAGAAAGATAGAACGAGAGATAGAGAGATTCAGAGACATATATAGAGAAAGATAAAACGAGGGATACAGAGAGTCAGAGACATATATAGAGAAAGATAGAACGAGAGATAGAGAGATATATAGAGAAAGATAGAAAAAGAGGTGTTATTGCTATTACTCTTATTTATATTTTAATCCTATTGCCAGCAACCGATTTTATTGTAAGAATTATTTAACATATTTTTTATAAACTAATATTAATGTTAGATACATATATAGGAAAAAGAAATAATTTGTTCAGTTTTAATAATTATAAAATTTATAAATGAAACTATTTTCAAATTACTCTTTTAGAGAAAAATATTGATTTATTTTCTCATTTTATTTCGGATATTGAAAAGATGCAAAAATATGAAGGTGTAGTTTCAGTTACATTTAGTATTTATTATTATTCAAAATGAAGCTCTCAAATTTATTTTAAGCATTTATTAAAAAAAGTTTCTTTTAATTTGTTTATTGAATTGTATGCACTTTTGGTAATGAATTCTTTACCTTTTTTAAGTCGTCAAAAGAAAATGCTTTTACGATATTTTTGCAATGTGTCACTTAGTACGTGCTTTATTTTCAACAATATTTCTTTAACCAATTTATGCTTCATTTTGTTATAAATGTAAGTTTACAAAAGGCTTATAAGCCATGACATGGAATATCAATGTCATATGAAATTATTGATAACAAAATTGAATAGGAGTAAGTTTAGACGAATTCAAAAATCGAGACGACAGTTGTTATCTAATGCTAAGTTATCGAAAAATAAAAACTGAAAAGTGTAAAGAAAATAGAAATTAATGCATAAAATAAAAAAAGATTGCAAGTAGAAAAGGTGTAACTTATGTACACATACAAAATTGTAAGGCTCCAAAATGAAGAAACATGAAATTTTTTGTTATTTATTTAACTTTATAAATGCATTTTTTTGAAAAATTATAATTGTTGTATATACGACAATTAGATAACGTAGCTGTGCATTTGAATTTATAAGAAAGATTACTCTTTATGATTTTACATACGAGTTTATATGTTGCCTTTCTTTTAACAATAATATTTCTTATAAGTATTACATTTACATTACATCTTATAAGTATTACATCATAAGTAATACTTATAAGATGTAATGTAAATGTAATACTTATAAGAAAATTCTGTTGCAGAGTGCATTAAACATTCTTGGTAATACAATGTACAATTTTTAATGCAGCATTTATATTGTTTTGTTATTAAGTATTTAAATATTGAAAGATATATTAATATAAATTAGTGCTGTTGATATTAGTAAGCAACCATAACGAATATTTATATTTAATACATCTCTTAACATATTAAATTCATGACATTAACTCATTAAGAAATTGAAAAAGATATTCTTTTTAATACTTTTCAGCAAATACATCTATTTAACAATAACAAAACACAGTTAGTGCATACCTGCGTAGTTTTAAAATTACTATAATCAAACCAGCGAAAATGAGAATGAATACAATTGACATAACAATATAACCAGTTTTCCAAGGAGAATCATCAAATTTTTCTGTCTCTGAAAATATAGTTGTAAAGTCAATTTAAGGAAGAAAAAAATAATAGATTGCGTATATATATATGAATTTGTTACAGATACTTAAAAAATTAAAAATTTTTCTCCAGGTAAAAGAATTTGAAAGACTATGAAATAGTTTAGTTAAAATTAGATCTTATGCAGAGACAAAACTACTTTTTCTCTCGCTCAGTATTTTTGAAGATATAACCTTGAAACATATAACACAATATAATTCTTCTAAATTTCAAGATATTTAGGCACGAAAAAATTTAAATCGTAATGAGTATTAAAATTATTATTCAGAGAAATTATTATTTATTTTCAAACAGATTTATGCCTCTAACATAAAATTTAAAAAATATCTAAAAACAAAAAGATTTAAGATATTTTAAATTTTATATTAACAATTTTAAGATATTTTAAATTTTTATCACGTTAAAACATGAGTAACATAATTTCAAATGCATTAGAAAAATTTAAAGAAAAATTATAAAATACTAAAGTGTATTTGTTTCTAATATTTGAGGTTAATTAATATGGATTGTTTCTTCTGACTTCCATATTTGATAGTAATTGGCAAAGTTTTATAAGTACATTATGTCGAAAGACTGGAAAAATTTATGATATTTAAATACATGTCTGGTACATTTATTCTCTGAGGTTTTAGAATCGTAATTCATCTCGCGAACCAAAGTGAAATCCGAATAATATCGGCGAAAGAAACCTGTTTTATATAAAAATGAAATTAAGGAGAGCTATTTCTTTCTCAGATTAACACTTTAATGTATTGAAATTTAATCATAAGAAACATTTTATTAAAAACTATTCATTTGATTATATATTTTATAGATAAATTAAATATATATATATATATATATATATATATATATATATATATATATATATATATATATATATATATGTGTGTGTAAAAGTTATATTTTGCTGGATCCGAACAAATAACAATTTCAGCTGCTGAAGTATCCCTCAACGAGAGAAAATGGTAGTCTTGACTTTTTCAATTCAATTAATTATTACATCTTTCAAATTTTTTTTAGGAAAATAGTGGCTTAATTTTCTTTATGTGAACTTTCTCATATGATAAAAATAATTCAATTGTTTTAATTATAGAACATCTGAAATTGCATTTTGTATAACAACAGAACAAAATTTTACTTGATGATACTTTTTAAAATATGGAGATTATATTTGCATAAATATTTTAACAAAAACTTGTTAAACTAAAATATATATTTTAATCTAAAATAAATGCAATAAATGAAAATCAAACGAATGTTAATTCTGGAGGAAAAAAGTTCTAAATAATTAGTTTATACAATACATTAAACTGGTGTAAAATAAAAACACACACACAAAGTTATTAAAAAAGTTTAAGATAATTTATTTATCTAAGAATTTTTATATGTTTAGTCCCCTTTATAACTTATAATTTTGACATCGTGTAGAAGATAGCCTATTGCTGTCGTAAGGCAATAGTGTCTACCGTGTTCATTTGCCTACCGCACAGACTTTAGATGGTGTACCTATTTCCATGTCGCAAGGGAAGAAACCTGAAAAACGGTCGAGTATCCAGACTGGCAAGCGTGCTTGCAGAAGGTGGAAGCTCAACATCGCCTCCCATTGCTTAACAGTGTCTGAGAACAAACCAGGCCTTTTATTTTAAAGAACGGATTTCTGCCCCTAGGCCATGTGGTGAGCTATAATTTAAAATTCGAAGAAGGTTTTAAAATTTACTGAATTTTCGGCAGGTTAGATTAAATCCAACTCATAAGATGGAGTGGACTTGAAGGACACCAGTAGGTCAATGATACTGTAAAACATGTAATTCTTTAATATATTGGATCTTTTTCTCCTTTAAATAACTGAACAAACTTATTTTTCTTTAATAGACGTACTCTCCTTCACAGGTTGGTGGAGCTCGGTTGGTTGGGGACGTATCCACATTAATGTACGACACCCAAAGTCCTTCCGCTGCTGTGGAGTGGGTGTGGAGAGGAGGGTGCCAGCTCAGGTGTGATCTCGTTACCTGACCATCCGTGATTTAAAATTTCGAGGTAATGAGCGAGTATTCTAAATCCATTAACCTAAAGGTACAGTTTGGGGCTCACCTACACAGCTATGTATGTATGTTTCTTTGATATATTTTCTATGTTCTTTTATTATATACTCCTTCAATATATTTTTTACCGAAATTTATAATGACATAAATAGTTAAAAATATTTACGTGTTTAAATTTTAAATTGTAGGTTATTATTATTAAGATAAAATTCTTCGAATTTTGTCTAAGTAATTGTTCAGGCAGTTAAATTTGCAATAATATTTTTTTTTAAAGAAATTTGTAAAATTTGATCAGTTTTTGGATTATTTTTTAAAATTTCATTTTTTAGTTTTAAGAAAAAGACTGTAATTAAAATAGGAAGTTAATAGAAATTTTTAAACAGATGTTATGAAATTGATTTTAACATTCCAGGTGATAAATGTAAAGTAGAATGAGATATTTGGGGAAAATAAGAAGTGATTTTTAACATTTCTTTCTAAAAAAAAATACAAAATTTTCCACCTAAAATATTTAAACTTGCTTAAATTATTTCATAAGGAAATATGTAAATATTTAAAAATAAATTAAAATTTGAAACTTAGAATTCATTCTTACAAATTTATAGTTATTGCCTATAAGGGTACAGTAAACTTCAATTACTTAATTTTTCACACCAAGGTGCAGTGTTTTTCTCATCTGGTTTCTTATAAACATACCCAGACTTGCACTCACATCTAAAACTGCCTTCTGTATTTATACATAACATTCCAGGCTGAGGACAAGATTCGGATTTCAAGCATTCGTCAACATCTGTAAAAATACACACAAAAATCTTTGAAAGAAGGTAAAATTACACTTCAAAGTATGTTACGAAATTTAATAAGTGTATTGCAAAAATAGAGAATATTAGTTGAATGAAGTAATTTATGCAATATAATAGGCGATTTTTCATGAAATTTGTTTTGTAAATTTCATGCATTAAGTAACTTATAAAATTATATGAGATAGAGTTTAAATGATTCTAAGAATATTAGTGATTTGGAATTAATAGAGCATAAAAATTAGGTTCAGTTAGTAAAATAATTAAATAAAATCCATTAATATAAATAAAATATATAAATACTTACATTACATGTATATAAATATGTTCAGAAAGTAATTTCGTTTTTCCTCTACATGTATCAGCTTTTTGATAGCAAAAACCAACCACTTTATGACTGTGGAATCGTACTACTACCAGAAAGATGGTAAAAGCTATTGGACTAGAATGAACAATGTCCAATGTAATACAATATTTATTTGCTGCACGTTTTTCATTGTCATGAAAAACGGAATGACTTTCCGGAATATATATATATATATATACAGGGTGATCCAAAAGTCAGGACGAACTTTAAAAATGAATAATTCGAAAACGAATCACGATACAAAGATGCGGTTTGCACCAAGCGGATGGAAAAGAAACCGGGTTTTGTGTGGCAATGAAAAAAATAGTACTGTTGGCGACCAACAGATGGCGCTGTCGGATTTCTGATGTAGGATTATGCAAAGCAACAAACGATATAAGAATAAGCAACTGCAGCAGGTAATGGTTGTCGAAGCTGGTATGCATCGCAATGCTGTCCATTGTTGAGAAAGCCCTCTTAGTTAAACTGTTTTATAAGAATTCGGAAAGTGCCATTGCGGCATTGCGAGCATATCGCTACATGAAGGGTATGCGAGATAGCAAAGGACCAATAACGTCTTCTGCATTGAACAAAATTGTGAACAAATTTGAAGCTACAGGTTCTTTGGCATCACGTCAAAGAAGTTGACGTTCCTCAACTGCAGCTGCTGTTGCTACGACAATGGAGCAGACGGTGCAAGCCATGTCGGTGTTGCTGCACATAGGGAGTGCAGTGCTCGAGAAGTTTCGAGGCAGACAGGAGTGTCGTACGGAAATGTCTGGAGAGTGCTGCGAGTAACTTTGCAATGGTATCCCTACAAGTTGCAACATAACTAAAGACTGAAACCTCCTGACTTCGACTCTCGCCGACATTTTGCGAATTTGGCCTTCAATAAGATGGAAGAGCAGCACGACTGGCTTCACACTGTGCTTTGGACAGATGAAGCACATTTCACACTCTTTGGCGCTGTTAACACCCACAATTGTCGAGTGTGGACCACAGAAAATCCACATGCATTTGTTGAGGTACCCTTGCAACAGCCTAAAGTGACAGTTTGGTGTGGCTTTACTGCTGATTTCATAATTAGTCCATTTTTTTCGAGGAAGTCACACAGACAGGTTTCCAAACAGTTTCTGTCACCGGTAAGCGATATCTAGCACTTACCGGTTACCGGTCACAGCGATGTTACAGAACAGCATTATTCCTGAACTGCAAGCGCGACAGGCACTCCAAACAGTCACCTTTATGCAAGATGGAGCACCACCTCATATTGCTCTGCCTGTGCAACCCCTGCTACGCTCAACATTTGGGGAGGATCGTATTATCAGTCGCTACTTTAATCACGCATGGCTTCCAAGATCTCCCGATCTCACACCCTGTGACTTTTGGCTGTGGGGCTTCTTGAAGTCAAAAGTGTACAGCGACCAACCGGCATCACTGAAAGATGCCATCCGCCAAAATGTGTCTGCCATAACGCAAGAAATGCTACTAAATGTTGTGAATGGTGTGGTGACTTGTCTCACAGCCTTACTTCTGAATGATGGACAGCACATTGAACATTTACTATAGTAAGTTATAATTAACTGAAATTAATCTGACTTCATTAATCATTGTTTCATTTGTAAAACATCTTTTGTTGCAATAAAACACTATAGCGCCATCTGTTGGTCGCCAACAGAACTATTTTTTTCATTGCCACAGAAAACCCGGTTTCTTTTCCATCCGTTTGGTACAAACTGCATCTTTGTATCGTGATTCGTTTCGTTTTCGAATTATTCATTTTTAAAGTTCGTCCTGACTTTTGGATCACCCGGATATATATATATATATATATATATATATATATATATATATATATATATATATATATATATATATATATATATATCAGTACTCAAAATTAAATCAAATATTCTTATTTTCTCACCTGTGCAGTAACCTTTTCTTTCTTGATATCCTGCAGGACATTTGCATCTGTTTATTGCCTAGATTGTATGTACACTTTGAATTTGGACCACAATAGCAAACTGAAAAAAAAAAATCAGTTAACTTATGTTTCTTTGGTAAAGAAAAAATATTTGGAATCCACTCTTCATTACTTACTTTTCTTTTTTCCAATAATTATCAGCAAATAAAATGAACAGAAAGAAAACTGTTCATAAAAAGAATTATAATTCCAATATAAATGTCAACACTTCTTTCAGTTCATTGATCACAGAAAAAAGTTTTCGTTTATTCAATACTTAATGCATTAATAAAGTAATAATGAAATTTATGTTAATAATAATGAAAAGTTATGAGGAATATATTGTTATTTCCTTATAAAATATTAAATTATTATGTGTTACGAAAAAATAAAGCAACTGTAATGAATTTACCTGAAATATTTTCTTTGAGTTTTTTTCTGTAAGAAGAAAGACGATAAATACTCGTATAAAATTTATTTCTTACTAACATGATTTTTCATTCAATTTTAATGTCTTATGTGTATAAAATATTTTGAACTAGAGGAATTATGTATTTCATGCTGCACTCTAAGGAATTCAATTTGCTTAATTCTTACAAGTTATAATCATTTTAAACTACTTAAATGTAGTTTTAGAAAATTAAAAACTTTTTTTTATTAAAATCAAAAGGAATAGAAGATAATAATGTAATTAAAAATTTCGGCTAAAAACTCATTTTTCATCAAATTTAAAATTCAGAAAATATTTGAAAGGGAAATTGCTTTTAATCCAATAAAAACATAACTAATTAGAAATGAATACCACTATTTGAAATTTAAGTCTTCTTTTTTAGTAACCTTACATTTGCAATTCTTAGAGTCTTCGGCAAATCCCAGATCACATTCGCAACGTACAGTTTCTCCTCTGGAGTTAAAGACACATTTTCCATTTGCTCCACAATCACATTCTAGAAAGAAATAAAAACATTCTTGTATGAAATGTATTAAGTCTTTTGACTTGATTGTAAATAAAAAGTATTATATATAGAGCTATTACAGTCAATTTCCTCTAAAATAATGAATCTAAATGATATTTTTTCAAATGACTAATAAAGTTGGGATAAGTACAATAATATAATAATTTTTAAAGTATGTATCTATAATATTCAAACTAAGTAAAATTTAATACAGAGCTTTTCAAAGAGAATGAGGATTTATAAAAGTGCAGAAATATCCGTCATAAATAATTTAAACAATAGGTTTAAATAGGTTTCTGTTTATGTGGATTTTAGTTTAATTTCATATTCTTGAATAATCCAGGGAATTTTTTTTAAAATTAAATGTTAATTTTTTAGTGAATTATTCAATATACATCTATAAATTGTGAAAAATCTTTATTTCTGAAGTCAATAAAAGCTAATAGGAAATGAGAATAAATTTTACGTATCAAGAATTTTAGCTAATATTGATAAAAAATTGGTTAATAAATCTTGCTTTATATCTACGATTTATATTTGAAAATTATTTTTGTCACTAAAATAGCTTACATTTAGCTCCTTTCTGAAGGTTCTAGAAATATGATGCTCCTTTTTATTAATCAGATAAATTTATCTTTTTATTAAGGGAAATTTTCAATTTTAAATATATATATTAACCTCACAATTATTAACGATTTTATGCTTAAAAATAACCAACAATAGCTTTCTGATAATTTATGTTGATTAACAATAAAATGATTGAACTTTCCAAATTGAGTAATTAACAATTACAAAATCTCACATAATCTTGCTCATGTATCAATGTATACATGATATTTCTTAACCAAAATTTATCAGAGGTTACAAATTCAGGATAATAGCTTTTTAAATTAGAAAAATAATTTCCTTTTGTGAATATTAATTTACTTATAGTACTTAGTTAAATTATTGTAAATTATATAAGTAAAAAAATTTATATTAGTTTTTCTTATAGCTGAATCCAATATTAATAATCTTTTTAACACAATAAAATTTTATTATTCTCAAAAATTTTCAAAAATTCATTAATTTTTAAAAATTTAAAACGTTCAAAAATATTTTAATATTTTGAAACATTTCTTTTAGTTTCCTATTTTGCTTTAAATTTGTAATAGTATATCATAATTTTTTATTAATATGAAAGTTGCTATATTTTCTTATAGGTATTGAATATTTGAAAGGAGAATTTCATATTTGCATAATATTTCATATCAGTTTTTAAAGAATCTTATAAATATTTACAATGAGACCAATTAATAAATCTATTTAATCTGTTTAAAAATCTAAAGAAGTTATTTTGTCTTATATATATATATATATATATATGTGTGTGTGTGTGTGTGTGTGTGTGTGTGTGTGTGTGTGTGTGTGTGTGTGTGAGTGTTTGGTTTGAAAGCTTATAAAAATCCTTGGGAATTACCTTGTCTAAATTGTATAACTAACATGAAATTTGAATAAGATTTAAAATGATTCTTTACGAATAAGAATAATGATTATTTATAACGGAAATTAATATAAATTACTTTAATAAAGTATATTATTATGGAATCATAAATATATGATAATTTTGTTTTTGTAAATATATTAGATAAATATATTTACAAAAAAGTTAAATGTAAATTTTTTATTTATTTCATTTTGTAATTTTTTATAGGCATGTGCTTTGATTTAGTGGTTTGGGTTGATGTGATTTGTCTGATTTATGTACTTAATGATGATAGAATTAGGATATATGAACATCATTTTGAATAGTGACGTTTTAAAATATAAATATGAAGTAGAATATAATTAAAGCTTATCCTTTAATTATTGAGTTCATGAACTACCACATAACGCGTAGTCAGTGTAAAAAAGCAACCCTTAATTTATAAAGAAATGACAACTAGACATATGAATAACCAATCATCATGAATTAAAACTGTAAAAGTTTACTGTACAAGAAAAAAATATTACTAAGTTGTGACGTTTGGAAAAATTCATTGAAACGTTTTTCTCAGGGAAAAAAATTAATTGTAAAATTTGGAGAGAATCCATATGGTATTCTCCTGAGAAAATTTACATATATGAATTAAAATTCAAACAAAGATCGTTACTATACTAGTTAAAATTTTTAATGATTCTGATTCTAAATTTTTAGAAATTAGCTATCGTTTGTAGAAATTAGTTATAGTTAGGCTTTTAGCAAGGAGGTAATTAGAAATAAATCCATCAGAGAACTTCGAAAAGGAAGGGAGGCAACTCTAACCAAATTATATACACGATGCGCATAAATAAAGAAATAAATTTCTTATATCATAACTTTCTAAGAATTATTTAAGAATATGGGCAGAATAAAGAAAAACCACACTTATATTTATTAAGTCAAAAAATTCAGTTGAATCATTTGTTGCAATTGTAAATTAAGAAAAGCCTCATTGTGGATTTATTATGCATTTATCTTTTTACGTCCAAGTATGAAAGACTCGATGTCTTTGTCTGAGACTGGTGGATTCACTAGGACAAATGACATGTCTCTCTCATACTTGTTATAAACATATTCTCTGAGATGAAGTTTTCATTAACATTTAGCAAAGATCTTTGATGCAGAGTATTTTGCATTCAACAATGGATTGATCCCAAAGGGAAAGAGATGATTTCATTTTTATGACAAAAAAATAGCATCTAAATCCAGTTATAACATAATTTATTTTCTGCAAATGAAATAAGATCCGAATATGGGAATTGGAAAGTAATTATCTCCTAAAAATTCGAGCTTATAAAGACACAACATTTAATAACCTTGTTTTGAGAGCTTAATATTTGGAATGCCACCAGTTTCTTGAAAAGTATGCCTTGTTACAGTTTTTAAATTTTAAAAATTATCCTTTTCACTCAATTTTTATTGATAAAATAATATGGTACTATTTTTAAATTGTTCTGTTTTGTTTCATGTTGTAAATAAATTTAAATATTTAATTCCCAATGAAATGTTTTCTTGTAGGAAGAAAGATTCGGAAAAGAACAGAATAATATATGTTCCAGTTCTATCTTTTCTCCGTAATATATATATATATTAGAGATGGCAAAAGCAGTTATTTTTGAATAACTAGTTATCAACGTTACGTTCCAAGGAAATAACATGTTCTAGAAAGCGTTATCAAATAACGGCTTTTTGGAAAGTTATTCCAAGAAATCCGTTCCCTTTGGCCTTCTTGGAAATTCTATGGAGCGAAAGGAAGCTTTCGTGGGGTGACAAAACTGGTTTTTGGAGGAAATGAGGTGTAAAGTGAATTTTAGTGACTGAGCATCGAAAATCACTTACTGAAAGAAATTTTAATGATTTTTGTTATATTCTTTAATCAATTTTTTAATAATTTCCTACTTTATTATACGGAAATTCAACATTTAAGTCTAGAATGATTTTCAATTACTTACTTTTTAAAATAATTTCAATGGATTAAAAAAGATTTATAATTTTTTTTACTGTCAATTGATTTTTTTTTCAGTTAAAAAATCTTAAGTAATGTGTATTTACATAATTTGTTTCCCAGTGATCTTAACTCCTTATTAATATATTTTATTACTTTAATGTATAAAATATGTCTAAATTTGAATTTTTTTAAACCAAGCATAATTCAGTTTCTCACAGGATGAATTTAATTTATTCCTCAATGTAATTTCTATTATAAATTCTTATAAATTTTAACTGATGTTTCTTTTACACTAAAGATTACTATTGAATATATCACTTATGCTCGAATAAATCTTAAAATATATCTTCTTGAAAAAAGTATTTCACTAATTAGAGACACAATATAATTAAAAAGTTGAATTTTGATCGAAATTTCTTAATTTTAGAAAAAAATATTTTCTTTAAAAATAGAGAATTGTATATGTAAATCAGAATATTTAGTACCTACGAGAAAATATTCGAATATAGGAATTTGCCTTTATGATAAGTTATAGAATTTTACTTCATATACATGATTTCACTGTTCTATATGCTCCATTTGTGTATTTATCTTAAATATTTTTACTATATGAAATTACTCCTCATGGAGAAGTAAAAATAAGAGAGGTATGTTGTATTAATAAAATGTGTGTGTGTGAATTTAAAGTACTAACAATTAAACAGTATTTTTAAATAAAAATGTATGAAAATTGCTTCTGTAAAATAGATAAACACATTACTACAGTAAATAATTCAGATGCAGTTTTTTACTATTGACACAATACATAAATTTACAGTTTTTAAAATTATTTGCATATACAAAAGTTTTTGTTGTAAATGAAGAATTTTATCAACTAATAAACTTTTTAATTTGTATTGTTTGATCTGCAAGTATCTTTTGATATCATAAGAACTCAAATAAATTAAATTAATAAACAGACTTAACATTTTTACTTTACATACTATAAAAACAGTTATTACTTGTCATTTCTTTTTATGATTGCTGAGGAATATATGTTATATAAAATTCCATAGTTATTTACTTATTATAGTCTTTCAAATTAATGTAATTCTTATTCGTTTGAAAATTAATTGAAGAAAAGTTACTTTAATATGTAAATATGTTTAAAGTAATGTTTTAAATAAATAGACTGCAAATGTCTAGGCAAAGGAGTAAACTTGGAAAACTCTCAGACACTTATCTTGAAAGACATGTATGTTTAAAATAATGACATAATATCATAGGTTATATACAGAGAAATAACACACATTAAAAATACAGAAAATAGTATCCACATAAAGAAATAATATAACTATAATTATATATCTACTGTTAAAAATGTACTGAAAAAATGTATAAATACTGTTAAAAATGTACTGGAAAGATAATTTGAAATGTGCTAGTAAAATGTATATTGCTCAAATGTTTAATGTAAACTGTCCAGTTCACAATGGCCTTAAGATATAACTCTATGGCATGAGTAGAGCTAATTATATTTAAAGATTTATATTGAAATTAGATAGGAATAAAACTACAGAAAAGATCTTTAAATGAACAATTTTTTTCCTCATAATTACAACTTAACCTGAAAAATAAATGATGAAAATTTAGAATTTGCAGCTTTAATACGTAGGATATTAATTTTATTGTGATTTTATTTTCAAATATTAAATAAATACAACTACATTTACAAATATACATGTATTAATTTAATATAATTATATACATTGCAACATTTATTATCATGATTCTTAATTACTTAACAACAATAATACTTTTTATTTCAAAACAAATTTTATAAATGGCTTTCTACAAGAAATATGATGCAATTCTTTTATTCCAGTACATCAAATACATTTTTAGGACTGTAAAATTATTACATTAAGAATATTATTTTAATGTAATCAAGTATATTATCACTTAAAATAATTAAAATTTTATTTATATAAATTAATTTTAAAAAATTATGTTGATGCTTTCTCAATAAATAAAAAAAATTATAAGTGTCAAAAAATTATTTTTACAATATATTAATTCTTAAAGTAAATTTCAAATTTAATTATATATATGTATATTGTATTAGTTTGATCCAAATTTTATCGAATGGTACGTTAGTTTCTTCTTTTAATCTTTTTAATTTATAAAAATTAATTCCCGAAATTTGAAATTGAATTTGAAATATTTCACGTTTGTTTTGATATGCGAGCATAGTTTCAAGTTTCTAAAAAAATGTTTCAGTTTAATAAAAAATTTGCTAAAATTCATAAAAATTATAAATAAAGGCTGAAAATAAATAAAATGCCCGTAAAATATTAACATAAAATGTATTTTTAAAAATCCCCATTTTAACAAATGTTTTAATCTCTTTTAAAATGAAATATATTTATTCATGCATCCGCTTTTCAGTTAACTTTCCTTCATCAAAGTGAGGAACCGAAAAGTATACATTCTTAGTTGCTAAGCAACGCAACGGGCCAAGCAAAAGCTTGGAATGTGTTCCCGAGAAAACTCAATGTCAATGTTAGAAACCAAAACAACGTAATAACAACTTAAAATTTCGTTGCGAAACAACG
This sequence comes from Latrodectus hesperus, assembly GCA_037975125.1. Taxonomy (NCBI): domain Eukaryota; kingdom Metazoa; phylum Arthropoda; class Arachnida; order Araneae; family Theridiidae; genus Latrodectus; species Latrodectus hesperus. The sequence continues at coordinate 51,100,616 of CM075855.1, forward strand.
ATTTTGGCCTTAAAGTTACGGAAGTTCTAAAATAGCGATAACGGCCTTAAAGTTACAAAACAACGAGAACATTTTTAATATTCCGGAAGTTACAAAACAACGATAACGACTTTAACGTTACAAAACAACGATAACGACTTTAACGTTACAAAACAACGAGCACAGCTTTAACGTTACAAAACAACGAGAACAGCTTTAACGTTACAAAACAACGAGAACAGCTTTAACGTTACAAAACAACGAGAACAGCTTTAACGTTATAAAACAACGAGAACAGCTTTAACGTTACAAAACAACGAGAACAGCTTTAACGCTACAAAATAACATAATGTAGAAACGTTCTACAATACCGTAACGACTTTGAGAAGTTACCATTACAGGAACGATTTCAGCAGAAACGTTATCTTAATAACATAATTTTTGAAGAACGCGTTATTTATTCAACGGTTATTTATTGATAACGGTTCTTAAATAACTGTTCCATTAAATAACGGCCATCTCTAATATATATATATATATATATATATATATATATAAATTGAGTAAAGAAAATATTATACACAGTAATTTTGGCAATATAAATATTTTTAGGTGAACTATACGAGGGTTTTCATACGTAAAAGAAAATATAAAAAGGACTTAATTTAGTATTCAATCACGGAGAGCAATCAATGATTTTGCTAAGAGCCTAAAATCACAGATAACTAAGGTGGAAAAGATGATTTTCATAAGTGGAACTGTATACATATATAAATAACTCATTTTAATATGAATTTTTGGACATTTATCTACTTACTACTATATTATTTCGGATGTAATTTTGCAATCCAAAATAAAAAAAAATTTCCGTCAGAAATACCTTTTAAGCTCTAAAGAGAGAGAAAATGCCATTTGTTTTAGGTGTACAATGCAACTAAATTTGCTTTATTATAATTATATAATCAGAAGTCATACTAATCGTAAATTTTATTGAAGTTATAGTCTTCTGAACACAGAAAAAAGTTCATTTCATGATTGAGTAATCTTTTTAATGTAAAAAATATTAATAAATTAAATACTTGATGTAAAAAAGCTTAATTTACATAAATATTTGTGTGTCTAGTTGTCTATTTCAAGAAATAAAGGAGACAAAAGGGTCAAAATTAAGATTATGTTGAACTTTCAAAATGAGGCCAGGTTAATTTTTTATGATTAGTGACTCAAGCATCCTTAAAGCAACTATTGATGAATGTTGGAGGTAATTACAGAACTAGTAATACTTTTAGTTTCCGACACTCTATATTTTAGCTTAGCTTTATTTTTTGATAAAATCAATATAATAAGAGAGATAGGATATTTATGACGGAAGATTCAATTTTAATAAAATATCTGAATAAAGTTGCATATCATCAGGATGAATTGAATCATTTCATTTGTTTTTTGTATTTTTATTTATGTAATAATAAAATATATGTAAAGAAGAAAAGATATATATAAGTGACAAATATATCTTATAAGGCCAAATAATTTGAGATAATTATAATAATTTTGATTAAACTTTCGTATAAATTTCATGACACATATCTCCTATTTAGTTAAAATTTGCGTAATTGTTTTTTTAACAAACACTTAATTCAATCCATGAAACAAAGATTTAAAATGATGGAACACATGACCCAAATATTATCAAAATCTTTACAAGTGTCACTAAACATCCTACATGAACATGAATATTATATTCTACACTAGCTTCCAAAAATTAAAGAACAACCAGTTTTTCATGTGTGATTTGCAAATGAATGAATGTAGAAACACCAAACTGACAAATGTATAAAACAAGTATGTATTGATTGCAACATGGAAATTTATATAAAGAAAAACACAAAATGATTTACAACAAAAACGAGCAATCTAGCTGGAAAAGTTCATCCTTGTAAAAAAGAAAAATTAAAATTACAGTTTTATACGGTATAATTGTCAAAGCAACAAAACAAAAAGGAATTTCAATAAGACATATGCTCACCCCTAGCTTGAATGTATAGGAGGTATCGGCTTTCCATGCTGTCAATTAAGTTGTCATTTACCGAAATGGAAAATTTAGAAACCTTGACCAGACACGTAGGAAATTATTTTCCAGTTCTCCCACAGTCCTTGAAGGAGGACTTTAAACAACCTGTCTACCAAATTAGTTCCACAGATGCTCTATGAGATTCAGGTTTGGACCGCCCATTCTATTCCAATCAAGACCAAGCCAAGACTCTCATGACATTTCTTAACAACTCTATGAGGTCGTGCGTTATCAGCCTTCAGAATTAAATCATTGCCATTTGCACTGGCATATGAGCGTACATATGGATTAATGATCTCATCCCAATATCTTACATCAGTCATAGGAACACATGTAGGTCAGAATGACCGCCGAGTGAGATCCCTGCCCAAACCATTATTTCACTAACACAGTAACACAGTCCTTTCAGTGGTGTATTAATGGTATCTAGTGCTTTGTTCCCTTCAGGTTAGCGCATGTCCTGAATCTCAGCCAGTGTAAATCTGGAATCGTCTGTAAAAAGTATGGAAACCCATCACTGTCTTGTCCAGGATACCTGTTATCTTGTCCTAGGGCCTTTTTCTATCATCCGGTGATTAGTCAAGCGAACTGGTCGCCTTGCATGGAGACCTGCATTGTGAAGATGCCTTCACACTGTGCAAGTATATTCTTCTTCCTGGTGCTACAGAGTGGTCTGCAACAAGTTGCGGCACCGAAATGCTTAGAAGACAGAAATTTCGATTTGACATTGATCCCAGAGAAATGGACCACACTGCAAGACAAATTAAAGCGCCTAGCAGCATCCATCTGAGGCATACCCATTTCTACTCACCCGTACCACCCGCCATCTTAACGAATCGCGTAAACTGCTTTTTTTTAGACTTTGACAGATCCAAACAGCTTCTGGCAACGAAACTGTTCGTCGTCGGAAATTTAATGAAGACTCAGCCGTAAAATATTTTCCTTTATCTATAATGGCACCGCAGAAGCAATTGGCGGATGGAAGAATTCAACAATATATTTTTTTTAAAAAAAAGTGGTAGCTATAACGTTTCTATCAGAAGTTTAATAATTTTGTTTTTATCTTTCATATAAACAATAAATTCTAATGTTAATGTCATTTTTTATGGTGAGCTTCGAAAAACATTGCTCCTTAACACTTAGAGGCCAATGTATTTAAAAAAAGTTCTTCAACGAAAATGAATTTTATTCGGAAATGCTAAGCCATAAAATTTTGTAAGCTGATTTTTGCAATTATTTAAAAATAAAAATTTTAAATCATTTTACATTTCTAATTGTATGAAAGAAGCATAGAATGAATAATGATGCATATCACATTTTGACTTACTGAGACATGTTCCCTTATATTCAGTATATCCTTGTTCACAAGCACAAACCTTTATAGCAGACCGGGGCCGAGGATAACTATTTTTAAAGCTACAACTGCCATGAACTCCACAGTCACATTCTACAGAAAGAAAAATATATTACATTAAGCTGTACATATTTCAGCAGGAAATTATGAGAATTTTTTTATTCTTACACCACTTAATTTTTCAGAGAAATTAGACTGAACGTGATTTACACAATAAATTGAGATTATCAATATATTGATGTAATCATTTTTTGAAAAATAATATAATTTCAGACAATAATTTTCATAGCAAAAGAACATGAGTAAACATCATTATAGGTCATGCCCTGCGTGCCAAAGATGCATGAGATTAGAGCATAAAAATAAGTATAAAATTGAATTATATAAAATATTGAAACAGTAAATAAAAATATTTACATAAAAACTAAAATATTTAAAAACGTATGATAATATTGAACTAAAAGAAATGTAGTCAATATATGTCAACTACATCAGCTTTCAAGCTTACCAGTATCGACAACGTAAATTTTCTTAGCTTAACGAAAAGTATTATTGTGATTAAAAGTATTTATGTTAAAATTCTGATTTCTCAAAGTTCCCCAAGGTGCTATCATATACACCAAGGGTGAGCATTAAGGGGATCGTTATTAAATGATGGTTCTCCAAGATATTTGAGGTAATCACCGATGATAATTTTTATGATCCGAATACCTAAAAAATATACTTGTTAATATCTTGATCATCAGTAAAGATAATCGTGAGAATAATAAAATAAAGAAAAGTAGTTTGTAACCCAGAAAAGTCTGCCCACAACTGATATGAATCAATGTAGTGCAGATGTCTAGCCAGACAATCATGTCCGATCTCCAAAAGAAACACCAAATCCATTGTATCTCTATCTACAATGGATCTAGGAGAGTCAAGTATATTACAAATTGAATTCCTCTATTACTTATTTTTAATTTTTTCAAATAATTTAACATCATGTTTTTCCTTTATAGCATCTTTTAACTAATTTTATCGATAGCATACTAATCTTTTCTTTAATACATTACTATTTTTTAATTGTAAAGTTTTTGTTCCCTTTTTAGCTAGTTTATCAACTAATTTATAATTAGTTATTCCAACATTAATCAAAATTTTCTGTAATACAAGTCATTCTATTTGTAATTACAAGATAGAGAGTTACAAGATTGATTAAATTTTTATTTTACGATTTTGTATGAGAAATAGCTTGGCTGGCTAAAAGGGAATCTAAAAAATTAACAATGTTTCTCTAATTAATTGTTTTAACAATAATATGTTCAGATGTAGTTTTAATTGTCTCTAGTTTCCATTAAAATTGTTCGAAAATGTATTAAAAAAAAGTATAGAATACGAAAATTTCTGTATAATCGTCAGTTTCATTTTTGTAAAGAACTTTCAATTTATCAGTATAAACGTATAGACATTTATTATTTGATTACTTGTAAAAATTGTTTCCATAGGAACTACTTTTCTTTTATCATTGCTTGATAATGACTTTGTTACAGTATGCATTAACTGATATTCAGTTATTTTAGATTTCAAGTGGATAAGGTTCTACAGCATAGGTTCCCAAAGTGGTCCAGGTGGACCCCCAGGGGTCCATAGGAGACCACACGGGGGTCCACATAGACGTGAAAAGAAAACAGGGGTTCACAAATTGTAAATGGGGGTCCACGAAAATTTTTCTGGTTTTCCTAATAAAGAAAAAATATTTTGGCTTGGATTTACCTATCAACGTAGGCAGGTAGCGTCATTCACTAGGTAGGCACTCAAAAATATTCGAGACTGAGTTCAAACACAGAATTTAATAGAACAATAGATAATAGTACAAGTGTACAACACATGTCGAGATTGCACAAACCTCTACTTAACGTACTCAAAAGAATTCCTTTAAGTAACAACACTGTGCAAAGACGTATTAATGAAATGAGCTCTGGTATAAAAAGCTTCTTTTGTAATTATCTGCAAACCACTCATTTTTCTTTTCAATTGGACGGGTCTACTTTGCCTGATAATGAAGCATTATCATTGGAATATGTTCAATTTGTTATGAATGAAGCGATGAAATTTGCAAAAACTTTCCATGAAGAGCTGAAATTTGCAAAAACTTTGAAGTCGGACACTAAAGGCAAATCGATATTTAAATGTCCTGATGGATTTTTCTACAGAAAAATCTATTCCATTTACAAATATTATTTCGGTGGTAGCAGAAGGAACTCCTGCTATCTTCGGGCGATATAATGGGTTTATAAGCCATCTTAAAAGAATTATACCAGGACTAATTGCAATTCACTGTGTCATTCACCGACAGCATCTTGCAGCTAAAATTTGAGTGATGGATTGCACCACTCATTTCAATTTGTGATTAACACAGTTAATAAAATAAGAAGTAATGCTTTGAATACCAGTTTATTTGCACTTATTGTGCGATAAAAATGGTGAAGATTTCCAACGACTGCACTTCCATACTGAAGTATTCTGGTTTTCGAAAGGTGCATGCTTATCGAGATTTTACTCACTTTTAAAATCAGTGAGTTTCTGGGAACTAAAGCACCAGATTTAAAAGAAAATCTGATCAAATATAAAGCGGACATTGTGGATTTAACAGTGTTGTTTAAAAAATTGAATGACGTTAACTTGCAGTTACAAGGAGACAGCCTTAATTTAATGAAAACAAAGGGTGTAATTTTGGCTTTTCTAGGTAAATTGAAATTGATGAAGTAAAATATTAGTTCGCGCGAATTCTCCCAGTTTTTGCACTTGTCACAGATAGAATGTCTTTATGAAGATATTCAGACCTACGCTCAACATTTAAATACCCTGCATGATGACTTCAAAAATAGATTTGAAATATTCTGACGATGGAAATACCACCATGGATAATAACCCCATTTGATGTAGTATTACAAGAGGAGCTACTTGAGCTCAGCACCAACGAAAAACGGAAGGTGAAAGGAAACGAAAGGCTAGCAAACATTTTGTCTGAAGGCAGAAATCCCCGAAGAATATCCTGGGCTGCGGGAAATTGCGAGAAAATTTTTGATAGTGTTTCTCTGGTCATATCTTGTTGAAAAAAGTTTTAGTGCCATTACCAACCTGTTAACAAAAAAAGGGGGGCAGATTGAACATCATAGAACGGGGAGATTTGAGATTACTTCTTACAAAACTGAAGCCAAATATTGATAATTTGCTGTCGATTCATCAAGTACATCGTTCTCATTAAAAGTATGACTTTTTTAATGTTGATTTACATTTCAGAGTTCATTGTTGATTTTTTGTCAATTGTTGATTGTTGGTAATAATAAATGCTTATAATTTTGTAGAACCACAAATATTATTTTAATAACTAGGACTCAAGAATATGTGCTAATTTTTTTCTTAATACCCCCAATTTAAGGTGATAGTTTTTAGAAGTTTTGTACAGTACAGTAGAAATGTAGCAGCAGGGGGTCTACAGAAAGTAGTAAAACTTTAAAAGTAGTCCACGAGAAAAAAAAGTTTGGGAACCCATGCTCTACAGAATCGACATGTTTTCATTCCATTATTCAGGGAAGAATTTAAGAAAAAATTGTCTAATTTTAGTTTCAAAATTCTCTCTGAAAAAGTTCATCCTGAATGCTCACTTTTCTAAGCCCGAAGTTAAATTGAGCAAAAATTGAAATACTATTATTACAAATAATCAGGAACAATTGTAGTTGTGCTAAATGTTTCACTCTAAAATAATTGATGATTTGAGTATTGATCATTAGAAAAATTTATTGTTGTCATTAGATCAATTGACTTTCACTTTTAACGAAAAAATGTTTTAATGAAATCACATAATTTAGACAATTACAAATTAAATCATTTGCTTGGATTATTTCTTATATAAAAGCCTTTTTTGAAACGAGAAAAACAAAGCACACACCGTAACAAATATTAAATGAAAATAAAAATAGAAAATAACTAAAAATTTCTAAGATTTGTGAAAAATAAAAATTGAATTAATAAAAATCTTTCTTTGTATAGACAAAATTTCAAGGAAAAATTTACTGTCGTTTATGAGAAGTAATTTATTAATAGTTTCTAATATTTATCTGTAATGCCTCTTTTTTGATAATGAACATTCATGCAAATATACTTGCACTATATAACAAATCTAAACAATAAGTAAAGAAAAGTTGTTTTTAAAGTAAATTAAAATAAGTATCATTTAGAAATAATCACATTTGTCAAAAAACGTTTTCTTCAACGGTTTTAACTCTTCTGTTTTTATTAAATGAATTATGTCAAACTTATTATATGTTGTTATTATGTTATTGCTTTATACCAGACAAACTTAGAACCATTGTACTTTAGAAGAAGAGCTAACTTATAGTTAAATATTTTAACAAAATCTATAGCTACGGCCCGAATCATCGTACCTCCTTTTATTGACACAATAATCAAAGATTAAAGAAATTAATCCCTTTTAACCTCAAACCTCATTTCTCGCGAGGTTGAACCTCAATCTTTAAGATCTTGTTTTGATCCCTCAGAGAGAATGCCAAGAATCATTTTTCACTTTGATCTGAATCCCACTGCAAACAATCAAACTCATATCGGAGATCATCTTAGACAATTAGCAATAGAAATTATTAATTGCATCCCCTGCTATGCAATGCAAATGTATACAGATGGTAGTCGTACAAAAGATCGTACAGGGAGCGGAGTCTATATTAGAACCCCTCAGTCTGAAATTACGCATAAGCAACATAGCCCTGGCACTTATTCAGTCTTCAGAAGTGAATTGATAGCGATTTAGGTGGAACTTGTTGCTATCATTTCCAGCAACTGTGACTTTGGAGAACTTTGGATTTTGTCTGACAGTCGCAGTGCACTGCAACATCTCAGTGAATGGTCCTCTATAAAGGATGAAACAAATTTATCTATTCTGCTGAAATGGAAAATTATCTTCCAAGACCATAATGTTTATCTCCAATGGATTCCATCCCATGTAAATATTAGTGGCAATGAGATCGCAGATCGACTGGCCAAAGAAGGCAGTGAGGAAGATACGCCCACTGGTTCATCCATCACTCACATAACAGGAACTTTACCCCAATGAAAAATCTAGACTACATTCAATCTGCAAAATTCCATCAACACACCATTGGTGCTCTCGAACATCTCCTGAACTCTTCTGGAAATAAAATGTGACCGAAAATTTAAAACTGCCTTGGCCAGATTCTCAAGTGGACATCTAAAATGTTTACTGTACAAAAAATTATCCCAGTTGTAAAAAATGCTGTGACCATCCAGCCTCACCGAAACATATTCTGGATTGCGTCGGACTTTCCCGGGAGAATTTATCCTCAGATGCCCTGCTAGTCATTGACTGTCTAACTGTTAACAATTTATTGAAGTTGATCTGACAAAAAATCTCAGAACTTTAAAGAGGATAAGCCAACAACAACATGTCTAAAGTTATGTATTTGAGAATAAAATGACAATCGCAAACTATCACAAATCAACAATAATCGTTTATCAAATATCAGAGTGTGAGTTGGCAACTAGGTGATTTTGGTGTGGAGGAAGTTATATGATGTATACCACAAATTTTGTTACCTGTTGCATGTCACATAATTTAAGATATCTAATGTAGATTATTTTAAGATAGGTTACATGACGATAGTATAAGCAATAAATAAAAAATTATTTGACATCGGATAATTGTTCTGAAAGAACTAGTTATTGAAAAATAATTTGAATGAATATTTCACCTGATTAGAGAGAGATATTTCTCATTTTGTCTTTGCTTGCGATTGCAGTAGCTATACATATATTAAATTATTAATCATTTTTTCCAATAGACAAGAAAACGTTGAATGACTTCTGAGTTTTAATTAATATTTTTTAATTTTTAGAAAATAAAACTTTTTATAATTTTAAATTAAAAATTACTACATGATTTAATTATTGCTTAGAAGATTAAACATTTTTAAAAGTTTTTTTAATGTACATGAGTTAAAAAAAGTACTGGAATCAAGCAATCTAAATAAGACAAGAAATATTTGAATAATTTTTGATGTCTGAATGAAGGTCTAAATCGAAATGCTTTTTCTGTTCTAAAGATAATAAATTGAAAACGAATTTACATAAAAATTTATAACTTATTTGAAGTTATACTAATATTATAGATACCATTCATTTTTTTAATATATTAAGCTTTCTACTTATATATATTTTTGTCTGACTTATAATGAGCTCTATCTATCATTTATATGTATAAAGTTTTAATATTTTGCTGCTCAGATTTCTGCTCTCCAACATATTTCTTTATAGAAAAAAATCTATATTCTATTATACTTTCCCTCAAATTTTAATGTAGAGCATTTATAATTATTAATATTGTTTGCTTAGATCTAACAAATGGTTCAATAGACTTTGGCAAAAAATATGCGTTAGGTACTGAAATGTTAAGTAAGTTGTCATTAAAAATAAAAATTAGAAGCAAAACTATTAATTTTTGATGGACTTCACTCAAAATGTGTTTTAATTATTATATGATGGGATTATTATTTATTTTAAAATGAACATAATTTAGTTTCTTTCTCTCAATCCAGCTATTTTAGTCATATATAAAAAATATAAAAAAGTATTCGAATTACTACATTTTTTTACTAACTTTGGCATTCTCCTTTCCATTCTTTGGTATCTTCACTACAATGGCATACTTTGTTTCCATCCATATCGAATTCACACCTCGAATCTTCTTCTCCACAGTCACATTCTGAAAAAACATGTATTAGAAAAGATAGTGTGAAACACAATAAAATATGAGATATATAGCTTCTCCATTTTATCTTTGCTTCTACTAACGGTTTAAATTTCTTATTAAAGCAACTCATATCATAGAGCATAAAGCAAAATATAAATTATAGATTTTCATTTCAACGAAATGTTTCGATTATAAAAATGTTTGTTGAATATAAGTTGACAAAAATAAAAAATAGTGTGCTTAAATTTCAAAAATAACAAAACGAAAATTGAACGAATGAATCGCTATCTTCACTTGTTCATAAAATTGAACTAATTGAAAAATAGTTCTTTGAATTTTATAAAATTTTAGTATTAGTTATTTTCTTTTATTTATTAATTATTATTTTATTATTTATTAATTTTTATATACAGTAAAAAATATAAATATTTATTCTTATTAATAAAATATGATATTATTGTCTTGAAATTCGTAATATTTTATTATTGGTTAACAAATCAACGTCTTTATCATAGTAAGATGAATTCAGCGACACACACATTGGAATATGTGTACATTTCATTTTGAATTTAATTACCGTGAAAATATACATAGTTATTTAATTTATTTTGTTAGATATAAATACTACTCAAATCATTTTCCTTAATACTTTTTCGCTTTAAAATATTTCAAATTTTATTTGATTCAAACTTTTCTTAATCATAACTAACCAAGTTATATTTTAAAAAAAAGTTTCAAAAAGTAAATTTAATTATTTCAGAATATGTTGCGCTAATTTGTATTTAATTATTATACAGAGTTTTGACTTGATCTTGACAAAATTTGGACTCTGAGTGGTGTAGAATCATCAATAAAATAAGTTAAGAAATTTTCTCAATACTTTAAAAAAATATCAAAATTATTCCAGAGAGAATTTCATATACACCAGATTACTTCAAAATACTTTTAACATTTATAAGTAAGAGTGAATATTTTTTCTTGGATTTGAATAACTTAATATTTAATGATTTAAATAAATTTTTACTTTCAAATATCGTTTGTTACTATTGAAAATCTTTTAAATTCAAAGTACTTACATTTTGAAGAATAATATTACGTATTCTAAATCAATATAATATGGATAGTGAATGAATGTATCGTCAATATTTTATTGAATATATTAATAATATTTTTTAATTTCTTAGCATCATTATTTAAATAGATTTATAAAAAACAATTAAAAATAATTATATACTTACGGTTACAAATATCCAATCGAGGATCATAAGCATAGCCTTTTTTACAAAGACACACTTTTTTGCCTTTTATAAATTCACAACTTTCCCATGAAATCTTATTTTGTAGCCCATATAAGTTATCACAAGAACAAACTGCAAAAAAAGAAGCATGTGTGTAGTAAGTAATATTCTAATTAACTATAAACATTATTAATTAAGTGTTACTGTTTTCTGTATTAAATTATTTTTTAATAGAAATGAGTTTGAAAAAATCTTTTTTTAAAATTTATATTTTGTATTATCTTTTCTAGTAATTATAAGCGTTTTTACTAATTTTATAAAATTATGGCTCCAATAGTGCCTTGCATTAAAATGCATATTTTTAAATTGGCCTTGCTTTAAAAATAAATACTTTTAGTATCTCTATTTTTCTTAAACATCTTCCACTGTAAAAAAGTAAAGTAGTTTGTGAGTTGTTGATATATGTTTTCCGATGAGGTATTTCTTTAATAAAAATATGAGTGCTGAATTTAATATCATGTTAGTGATAATTTATTTTATTCTTGATAATTATGTATATGATACTTAAAATTCTTGTCCTTTTCTGTATATTACTATTATCATCGGTTTAAATTACAAGGGAATTTATAAATATAAATCAGAATTTGGGTGAAAATTATTCAAAAGCTGAAACCTTTAATATCCACCTGTTGTGGTAGAAATAATCATGACAAAACTTTTGAAATGAATTATTTGAAATTTAAAATATTTGTTACTAGTGTTTTTCTGTTATCCTTAAAATGTTTTTATCAAAACCCTGATGTTAGAAGCATTCAGTAATGTTTTAATTTTTAAGACAAGTATAAGAAATTTCTTGTGCATCCTCCCATATTGCTCTAGTTAATATATAATATTATTTTAATAATTAAAAATTTAATCTCAAAAATAAAATTCGAATTGATGAATTGCTTATAATAATAATAAGCTCAGTCATTTTTCCTGAAATATATTTTTTTAATACCAATGATAAATAAAACAAAGTAAAATAATAAAAAAAAGTAAATTTATTGCTTAACTATAACACCGATGTTTCTTTTATTTATTATAATAATAATTTTTTCAATAACTTTCTAGGTATAAGAATTGCATTAAAACCAATCCAAAAAGTATATTTTTGCTTTAAGTATTTACAATTATTTATTTTACCAGTGTAATTTTATGATAGTTGAATAAAATGATTTTGACTTACTTTTGCATGTCTTGTCAAAAGAATCATAAATAGCATCTATATTCTGACAAAGGCAATAAGCTTTTTCTGTCCGGATGTCATATTTGCAGTACACATCCTTCTTTTCACCACACAAATTACTTTCACATTCATAAATGCTTTCACAATATGGACCTCCTGTGCCTGATAAGCACATACAAATGTTTTGAATGCAACGCCCTCCGTTTGCGCACCGATGAGTATCATTACACACAGCTGGAGAAACAATAACAAATTACTCCAGTTATATATATATATATATATATATATATATATATATATATATATATATATATATATATATATATATATATATATATATATATATATATATATATTTATATATATATATATATATATATATATATATATATATATATATATATATATATATATATATATATATATATATATATATATATATATATATATATATATATATATATATATATATATATATATATATATATATATAATTTTGAATATGTGTATCGTAAATTTATCTGAAATTCGAATTTTTTTTCGAATTCATAAAAAGTACATTTTAGAATGAATATTTTACAATGTATGTAATATTTTGCAAAAAATAGAGAAAATGCAAAAGATGGGAATGGAGAAAACGGCATAGAACTTTAAGATTTATAAGATGTTTTTCATTGATCATAATAATATAGGCAAATAACTAACATTGTTTTTAGACAAACATGTGCTTAAAAATCAAGAGGGTGTGGGTAAAATATGTGTTAGAATTATGAATAACAAACCAAATAATAAATTTATTATATTTTTAATATGTAAAATTGTGTAATGTGGTGTTAGATTTCAGTTGTTACTTTTCAAAGCTATAATAAAAAAGTAAGAGGAGATTGTTTGCTACATTTTTTATATTTACATGGTGTTTGTACAAGAGAGTAAAGTTTGTTAACTGTGTGTTAACGGAAACATTTAATAGTAAATTATACCTTAGAAGATTATTGTACTCTGAAATATCACTCATGCTGGATAATCAACTTTTATCGACTCAAAAAGGATAAATAAAGTCGTAATTTTCAGCAACTATAGATAAATTCATATTTAATCATTTGAAATCGGTATTGCTCTTTATGAGAATTCTTTAAATTCTTTTAGTACATTTATAAGAAAATGAATGGAATTTTTTTCAATAGAAATGCAAATCAAAGCGATATCAATATTTACTGTATTCTGTTGATGATTCATCTGATAATCAGTTAGGAAAGTTATGGAATATTTAGAAAAATATATAAATTACTAAGGTGAAGCTTTGAAGGGAAAATTTTCGTCAATGATTAAATAATTACTCCAAACAAGTAACGAAATTCTGCAAGATAAATGAAACTGTTGAAAAAAATACGAAAGAACACATTTTTGATTAAAAAATTTTGTTCCTTTTTATTTTGAAAACAAAACATAAAAAATATTTATTAGATGTTCTATAATTTTCTTACTTATATGATAGAATAATTAAAAGAAAAAATATTTGTATACATTATCTAATGTAATTCTGCATTTTTGAAATTAACAAAGTAATGTTTCTAATTTGTAACATTTATGTGAAATATTACAAAAGTATATAAATGGATATTGCAAAAATCAGAATTATTTGATGACAATTAATCATAAACTTTTGTAAGAAATAAAATACTTTCGTGAGAAGAAAATATTTTTCTTAGTAACTAAAATACTTTAATTAAATTTTCATTTCGAACAATATTCAATATTTACCATCACATGATTTTTCAAAAATGTACATTTTCGTAGTCAAATGTCAAGTGACATAAATAATCCAGTTTCAGAGAACGCCAATATAGACAAACACGAAAGTGGCAAATAACCGAGGTTATTTGCCACTTTCATATTGTATAATGACCGAGCTGATTGGCCACTTTCGTTGTAATTAGCGTTCCTGACTCCTGAGATGTTGGTCCCGGGTTCGAATCCCGATTCGGGCATGGATATGTTTCTTTCCTTCTCTGTTCTCTGTGTTTCTCTGTCCTTTCTTCTGTGATGTTGTATGAATGTGGCCCACCCTATAAACGGGTTTGTGGTGGTATAGCGCGGGTAACGCTACTCGCCTCCGTGATTTGGTTCACAGGTGCCCGCCGGGTAATGACAAATGAGAAGCAGTTTCTGGCCTTCTTGTGGCATAGGGTTCAGTCACCCTTATGTGCTCGCCATTGGATTAAAAAACAAACTAATGTATAATTTAGAGTTTCCGTTTACAAACTTTGATTTTGTCTTCAGTGGGAAAAAATTTATATCTAATCCTATATAATTAAAAATAAATACAAAGTAACTCTTTTATTTACTAAATAGGATAATAAAAAAATCTTATCAAAAGTGTTAGGATAAAGAATTTTTTTTTACATTGTATTATTGAAATTTCATTCCTCATTAAATTCTGAAACATATTTTATGCAAAAGATGTTGAACAGCTTAATTAATATTTGAAAAAATTACATTTTTAAAGAAATTTCTATGAAAATGGATTACTTACGAGTACAAATTCCATAATTTCCCATTGTAAAACCAGGTTTACATGAACAAATCTTGAGGCCATTTTCAAACTTGCAATCTGTAGAGTTGTTTCCACAATCACATTCTGAAAATATTCATGGCTTGGAACAATGAATATTTGTTGTTTATAAATGTTTTATTAAATAGTAAATGCAATTTCATGCTTTATTAATTTCATAACTATAATTTAAAATCTAATTGCATTTTTTAGTTCTGAATCGCAATCACTGCATGAATTGCAATTTGCATAACTGCGTTTTATTTGAATTGATATTGTGACATCAATTTTATAATTTTTAACACACAATTTTGGAGTGATAAAACCACATCATTGGTTATTATGGTAAAATAATATTACATAATTGTATTCTGTTTTCCAAGTGTCAAAGAAAAAATATATATTCAAACCTAATGTTATGCATGTTTTTGTTATAAATCGTTATCTTTCATTCAAGAACGATTGTATTCATCGTTATTTGATTACACTACTATTTCAATTTATTTTCTTGACAAATCAGTAAAACAATGCTAATCACAAAAAATTGCATTATATTAATGACATTAGAAACGATAGATAAGAACACTTAAAAATTTTGGTAAGTATTGTAATTTATATATTAAAAATCCACTTATTTATTACTTCTCTTTAATCAATTACAATACAATTATAGTAACAATTACAAGTACAATTTATTTTGAATACAGTCATATCAAAGATGGTTTGATATATTTTGATTTATCAAATGGGGTAAATTAATTATCCTTTAGCATTCATGATAATTTTTTAAAGGTGTGTAAAAATTTTTACATCAATTTTTATTTAGATAAATGTTGCCACAGGTGCCATATAATCTAAGATGCCAAATTCTGAGTTTGGTGATTTTTTGGCGGAATTTCTTATGCATTTGGAAACCTGGATTTTATTACGTCACAAATAAAGAGACGTATAAGAATTTAGCAAAAAATTCTATTTTAGCAACCCTACTATTTACGTCATCACACATGTCACAATACGTCATTTTGAAAACATTTCTTCATCACCAAAAAAAAAAAAATCAGAATTTGACATCTTTGATTACATGACATCTATGCCTACATGTTGTTAAATTTTTATGTTCGCTAATCATAAAAATTTATTTTTAAGAAACTTATTTTCAATTATTTTCAGATGATATAACTAGTTACTTCAAATATCTTTAATGCACGAAAAAATTAAATGACTTAATTATTTGACATAAGAACAAATCATTTGTTTCTGAAACGAGTGGAAGTACTCATGAGGAGTTCAGTGGCAAGATTTTGATTATAAGGTACAACAAAAAGAATATTTTATTTCTTAACAAAGTTGACATAAATGTATTAAAAGTTCTCTAGTCATTTCTCCATTTGTAAAGATTTGTATTATAAATCTTTAATTTTGCCGCGTCGGTAATTTTTGTACAAAGGTTGAGAATTTCACAACAAGCAAAAAATTATTTTAACATAAAAAGAATTTCAAATTTTAAAGGAATAAGAGAAAAGTATTTCAAAATGATAGGCTTCACAGTTTTGTACTTTTCATAAAAGATTTCAAACATACTGTACAAAATACTGATACTTTAAATTAATGTAATCTTACTTTCACATACTCCATTGTTTACTAAAAATCCTTTTTTACAAATGCATTCTTTCTTTCCATTTGTAAATTTACAATCAGTTGATCCTTCCCCACAGCTACAATCTGTAATGTAAAATTTATCATCAAGTTTTTCAAAATTAAAATTGAACACCATGTATAGCATATTTTAATAAACTAATTAAATAAAATAAGCAATGTATAACAGAAAAGAAATCTCAATAAAATAAATATATTAAATATTATAAAATAAATAAAAACTGTTTCATTGTGTAAAAATGAGTTGTTTTAATTAATAATAATTCCTTAATAATAAAAGGTTTCTAATGATTTTTTTGATGATTTAAATAATAATAATTCACTCTATTTCATTTATAAGACTCATTTAATTTTCTTTACAAAGGATATAAATATAAGATACTTTATAACAATTGAATTAGAAGATCATAGGAATTTTTTTATAATAAATTAAACTAGATTTTTTGTAAGTTATAGGAGGATAAGTTTGAAAAATAACAGGGAAATCAAATAGTGTTTTCAAATTCACTATTAAATAAGCAATACAATGACATTACTTTCGCTATATATATATATATATATATATATATATATATATATATATATATACACACACACACTGCTGGACAATTGCTAAGGACGGATAACGCCTTTCATTTTGTGGTTGCTATCATCCATAGCAACCACAAAATGAAAGGAAGCAAAATGTGGAAAATTAGAATAAGTGCGAGATATAGTAAGAAGAAGTATGCGTATGCAAATTTTTTTCCACGTCTGTTCATCACGTGATAGCGTTCATAAGAGCTTTAAGGGTTTTGACGCGTGTGGACAGTTGTTGTTTCAAGTAAAAGTTTTACAGGAAAGATTTAATAGACGAACTTGAAATTTTTGGCATGTTTTCCCGACATCACTTAGATGATTTTATGCGAGGCCAAATTATTGGAAAGATCGAAAAAGGGCGAAAAATAACAGATGTTGCCAGGGAATTCGACATCGCTCACAGTGTTGTTTCACGACTGTGGAAGTCATTTAAAACTACTGGAATGTGTAGTAGGCGGCACCGGGGAGGTCGTGTTGGAAGTACGACGCCTGCAGAAGACAGATATATCGTCCTATCAGCAAAAAAGAACAGGCACACCACAGCTCAGCAGGTGGCAAATCAGTTTCTTGCTGCCTCAGGAAAGTAGATCGCCCGAAAAACTGTTGCCAGACGTTTGAACAGAGGAGGACTATACGCCCGCATACCAGTTGTGTGTGTCCCATTGACCAGACAGCACCGTACTGCCCGTTTGCACTGGTGTCGTGAGTATCGCAATTGGACTCAAGAAGACTGGGCATGCGTACTATTCTCAGATGAGAGTAGGTTCAGTCTTTCATCGGATTGTAGACTCCAATTGATCTGGCGCGAGAATGGTACCGGCATCATGATCAATGGCCGCACGCCCCTACATGTGGTTGCGAATGGGACAATGACGGGCCAACGATACATGAATGAAGTTCTACTTCCTCATGTTCATCTTTTC